>CM045457.1:14880596-15225596 GCA_024666655.1 Dascyllus trimaculatus
ATTTTTGTCACAGTTTACCATTGTTGTCGATTGATTCATTCTGCTCTGCCTGTTTTGTTCTCTCTCCATTGACTAAGTCTCTTGTCATTTCAAACAGCTCTTCTCCCGCCTGCCCCGTTTTGCCCCCCATCAATCACCTTAATCTTCTCCACCTACCTGCACACCTGCATCCACTTCCCTGATTAACCCTCTCAGTATTTATACCTCTGCTCAGCTCTCCACCTTCTGTCAGATTGCCTCAGTATCTCTTTCTGCCTGAGCTCCACAGCTGCTTTGCCTTACCTGGCTGTTTTGACCTTGTCTGTATTCTGTTTTTTGCCGCCTGCCTTCGCTTTGTCTGCCTGCCAGGTTTTTTGTAAACTTTGTGAGAGCATCTTTCATTCAAGTGAACTCGGTTTCTACTTTTACCTATCTTGTTTTGTATTGTGCCTTTGGGTCCTGAAGTCATCACAGATATTATTAAAAGCTTCTATAATAATATAATACATTACTGCTGTTTTGCCACTGATCTCAAGTGGTCAAACAAACCGTATTAACACCGCTTTAAAACAAAACTGACTTAATTATTGAAATAAATCAGGAAGGGGCAGTTTCCTCTGCAATTACACGGCCTCCAAAAGCACTTAAATTGCAGTGGTATTTTAACACTATATACTTCCACTGAGAAATCCCACTATACTCTGTGAAAGGCTAAAAGTGAGTGAAAGCCAAATGCCCTTGAGCGTGGTAGATTGCCCCATTGTGTCCTGCCGTCTCCCATTTTTTTCCACTGGTGCAGCTTGATTTAAAGGTGCCAGGGGTCATCAAGTCCCCATGACATCTAGCCCATGGTGATAAAGGGCGAACTCTTTAACCGTGATTAGCAGCAGCACTAGATTACTTCAATTAGTGTGTAATCACCTCCGACATTAGAGGTGAACGGCCTGACGCCTGAGCGATTCTTAAATACCATCGCTCTCACGCCCAGTGCTACCAATATCAATGATGACCACAATTCCTTCCCTCCCTTTTCTACGCATTCCTCCCATTTTTTCAAATATCCTCCTTTAGGGCATTTCTGTCCTTTATGAAGGGGAGATCATATCCATACATGCCACTTACAGTACATCACTGTCTTCACATGTCATTTGCATTTTCCGTGTCAACGCTGCCATTTGGCAGTCACTTCTGGTTCATCGCAACCAAATGTCAAACTCTCTGACAACATAAAAGGTCATTAAAGAGCAGTTTAGGGACTGTGTTTTAATATCACTGCGACGGACTGCAATCTGGCATTATCAATAAAGCCAGAAATAGCACTGGTGGTGTTCGTCCAGAGTGAGAGTAAATTTAAAGTGAATTAGGGATAATGAGGACTTACAAATGAGAGTCCGTATGACTGATGTGCTTCCTGTCTTTTGACGATTGGGATTGGGGTCACTGGCTTTGAGGCAGAAAAGTCAAAGCACAACTGAAGGCTCCTTTTTTCACTTCTTTTCCCTTTTTCATCTGCTTGATTTTCTTTTTTGTCTCTTTGGACTGTGGATGATCATAGCCCACAGCTGCTAATTTCACAGTACACATGTGCAAGCATTCACAAGAGAGGAAACACGCAAGCATGCACGCACACAGACACACACACACATACGCGCAATCCCACCTTAATTTTCCCCAAGATTGATTTAGTTTTGCAGAATAAAGGAATATGTTTCAGCATGATTCAGCCTCATTACAACTGCTGCATGCGGATTCTAGCTTGCTGTTGCAGATGTACTTCCAATTTGAAAGCAACCAAAGGCTTTTTCTCTCTCCAGACACATATTATTATGTCATTTGGGTCAACTTGTGAATCACAAAGACTGAGAGGGAGGGACGAGGATAAACAGAAAAGCAAACAAGAAGCAAGTCTGATATTCAATTCTCCAATGACACATAATCTTCCTCAGCGAGGGATTGTTGTTTTCCAGCAGGGGTTCATAGCAGCAACATCTATGAGCATGTCTTGGACCATCTCCTCCACATTACTTGCAAATTGGCGGCAGGAGGAACCCTGGGCGAAACATAAAGTGTCTTTAGAGACTTTAGCTTTCTCTCTCTCCGTCTCACTAATTGGTTATCTATCCTCATTTTACCCTTTTCTTTGGTATTCAGAGGATGAGCCTCTCTTACTTTGTCTTGGCCAAATAGCTCAGGATAAATCTTGGATGATAAGAGCAAAATATCTCTTCATCAATGCCACGATTTCATAGAACAAGTACAGTACTTCACCCCTGCAAAGTGAAGGGCAATATTTAAGAATGAAATAATATCCTGCTTTTGTTCCCGCACCTTCTTTATTAACTTCTTGAATCACCCCGGCTGTCATTTACAAGCAGACCAGGTCATTTATTCGTTAAAGCTGGTTTCAATTTGCTGCCTCGTACAATGTCACCAATGTCCTCTAATGACTATATCACAAGAGTTAACAGCTTAATTTACCAACAGCTCAGCCTCGTTGGTATGCAAAAGATCCTCTCTGCTCTCCCTTCTCATTAGTCAGACTACATGTGAATATATGACTCAGCTTGAAATAACTACACGTCATGACTGTGTCCAAAATCAGGCCCATTTATTACCCCACTGCTTTAGTTCTTCCTTTTCACTGCTCTCTCAGTCCCTGCTGCTCTCATGCCTCTTTAAAGCCGTGACAAGGACTCAGAACTCACAAACAAAAGCCTACCTTTCAAGGATTATGCATTTGTTTTGCGGATGTACATGTGTGCTTTTATGTGTGCTCTTGTGCCGCTGGCCTAACCACTGAGGTATTTAATCAAAAGCACTTGAAATAAATGAATAAATAAGGCACACAAATCTGATATTTTCCCATTTCAGGTAATGAACACATTAATGAAAAAGGTAAATTAGTAATGAGTATAACTGATAAGCTTAAAGACTGAAACTAATATAATTTATTTATTTAATAATTAATTTATGTAGCCCCTAATAAACAGACCACATTTACTTAACTAAAAGATGAAAAATAAAAGTAACAGAAATGAAAGCAGATGCCACATTTGTAATGAGATTGTGGTTCACTAACTGCAGTGAATATGAGATTTAAAAAATGCATTAAAATCTGGCTGGCTTAACATTTTCTTGGAAGAGAAGAAAATGGACTGGCCAGACTCTCTGTTTTTTTTCTTCTTAAAAAATATCTCTGCTCTACAGGTCTAATGCTCTAATTATATCGCACAAGAACAATATAAATCATGCAAGAACAAATACAAACGCACAAAGCTGCAGTTTCAGCTTGATTTATATTTATGCTTTCCCTCTTCGTCAGCCTCCACCTCCGAGTTCAGTTTTGGCATTTGTTATCTTGATTATAGACTGGAGGATTATAATTGAATATTTATTGGTCTTTGTCCATGCACAACTCAACATTAATCATTTTTCTTCTAATCCAGCCTGGCTTTTATCTTCCCACATAAAGGAGAGTTAATCCCTAAATCCCTGTTTAGAGCACGCAGTCATTTCCCCTGCTCACTTGATAAAGTGCCATTGGCTAGTTTTGTCAGGTGATGATTGCAAGTCGGCAAGGTTAGGCACGATACTCAGAGGTATTGCTATTGTTTCAATTTACATGCTTGAGGTTGTTTAATGCCCTGGTTTTGAATAAACTTGCAGACTGGGCTGTGTTTTGCATTCTTATTCTACTCAGAGTGCCTTTAAAGCACGGCGCTTCACAGAAGTCTAGTTAATCCTGCACATATATCGGGTTTTGGGGGATAATGACGCAACTCTTCATCTTCTTGCCTTCACACAGAATAACATGAGCTCAAGGTCTGAATTTATGGAGCATCCGAGGGTAGGAAATTAGTCCTTACTGACCTAAAACTCCCAGGTTGGTGAAGTTTCAGTCCCACTTGTAGAAACAGCAGTTTGTCAAATGCTCTTAATCAGGGAAAGCCATGCTGTCCCTCCAGGATTTAACCCTTGTGTGGTGTTCGGGTCTGTGGGACCCGTTTTCACTTTTTATCAAAAGAAAAATCATACAATTAATTATTTTTTCAAGCTCAAATTCACTGGCCTTGGCTCATTTTCTGTGAAGAACATTTATCAAAACAAATTTTCAATGACCACATACCGTACACCCCCCCTACACATTACTATTACATACAGGATGTTCGGGTCCACTGGACCCGGGGCTAATAAAAGTGTATAAATTGTTGGTCCTGTGTACCTTCACTCTGTCCTCCTCCTGTCTGGGCCTGCTGTTAGTGTGTGTGTGTGTGTGTTTGTGTGTTTGTGTGTGTGTGTGTGTGTGTGTGTGTGTGTGTGTGTGTGTGTGTGTGTGTGTGTGTGTGAGTTTTGTGTTTCTGCCATTGACGTTCCCACACAAGGTTCCAACATCATTGCAAAATTCAGGTACTGACACCTGTCTGCTCTCACATTCCCACACGTTTTAGCCTCTGTCTTGCGGGAGCCAGTCTTTATTTTTTCATATTCTATCCCAGCTGCAAACTGGGGCAGGACACAATAAATATAGCTTTTCCAGTGTGGCTCCTTATCACAACTGATCATAAAAGATTCTCTGTTCAGAGGGCCTTGCAATTGTTTTCTGATGACAGCGAAGCCTTTGATGATGATGTTGGCCGAGAGGAAGAGGTTTCAGAATGTGAGGATCACATTTCTGAAAATTCAGAATCTGAAAGTGACTTGGAAGAATCAGATGACATTGAGCATCAGCTAGCTCTAAAACGAAGATAAGCCACAGGACCAGCCCGTCAGGAGCCAGTCCCAGGACCAGACCATCAGCAGCCATCGCCAGGACCAGCCCTGGAATCCTATGTGCCAAAGAAGGGCAAGAATGTGGTACTTATGAGTTCACTGCAGAGGGATGGGAGGATCTGTGGCCAGGAGCATCAAAAATCAGAGATCATCATGGATTATAATGCCACAAAATAGGGGTGGATAAGCTGGCAACTACGTACAGCTGCAAAAGGAGGATCCTACACTGGCCACTGGTGATATTCTTTGACATGTTGGACATTTCAGCATACAACATCTTTGTCATCTGGATGGCACTGAACCCAGAGTAGAACAGAAGGAAGCTGCAGCCAGCAGCAACAAAAAGAAGAGCTGCGAAGTGTGTGGACCCGAGACAGACAGAAAAACACAATCTACATGCTTCAAGTGCAAGAACTACATATTCAACACACACAGTAAAACTCTGCCCCTCATGTGTTTATAGGCTGGTATGAAAAGGCAATGTGTTCAATGAGGCTCATGTGTTTCTGAACTGACATAGTTACTTCATGTGATCAGCTTGTGCTGTGTAAACTGAAATGAATGTGTTAAATTTCAAATGATGCTCAAATAAATGAAAATCAATAGTTACAAAAACCTTGCTTCATTTGTAAATTTGCTGATATTTTCCTCTCATATCTTGATTGTAATTGATTTTCTTTTTTTTAGTTAACTTCCTTAAAAAAGAAACAAAAGCGAGTAGCGCTTCAATTCATAAATCTGATCTAACAAAGGTAAAAGGCAAATATTAACCATCCAAGGCTATTCTGTTTACTATATATTGCTTGTAATTGGGATGAAGGAAACATCTGTTAAGTATTTTAACATAAAGTTGTATGATTGTGTTGAACTAAACCCCCCAAAATGCAGCGGGTCCACCAGACCCGCCAACACTGGCTGAGTAACAAAAATATGAACACCACACAAGGGTTAAGGGAACTGCAGTGATATCCAAGGAGTTCCCAGCAGGATGAAAGAGATAACACAAGCATGCACACACATAACTGTATAGCTGTGGGAGTATAAAATGCACAATAGCAAATTAGAAAATAACAACCCTTACAAAGTGTCATGATTGCCTTCAAACCCCATGCTGGTAAACACTATGATTATACTAACTGTACCATTAAAGCTCCAGGACAATGCATATTTAACGTTGTTTCCATTAATACATACTGATCAAGGTTGCCTGATCCTTGGTACTGGGACCAAAGATGTGAACAGATCATGAGGGAGACCCACAACAGTGCAAGACATTCGCTAAATTGTAACCATCGCCAAGGTCAGTGGCATTTATTTGGAACTCAAATACAGTAAACAAAATGAAACTGTCAAAATGCAATGCTAGATTAAATTTAAGCAGCGATTTCTATCTCAGTCGGCCTTTTACTCCAAATCTGTCTCTCAAAAATGACGTTCCAAACAAACAAACTGTTTTATCTTTTTTTCATTTTGAAAGAAATGAACATTCTTCCCTTAAGTTAAGACTATGACCAGGTAGGAAACATTTGCAGTTTGAAAGAGTCCACATTATGGAGGTTGAAGGTGGAAGTCTACAACAGGACTTTATGCAATTTGCAAGCATTATTCTGAGACCTAAGTTTCATGTTCACTCGATGTTTACTTTCATTTTTAATAGGCCACAAAGATATGTGGTTCATGGTTTAGAATGCAACGCTTTCAAAATTTCTTTGAAGCTTCGGCTGCATTTCCTTGGTTACCAGGATAATAAGTCCCATCTAATACATGATTTGTTTGTTGAAATAGAGTGAGAGTAAAGCAATGAAATCAATAACAAAGATATGCTGATTTGAAACATATTTGCAATACATCACAAACAAATGTAATACGGGAGAAAATGTGTTTCCCTCAAAGCATAATTGAGAAAGGAGATAGGTTGTGGGAGAATGTAATTTTTTTGGAGTCAGGGATGATAATGCTATGCACCAACAGTACAAATACCAAACAGTCACAAAAAACACACAGAGAATAATAGGACTTGTGCTAAACTTTACAGTACTGTAAAGTGTGAAAAGAACCTAATAGTTCTCCTTTCTTTCTTATGTAAAGTTGATAGAAGTTCCTCTCTTCCAAAAAGATAACATTCACAGAATGGAACCTCAGTTTTGCAGCGTATTTGCTAAGATGTGCTCAACTTGTGATTAAGCATGTCATAAATTCCACATCTAGTTTTCCTCCAGTTCCCACTGCTTTGTTATTTTTCTCAGACCAAAATTAGAATGAACTTATAACATCATCAATCAGCGCTGCCATCAGGATTTATGCCAGTGGTGGCACATTTTCCAAAGACAGAGGAAATAGGCTGGCTGGTGTGAACCATTTTGACTGCCCAGGTTCTTTCCCCCGAAGCAGATTCTATTTTATTCTGATTCATGTTGGCACTTTTTATTTTAGGTGCAGGGTGTGTCTTTCACAGTCGCGATTCTCTCATTCACTACACCCATGTAAGGTATCTGCTCATTTCATCGTTGAGGGTTTTTCAGGCAATTTTGAGCTTTGAATGAGCTGTTCTAGATATCAATCACCGCAATAGTACATCAAGTGAAATTCAAATTCAGACCCCAAGGGATTAAGGCCAATCCCTGAGCAAATTAAACAATTTTAAAGCCAAAACCAAAATAGGCAATAATGTGTAATATGATCATCTTTATTATTGTAGGCTGTTGACATTCATTAGTCCCTCAAACTAATATAAATCTGACTAAAATTGTACCCGAGCCAGTGAGGGTATCTGACTCAAAATATGAAACTGAACTACATACGAGTCTAATGCATGCTTTTGTCCTGTACTTAGTTTCACGCTCTGTAAATATGGACCTACTATAGCTTGGACCATTCACTACAGGAGACTGATAATTTCACTTGATTAACAAACTAGTGAAGATGAACATCTGGCAGCAATTAACCTTCAGACCTGTATTCATTCCCATGGACCAGCATGCATCAGTGGAGCTGGGCTGAGCTCCAGATCTCCAGAGCCCATTCCTTTCTCCAACAACTGCTTCACTTTATCACCATACAGGCGAAGAGGTTGCAGGGACGTCCACATTCGCCTGATTGTAGCACTGAAGGTCAAAGGCCACTTTCACTGAAAGCAGGTCAGCACTCTAAAGAAAAACAAATCCCTGAATTACAATCCTGGAGAGAAATGTATTGATTGTAATCCATCTGCCTGTATCTTTATGAAACATAAACCTAAAGAAAGTGTGCCAATAACCACAGTCGGAATGAAAAATATCCACCGATTAATAATATTGCGACTCAGATCAAGTTCTAGATAAATTTGTCTTTTCTGACCTTGCCTCCTGTTGCCATGGAGGATTTTGCAAGGCTTGTACAAATCATCCAGGTCTCAACATTTACTCTTGCCAGTTCAGAAATGCTGCGTGTGCATGGCACTCTGGGAGAAATAAACAACATCATAGAGGCTGCAATCTTTATCCACCTGATCCACTATTTTGTGGCCAAGGTTGCAGAGGTAACACAATCTTGAGAGTGTTCTGTATCAGTATACAGGTCTTTCTTGCGTGGGATGAGGCAAAAAAAGGGAGAAAAAAAGAATGTAGGCTGCTCCGCGTCTGTGTGCGGTGCATTCAACTGCTATTGTGAAGCTGTGGATATTCAAAACGTGTGAATCAACTGCTAAAAGCATCAGATTCACAAGCAAAATTATCATACACTAACAATCACACGGAAAGATAATAAAAAATGGTTACTATCAATGAAAGAGATGTAAAATTGGCACTGAAACGGCTGTGGCTCATCGCTGGAAAGGTGGATTTTCCTGACAGCAAATTAATGCATCACAGCACAACAAGTGTCAGCTATGCACACAGAGCAGCTTGGAGCAGACTTTCTCTGAGCAGCTTGCTAAACCAAATGGTATAAGAATGCAAAACAGCGCTCTGGTGCTTGAATATCTTCATAAAAGACAAAGAGAGTGAAGAAGAGTGAAAAGCAAATCCACCATTCTGTTAACACGTGTAGCGGAGTGGAGATGCACTGTTACTGTATTACTGTATTTATTTTTCGTGTCTTTGGTGAAAAAAAATGCAGTGTGTTTCCTCTGTGAATGCTGGTTGGTATTATCCATGCAGCAGTCGTATCTGGGAAAATAAGAAAACAGCACCAGCATCTTCAAACCCGCAGTTCTGGCTGTGTTCCAGTTCAAGCTGTGCCACCTATCAGCAAGAAAAGTAAAAGGAGCAGCAGTGTACATCTGCAGATGTAGACGTGTACTCAGTGCAGCGGAGTTACACTGAAGTATGGTTACCTTGCAAACTGCTGGTGATGGAAACTATTTTTGACTGATGGTAGCCTTAAACACACCAGCTAACAAGTTTATTAGTGAGAGCAACAAATGTGATTTTGTCTACTGGGCACAGCATGTTCCATTTCATCCGGTGACCACAGGCTGAAAATGAAAAAACAGCGGCAGATAAAAAAAAAAAAAAGTGGCACAAAAAGTCATTATAAAGTTTCTGTGAAGGTAATTTTAATATACAAGTTTTAATTGCGGTTTGATTTTGTCTTCTGTTTATTGTACCGTAAATATAGCCCGATCTGCTTGTCAATTATTTTGCAATGCATAATTATTTAAAAAGGCTGAATTGCAAATTCAAAATTACGAATTAATACCTATTCAAACGAGGGATGCAAACTTTAAACAATTTCCTTATGCGATTTTTGGCCAACGTAACTTCATTATTTTGTGAAATAAATATAATATAGTGGAAAAAATAAATAAACTGAACTACTTTTAGTCTCTTCACTGCACTTTGATATTAAAATACTTCTCACATCTCATTTACACTATGGAGTGACTTGTTCTCTGTAGTTAATGTTAGTCCAGCTGCTGGAAACAGCTGCTCAGCTGAAGCAGATGTCCACAAATACTGTTGCAGCAACTTTATCAGTCAAGGAAATCTGTCCGTATTGACTGCCACCTCTAAGATCAATTTATATTCAGAGCAGAGCATCACAGATACACTCCATCACAATAGTTTAAATGTTGCTGGAAGCATATAATGAGAGTCCTGCTGCTTCTGAACATAAGCAGCTACAAATGTTCTCTGCTGACTGACACTAAGCACCTGGCCTGTTACCATTTGAAAATCCTTGCTTTGCATTAGCTTGAGCCTTAGGTAGCTCGCTAACTGGACAGCCCCTAGACAGTAGTATGGTGTATTGGTTTTAATGTGATCCTTACGGGCGGTCAGCAAACACACCTGTAACTCCACCTCATTAAACAGTAAGAGGCTCCACCTCGTGCCTCAGCCAGGTACTACAGCAAACCTACAATGCTTTTTCTGACTGTTTAAACTGCATGTCCATCTGCATGCATTTTCTGCCTTATTGATTAATCCACTTTTAATCGATTTAAATTTACATTATTACCGACAATTAATTAGTTAACAATGAATCATTTAGATGTCTAGTTCCCAGGTGCAGATAAAATGGGGTTTGAGAGCAGCCCTGAAAACAACTAAATATACTTCAATTTTTTGTTTTTAATTTAGTCTAGTGTTTTTTTTAATCATTGGGAATGATAATAATGGTTAAATTTTTAAAGTAATATATCTGTAAAATGTAATTTAATTTTACTATTTCTAAGTATTTGGTTGCCCATTAACGTTTATTCTAATGACAGCAGCACTTGAACTGTAAGATGTGACAATGCTCCAAAGAGCTTCTTATGATGTCAGGGATGTCTGGCTTCCTCAGTCCCCAAGTGCCTCCATAAATGTTGAATGAGGTTTAGGTCAGATGACAGTAGACAAAAGTCCATGTCACTCAGCACTCTTCAGTCTTCTTTGGTCTGCAGGCTGTTCTTGCACAGCTTTGAGGTGTATTTGGGCTCATTATCCTGCTGCAGTATGAATAATTCTCCATAAAGATGCAAACCAGAGGTTGGCGTGTGTCTCTGAAGAATAGAGTGTTACTTTTCTGTGGTTGGGGTAGAGTCAGTTCAGTTAAGGTGTCCAACTTCAGCTTAAGCAAAAGACTCCCAGACTTGAACTTTCCCACCACCATGTTTCACTGTGGGTTTGATACACTGCTGTATCATTCTCTCTCCTGTCCCTCCTTTTACATAAACCTTTCAGTTACTGCCAGAAGTCTTAAACTAGGATTAATAAGTAAACAGGGCTTTTTTCCAGTCATCAATTGTAAAATTCTAGTTTGTCTCAGCCCATTCCAAGTGTTTGACCTTGTTATGCCTTCTGAGAAGTGCTTTAAAGACTGCTATTCAGCCCCTGGGACCGTAACTAGACAGCTTTCTTTTCACTGTGCTTGTGCTGATTGGAGTCTTGTCTTCTTTATTTAGCAAATTGTGTATCTGTGATAAAGCTGCTTTCCTATCTCTGAGTGAACAAAGCTTGATGTATTGATCTTCTGATGGTGTGCTCACTTTTTGTTTGCCTTATCGTGCTTTGGATGCAACTGATCCAGTTTCTGCAAAGTGTTCAAGAGTGCCATGCACTGCCCCTGCAGAAACCTTCAGTCTGGCTGTGATTCGAAGCTAAGAAAGAGTTTGTTTGCTTAGAATAACAATCTGACTTCTGACACTTGCATTTAGATCTGATGCCGTGTTCCCCACTATCACAATGCTACTTGATAAGCAATATTGTGCTGAGAAACTTGTGGCACAGATATATTTAAAACAGATAAGCAAGCCTCTGCTATCCATTTGACTGACATTTAAATAAGTGCGTCATTGAAAGGATGCAGCTCAAGGAAATCTGACCTTTTGTACAAAGATGTTAACATGGTCACATAGCCACAAATTTGTTTAAAGATGATCTTCTAAATCTCTTCATTAAAATAAGACATTTTCAATTTAGTCTCACACTTTTGCACTGACTATACATGTGAACACTTTTAAAATTTTAATTTACTTCAGACTAGTCATTGTAATGGTAAAGATGACTTTTTATTGAGAGCTAGAAGATGCCCAGGACATTGGTTGGACCATTTAAGTAATTATTTTTCATAGCTGTACATCTAAATTTAACGCTGTAGGATTTGCACTGTATACATACATACTGTATAACAGACTGAATAGCAGTTAAGCCTGCTGAGGCTGATAATGACAGCTTGTTGATTTCACTGGAACATCCTGACAAGATTTCAAGGCCAAGTCACAGGCATCAGTTCAATTTTCCTTTTTGGAACTCTTTCCTGCCAGATGTAAAAATAGCTACTATGACTGGATGCCTTGAAAATATGTTCAAACACTTAGAGAGCACAGAATGTTTGCTGGGTTTCTACAGGCAATAAGCGCTGGGGCTTAAATATTTGTTGATGATGATGGTGTCTGAAAGAGACTTTAAATTACAAGAAATTTAGAGAGGGTAATAAAATATAAAACAATGCTTGAAAATCCTTTAAAAAATTTACCATTTATTGTTCCACAGTTACAAACTGTAACAAATGAAGGTGTAACACACCTCGCTTGAAAGATGCAGATGCAACTACATGAAATTAATGCAGTTATTCCTTTCTTTGCCTGTAGGTGGCAACATTAATATGTCAATGTCACTTCTTACAAAAAAGTTTAATCAAATTTAAATAAGTTATTATGCAGTAGTTATGTAAATAGTTCAAATTAATTAAAATGCAACATATATAGTGTAATGCCACGCTTCCACTAACACATAGTCACTGCTATTCTTACCATTCAGGATAGTGTGATACAAGCGTGTTGGGAATTGTAGTGCTAATTAGAATTTCATATCATAGCTACAGTTCTTTCATTATCCTGAAATCCTCCTGCAAAAAATGTTGCCTCTGGACCATAAATCCCTGCACTTAAGTCTGCTATCTCATCAGTGATGGCCTTTTTTACAAGCTTTTGGTGAGTCCTGAAGATGAGTATGGTGTAAAGTGTGGCACTAAGACGTCGATGTTGCTCCATTCATTGATGGAGCTTCCACTGCCCCATTTGGGAGGCAGGTTAACCTGTGAGACCTAAGATATGTTGCCTTTGGAGAGTCAGATAAGCTGTTTTTTTTTGTTTTTTTTTTACAAAGCTGGCAATCAGTCTCATCTTTAGCCCTGTTAGCACAGGACTAGTAGAAATGTGCCACTTGCGTAATTTGCAAAATAAAAATTCCACTGCAAATCATGTACCATATTTCAGCAAGCAGAGAAGTTTGGTTCCCTCTTATGAAAACTGTGTTGGCAATTATATTAGCATTAACAGTAAATTTAAATGAAAGCAAATATAAATAGGTGCAAATTTAGGGGGCTCATGTTACTACACAATATGGAATCAAATCCATCAGAGGCGCAAAAAGGATGTTTACATGGATGACATTGATAAGGATGGATGACAGCGATAAGGAACATCTTGCTGTCCATCCACAGGCTTAGCACTTACCATGTGGCGCCCTTATAGTATATTATCTGGGCATAATGTCAGTAAATTCAAAGAAAATATAGACTTTTTCTGTGCGAATACGTCGTATGAAGCACGGACAAAGAGGGGCCATTTCTAAATTACACGAGGTCTCCAGGTAATACTAATCCTGTGCAAACAGGGCTTTTGCTTTAATTTGGTCATCTGATGTGTAAAATTGTAGAATAATTGCAGAAGTAACATTATTGGCTCTGAAATGAGTCTGCTCAAGGCTCTAATTGAATGCTTTCACACCAGGCCAAATGAGCTGTACTAAAAGTGCAAACTGGCTAGATGTGAAATCACAAACATGTAATGTATTGTTGTCATTTTGCAGCGGTGGACTAAGTTACCGACTATAGTAAACTGAGCACAAAAGGCAACTTACACTCATCATTGGACATATTCTGCCGACAATAGCACCAGATGACAGTGGGATGGGAGGATGAAGGCCAAGAAGGGAGTTAATCAGTTCGGCCCCATTCATCAATAGCACATCATCCGTGAATCTCAGCAATGAAAGTTTGTAAAATTACCTGAGGTAAAATGGTCACTGCAGAGGTGGGTGATCCTCAGCTCTCCATGAATGTTGCTCTTCACAAAATCAATCCACCTCCTCTTCACCTCTTGTGAAATTTAAAAAGGAGACCAAGCTGTTCTGCACAATCTGGCATCCAGGGAAGATGCATAAGCTGGACGAAGGCATAGCTAGCTAGCAAACTATAGTAGGTGTTGGAATGTGCAACTGAGGATGCTAATGTGCTAGTTTTTTAGTCATGATGTTAGAGGTAGGGGTCATATGGCTATGACCCTTATGTATGGCTCCAGTGCATCATTGAAACATGATTTCTGGTCCTGTCCTGAACACATAAAAGATGAAAAACAGACTAACTCCACCATTAAGGATTACATGGTTTGCAGCTGAGTGTGAGGCGACCTGGATGAGAGTGAGCACCTCCATTTCTGAGACTATGGATTCATGCCTGAAGCGAAGGTGTCTAAGGATCTCGGAATCTTGTCTTCCAAGGCTTAGCTAAGCCTTAAAGATGGTGAGGTGAGTGGAGTAAAGTTGCTGCTCCTTCATGGCAAGAAAGAAGCCAGCTGAGGTGGTTCAGGATGATCAGGGTGATTAGGATGCTACCTGGATGAGTTCCTTTGGAGGTTTTCCAGGCATGTCCAACTGGGAAGAGACCCTGGAGTGGACCCAGAACTTGCTGGAGGGATTACATATCTCACCTAGGCTGAGAACACCTTGGGAACTTGAAAACGTTTGGGAGAGGGATGCTTGGAATGACCTGCTTAGTCTGTTGCCACTGAAACCAGTTCCCAGATGTGTGGAAGAATATGAATGGACAGACGGACAGATGGACAGGCTTTTCTCCGTATGTTTACACACTGATTAATAGACAGAAATTAATATACCAGATAGGTATAATGTGTTTAGGAACAAATAGACTCTAACTTTTGAATTTGGACATTAAAGTATTTTTTTTAATCTTTTTTTTTAAATTTTGGTATCTAGTTAACACAGGCTTGTAGGGATAGTGACTGAACAACTCTCTCTGGTGGGAATCTGTGTTCTCCTAAAGCAACTAAGTTTGCAAATTACAAGCCACTTCCATTTGGTACACTGCATCAAACAATAATAATAACAATAATAATAATAATTAAAAGACCTTACCAGTTCCCCTTATGGAATTCATGCAAATAAGGGTCAGGCATTGCAATTGTGGATAACAGCAGGCTAATGGCTTGTAGTAGGCAAGGTAATAAATTCAGAAATCCAGTCACCTGCAGTTGCTCTACAGGTAATCATATGGTTTTCTCCATTTAATTTCCAAAAACCAATTAGCTTTTCCCTTCCAGTACAGCAGCAGTTTACAAAACACATTACACACAGGACAATAAATATTAAAGAGAAGCTGCTCATTTTTTAGACTCTGAGTTGGTTTGACATACACTCACATTTTCAAGTACACTTATTCTCTCTGGATGAAAACACATCTACTAGAAGATGGTCATGGCAAATGTAAAAAAAAAAAAAGGACAATTTATCCATGAGTTTGTTAACCTCCTGCTTTAGTGAGCAGGGTGTGGAAAATATCACAGCAAACAAATGGAATTATAAAGCAATTTCTCAAAATAAAGCGAAATCTCTGGCACATTACATGGAAAGGAGGAGGAAAATACATATGATTTATTGTGACTCTTTAGATTTAGCCGCCATTGATTAATTGTGTCCTTTTCTGGCACCACCTCAAACATTATGCCTAAATGATGATTAAAAAGAACCAGTGAAGAGTGTAAAAGAAGGTGAAATAAATATGTTCCAGTTAATTCGAATAGATGTAAATAACATCAAAGTCTACGTTTTTGTTCTTTTTCCACTTCATTTACTCTGTTGAAGGCAGCTGATGAATATTAAGTATGTTTACCCGGGTCCTTTTGTCAGTCGAGATGGCTTACTATAATGACACTGCCAAGATTGTGTTGTTGTATTAATTTGGCAAACAAAAGCTATTCATCAGTTGTTTTCTGTATCTATCAAACTGTTTAACACCCAGGTGGGAATTAGCCCCAAACAAAGAGCGATCAGATTTTCCCAGTTAGCAAGATGTTTTAACCACTCTCTCATTAACCTGATGTCATCATATTGTACAACTGCAAATAGACAAACAGCTGATTTCACATTATTCCCATCTCCTGCTGTCAACAAATAAAGGCAAGAACAACAAGAAATGTTAATTTTTATAAATGAGTTTTCTCCAATAGTTTACCACACTTTTCTTTTCTACTCCATGCAAGAAAATTTTAGAGATGGTTCAGCTCATAACTATCACTCTACATGGAGTCAAGTATTCACTGTTGCCATGAGAAAATCCTTTGTTTTTCCTCTTAAATACTAAGATGAAAAGTCTTTAAATACAAACTGGTATTTTACCTCGTGGCAAAACTGGTGTATGTTGAGTTGTGTTAACATTCTCTGCCTCTCAAGGAGTATTCATTCGTTCCCCACAGTCCCACTCAGATATATCCTTATCCTTCTTATCCTCAGCAAATCAATACCTACCTCAGCTACTTTGGGAATCATCCATCCACACACATCAACTAAGAAGTGATGCTTCAGAGGCAAAAAGCTGAAATCCTTGGTGGAAATCTTTGCTTGCGTTAGCATCTTCAGGTATATCTCCGCGGTATTTGAGCTTTTACAGCGCAGCGAGGAAACAGTAACAAGGTAACTCATCCTCATCACTGCACACGTTGGCGATTAGGTGGAGCTATATATACATGCTTCCTTAAAAGTGCAATATGGGAGATTTTGAACATAAATTGAGCATTAATATAAAAGCAAACAACTATCTGCTATTTAAAGATATATTGGAAGAATAGTGTCCTTAACAGAGACTGAGGTCACACTCGCTCTGTGTCCTAATCCAGACTTCTCTGTTCTGATTTGGCAACTGGTCTAGCAATGTGTTTGAAACCGTAGTCCTCCCTGATTAAGAACCAAAGAACTTAAAACCACTTTATATATGTTACTTACCTAATTTATATGCACTCATTAATGTTAGCTCTCCCACTGTTTTGTGACTCCCTTCTGCTTTTCTTTCTACATTTGTGTCTGTTTTGTTCTGGCTTGTTTGGGTCTATGTGAAGAACAGTCCATCCCACTAGTGAACCAGGCCTGTTCACCAACTTGTCTCAGCTGTGTGTGGACCTGAAGTGACATAAGATACAGGAGATGTAATTAACAACACGATATGGCCAATCATGGTGTTTTACAATGCTTGTGTGACCTTATGGTACATGTCCACAGGATCAGTCCCTTCACTTCTTCCCATTCATTGTCTATATGACCCATAAATGCACTGTGGAAGCATTGCATTGCGTTTTGAGAGACGGAATGTTGTGTCACCCGCTGGTCATGTGTGTAAAGTTGAGGCTTTGGCTACTTTATGCAAATGAAGAGCGTCAAGCCGTGGCCTGACGTCTCACGAAACTTAAGTAAAACTTCACTTAATTATTATTTGTCTAAAATGAGGACAGATTCAACTGCATAGCTTATTTCTAGCCTCAAATGTTTACAGAAACATATTTTGCTGAAGTGTCTGGGTAATAAAAGAGAAAGTTTCGGAGCAAGGTGCCATGTTAATCCAGTTTTATATCCCGTGACAGGCAGCCTCCGAATGAAGCGTTGTCCAATCAGATGCAGCCAATGCTTGATACCACAAAGAGCTGTTTCCTGTGTTGATTCTTGTTGATTAACATCAAGCGTCCAATGTTGAGAAGCGACGCAATGCCTCACATGCAAAAACACAACTGTGGACATGCGCTATAATAGTTGTGGATTAATTATTTTTTCTTGGCACTCATGTACACAACATTTGTGGCTGTAAATAAAGCGCGACAAAAGGGAGAGGTGTGGCCGACACGCCCGTTGGTTTTGGTCTGACTTGCTGATAGTCTAGTCACATTCAGTGGCTCTGAATGCCGTGTTCAGCACCTTTAAAGCTGTTAATGAATGTTTCCTCTTAATGCAGCTGGTGAATTTCTCCAAAGGAAACACTTCGAGCACACTACCAAATCGAATATCAAACATTTAAATCAGTCTTTTTTGTCATTATAAATTAATTTCCTCAAGTGTTGCCCAATGTCTTGGAGGATAATTATTAAAAGTGCATTTAATGGAGGTCAGTGAGGTTGGTTCAAGCCATTAATCTAATTATGTGTCATAAATCATATTGTACATGTTTACATTTGACATTTCTTTGCACTTAACAGTGCAGTAATATCTTTCCCTGCTTCCTGTAATCATCAGTGCATGAATATTGATGTGGTATCTCTCCAGGCACTTCATCTAAAATGAATGAAGACGGGCCTCCAGCTCACAGAGATCTGCACAAACACGGCATGCTCATTAAAGACCAATTGTATAATAATGTGCACCTGTCTGGAGAAATGAAAGGTACCTTTCCTTTGCTGCACTGAGATCCTAAATTAGCTATTAAAATATATAAGTTTTTTATGTGAGGTGACTATGCTTGTTATGTCTAGTTTTACAGGAGGGAATAACAATTCATTTACTGACAAATGATTAAACTTGAAAAAAAAAATTACTGCGATCAAATGAGCTCTACTTTTTACATGATGACAAATCAATTTCATTACATTATGTAAGATTTTACTCCAACATTTATGACATTTAAGCATTATTTCTAGTGAGATGGAGAACAAATTCAGGTTTCAAAGTTCTGCAAAGGTTATAGTATGGTTTTATATTTACAAGACACTGGAAGAGAGGGCTTTAATTTTCCATTTTACAGTAGAATATGATTTTCTTTGGAATCATGGGCAAAAATTTAAGTTGTGTTCACAAGCTGAGAGCCGCAGAGCCCAGATGGGTCAGGTCACATGACTGACTTGCACATCTCATATGCTAATTTTGCATATTGCAAAGGGAGTTAGGGCCTAAGATCTGAACCTGGCAATCTGAAAGCAAACCAAGAGCTAATCTGAGTGTACCCATCCAAATGAGTTAGATCACACTGAAATCTGTTTGTTAGCAAAAGCATATGTCATTAGACTTTTCTATTAATTTTTTTTGTGTGTCAGACACTGAGAAATATTCCTTTTTGACAGTACTAGCAAGGGGATATTTTTAGAACTTCAGTGACTACCAGAAGGCAAACCTGTCATACTTCATTATCACTTACTTTCCTCTTAATGTGTGTATATATGGTACACATGTGGGTGAAGGATATTTTCTGTCAGATAACAGTTGTTTGTGACATATAGAAAACATATTTAAAATTAACTTTTCCTTTCTACGTACTTTGTTGCTTTACTGTCACATCTTCTCTGCTAACCAATCATATCTTCAATTTGGCGGGTTTCATCATCTTGATAACTCAGGAAATGGAAGAGAATCATTAACAAAGAGAACAGGGTGTATTTTAACCCAAACTGTGCTATTATCATAAAAAATACCCACGTAGTTTTGATACCTAATCTTAACCAAGCTTCCAACGAGTAGTTATAGTTGTCAACTTAAGTGTGGCATTTCCATTAACCTAGCTGTGTAGTTTTGGCGTCTAATTCTAACCAAACAGTGAGTATAAACAACACTTAAGTCAAAGAATAATGGTCTCCTGCTGTCTTGAGTGAAAGTCATGTTGCTGCCTCCATCCTCCCCTCCTAGTTCTTTACATGTGTTTTTTTTTCTGGGAAGGAAATACATTTGGGACAAAGCAAACATAAAAACATGCCACAGGGCTATGTGTATTTTAAAATCATACAAGATTTCCATTTGAAAAATCCCAAAGCATATGAATTTCCTGACTGCTTATTTGTAGGTTTAGTGTTAGCAGTTCCAAGGGCGATTAAGGTAATTCAAAAAGTTGTCAGCCTTACCAGGAAACAGTGGGCGATTTGGGGGCATAACTGTAAACTGTAAAGCCTTATATCACTGTCCACAAAAACTCAAATGTTTGAAGCAATCAAATGAAAAAAGGGAGGAAAGCTTTGAGCTGGCTGCGGTTCCTTCATGACAGTGTGTCAGTCCACACAGTACAGGTGACAGAAGCAGTCAAATGTGACTTTGAACTGTTGCCCCATGAACCTCACTCGCCGACCTGCACCATCTGTGTTCTATTTGTTTCCCAAACTAAAATCCTACTTGCGCAGTCACCATTTTGAGGGTCGATGATGAGGTCATGCATGCTGTTGAGAAGAATCTGGAGGCTCAAGATGATGTCAAGTCAAGATGTGTGCATGTCAAGATGTGTTTTTCTGTGAAGGGATAGCGAGCAAGTGCATGGAAGTTAAAGGAGATGTTGAAAAATGATGCAAAAACAATCTTTCTCCTGTGATGTTTTCTGGTGAGGCCGAGAACTTTTTGAAGTATTGTCCATTGTAACTGGAAGATACCACAGCTTGGATAGGAATCACAACCACATCAGTGATGTAGAACATATAAATATGATGTACTGAATGAATGTTATTTCATTCCATATATGAGTCTGAATCTCAGTAATTATAATGGATATTTGACATGAACATCCTTTTTTGGATAGCGGGAGCCATGAAAGTCTGATACTTTTAAACTCTTTCTACCGTTTTGTCTTATCTGAGCAGAATATGTGTTGTGTTTGTTTGTTCCACCAAGGTGGGTGATGATGCTCGTGCAAACCTCTGATTTATTCAAAACAACACAGTAATGCTGCTTCCAGTGAAGTAGAGCATCTATTCCTGTTTGCTGGAGGGTTATTTTCCAGAAAAGAGGTGCCTGCTCGTAAGTGTTAACAATGACAAATGCAAAAGCTTTTATGAACACTGTATAATGTACATGTATAATGTACAACTCGCACTTTGGGTGCTAGTCTTGGATACTCTTCAGAGGATGGCTCTCCTCTGCATAGACAGCATCCTACCAAGGACTTCCATAATTTGACATAATAGACAGATATAATATTACAGACTTGTGTTTTTTTATAGCAGAAATACAATTGCAAGATAAAGTTGGAGAAGCTGATTCAATTTTATGTTCTCTCAAAAAAGGTGAAACAGGAACATTTATTATTTCTTACAGCTTTCAGGGAGCACTCAGCTACACGACTGAACCAGTAACTAAGCCCCAGCATTTTGAGATTACACCAGCAACTCTACAGCCTGTGTTCACTGTGTGCATAGTGAATGATAGAAATCCAAATTTCTGCATCAGTAACTAATGCAAGTCATGTGTGTTGCTGCATCTGCTCTGTTGACATCCTGCTCTTTGAAGCTCGCTGAGTACAGGCTGCACCAAAAGGCTATTCTTTCTTCATTGCGCTGCTTATCACTTTCATTTTTTTGCTTGGAGACTTTCCAAAGAGCTAATTCTTTTTTCTAGATGGCTGAAGGCAGTCAAGCCAATCCTGTGGAGCAGTTTCTGCCATGCTGCACTGCACCTACTACAATCCAAATAGGGTCATGACTAGAGGGTATCTGCATGCTGTTGAAGTGGCATTCCCCTCTGCAGAGTTGGTGCGTGTTGTATGATCTGGGCAGCTGTCTGATGTCAATATTACTAGAGGCCAATGCACAGGATGTCATAATGAATGGCGTGAATGAGCTACAGTCACCGTAATTAGTTGTTTTCTCAAGCTAGATTCAACATTAATTACATAACATTATTTACTTCTCCATCTGTGGGAAAGAAACATTGATTTAATCCCAGTTGCTCTAGATATGATATTAAAGGCAGTTTTAGCTCTGCTTTAAAATTCATATGAGCAATAACATTAAATATACACTTTGGGAAGGACTGTATCAAGCTGGTCTGTATTTGAACTTGAAGTTTGGTTTGTGGTGTTTACAGCCTCTGACTGCTGAGATCCTGCATTTAACATCACAGCCAGTGGTGAGGCAGAAAAAAATGTCTTGGTATTGAAGTATTAATGATGAATGTGGAAGCTGAAGGTGAGTGAAATGAAGGCATAACAAAGAAAATTCTCAATATGCCTGTGTAATTGACTGTTCACTAATCCTCTTCCCCAAACAGCGATTGTCCAATTCTTGCTTACCAAACATAACTTGGCACAGCAGGACTGTGCAGCTTTGGATTTCCCTACATGTTAAAGCTGTGTGCATGGGGCTATAGTAAGGGAGAAACAGAAAAGGGAATGTATTGCATAGACAATAAAAGAGCAGGGATTAAACAGTATGCACATCTGCTGTAATATAATCTACAGTGCAAAGCTTTACCAGCTGACTAGCTTTCTAACTACAGTCAGTACCTTCTTCAGTGATATGCTGGCCAAGCAACACAGCATCAGTTGGTTCCATTCTTATGTGAGGTTAAAGGTTTGCTTCAGACAAAGTTTAATTGAAGACTGACAATTTCACTGTGTAGGAGCCAAGATACTAGTGTATCAGAGAGTTGAGGAAAATGAATGGCTCTGTACTGCTCTGTTTGATTTAAAGAAGTTTATGTTCCACCATCTGCCAAGCCTACCAGTAAGTACTGATTCTCAAAGCCCTTTGTCTTATCTACAGCATATACGAGAAGTGATTACACCCCTGAGCAACATCAATTCAATCTCAAAAGATTCAGAGTTGCATCACTTCTTGATAATTGCATTATGTCTAAGTTGGAAAGTAAGGTATTTTATCTTGTGAACAATCAACAGCAAATACTTTAGAAAGGCTATATTGAAAATACAGTCCCTGAAGTAGAAACTCAGTGCAACAAAAGTAAATACACTTTTGGTCACTAACACAGAAACTAGAAAACTTGTGATCGCTGAAATAAAATTGAGCAGGCCTGTGATTTCCTTTTAGTCTGACTGTATGAACATGGCTATAAAATTACCTGTGAAGATAAAAACTTTGGATCTTTGGGCTGTGTTACTCTGTATGTCTACATCTTGTCTGCTCATGAAAGAGAACTGACCAGGATTGCCACAGTGGATGCACAGTCCTGACAGTGAAGCAAAGATGATGATATGGGGCTGCATGAGTGCAAAAAACTGTTGGAGAAGATGACATTTAAAGACGGCACCAGCTTTAAATGTCTGTGGATATACCAAAATACTGGCTGACATGATAACTCTCAGTCTCCATGAGCTTGGCAAAAGACAAATATTTCAACACAATGCCGACTGACAGCATGCTGCAAAAATCACGCAAGAGTTTCTATAGAGAGAAAAAGTGAAAACTATGAGCTGACCAAGTATGTTGCCTCACTTGAATCCAATAGAACCTCTTTGGAGTATTTTATAGAGAAGGGTAGAGCACCACAACCCCTCCAGCAAAGTGTGGTTGAAAAAAAAAAACTGTAAAAACCTCTTTCCAAGAAAGAAATGTGTGCTACATTGGTCTCCTTCATGCCATGGAGGATTGAGTACTGCTGTAGTGCTTGCACAAATACTTTTCTCTAGTAGGCATATAAATAGGATTTGACAGAACTAAATAACATTTTATTTGTATTTTGATTTACAATAATGTGTCTGACTAGCTTTAGCCATTAAGACAGGAACAATGCAGCTCCATGTGTCTTCTACATAGACTCATTAATGGATGCTGACTTATTGTCTGGCACCTGGTAGCATTTACTAATTGGCAGCAGCATAGTGACAAAGACTGATGGTCATCGCCTAGGTAAGACAAACCAGCTTTTGTTTAGCTCTTTATACATCCAAAGGTCCTCCATTTCAAAAATTGCTATGAATTCTGTGTGAGAAACCTGCTGCTGTTATTACCGTTAACTGCATAATGTGCTGACATGCGTAGCAACAGTAGCTAAGGGGTGGCAGGACCTAGTAAAGGCTTAATTATGTGTGTTGGATCTGAACATTTTTGGCTTTGTGAGTACTAATGGAAATGTCAGCAGGACACCATGGCTTTATTTAAATTTTACTTCAGATTTAAGTATGGTGTGAAGGTGAGTATGATGAAATTGTAAGCTTTAATGTGTAATGACACTATAAAGAGGGACGGACAGTCGTGATAGCTAACTGAATTTCAATGCTGAGTATCACTCCCACCGCAGTCATACAGTGCAGCTTGTCTCTTGACAAAGTTTAGAAACTGCAGATGCTCTTTGCCACTGTTGCATGGTTCCCTATGGTTTAACAATGTGGTAACCTGGCAACAGTCAAACAGGGAGCAAACAAAACATCACTTCAAAGTGCAGACACCCTACAGCCATGAGCCCTTAACAGTCTGCAGCATAATGTTCATCCTTCTTTTCCCTAACACATAAAATCTCTCTCGTCCTAGTGTTGCTGTTGTGTTGCGACAAGGTTTTCAGTGGTGGATACAACCACATCAGGAGGGGCGAGATGAGTAGGAGTTTCTCACTGCCTTTTCTTTCCCTTTGTGAATAATGATGACACTCTAAAACTATTGTCCAAAAAAGGCTAAAAATGGTACCCACATTTTTCTTCTTTAACCTCTTCCTGCAAATTGCTGAAGTATCATTGCATCTGGTCTAAACAGTGCTCAAAAGTGGTCGACCTGAGTTAGCACTGAAAGAATAGTAAGCTGGAACAGCATTGCTGCATTGCTTATAGGCAGAGGAGTACCAGCCACATCCCAGCACAGGGTGCTGCACTTTATTCTGTACTGCAGAGAAGCATGGGTCACGGTCAACACACAAACACACATCCACACGCACATGACACACACATACATACACAGTTGCAGGCTTTCTCCTTCATTGCATGTGTGTAAAGCAAGTTCTCTCAAAAGTAGGGGGAAATATTACATCGGCTCAGCTGCACACACATTGCCCTGGGTCTAGTGGTAGCCTTGCATTTACCCTAGCAATTAAAACAAGGACTTGGCACACGAATTATTTCAAATTCAGTTCTCCTCTGAAAATATAAAACATGCCACAGTTTAGCATGACTTCTTGCAAATCCTTTAATGTTTTTTTTCCTGCCTGCTACTTCTGCATCTCTGTACAAAACATTGTACTGCACCAAGAATATATGCAAAACTTGCAATGTGGCATCTGAAAGCAAAACAAAACCTCAAATTTGCTGTCTCATCTGTTAAAAAGCTCCATATTCTTCCTAATGTTAATATAGAGTTAAACAGATATGAGCAGGGTTCCATGCAAAGACAGATCTGGTGCTCATCTCCACTTCAAAACAGAGCCACAGCCAGTACCACTAACTGTCGCTCTGCATCCCTACCTCTGACTGGGTTTATATGAGGCAAAAGAGCTTCACACAGCGGGGAGGGAAGGGGAGGGAAGGGGAGACAGGGAACGGGAGAGAGATCAAGAGGAAGGGAAATCACACTGTACTTGTGTTCAGTCGTTCCTTGTGGACGGCACTTTGAGAAAACATCTAAAACATGGCAAAGTATGTCACATGCTTGCTTAATGTGCCTTAATATAGACACATGCTGCGTCTCTGTCTGACCTTAGCTCACACTCTGGATTCACCACAAAATTATTTCAACTCCCATCGTTCAACACACCCACGGTTTAGTTTCTCATGGAAATTGGCTGTGTCTCAATAGCAAATTTTCACTAAAAAAACACAATCTGCAAGGTTCAGGGACATGTACTGGGCTAGATTGAGATGAAAACTGAAAATAAATTGCTTTGATATGCAGTTTTTACTTCTTACATTTCACTTCAGCTTGTATTGAACAGTCTCAAAGAGTGTAATTTTAAAACTGCAAGACTTAATTGTAACTTTATTAACAAAGCCTTGACAAACTTCTGGATAATTTTACTGCCTTTATTTTTTTTAGCTTTGATCATGGTCATTATAAGGTACTCTATAATTGCCGCAATCAGAAGCAAATCCATTATCTTATGTTCACTTTTTACACACAGTGTAACATAATGTCCTCTCTATGTTGGGGATAATGTGGAGATTTGCAGGAATAAAAACAAAAAAACAAAAAAAAAACTGGTGATGACACTAGCAAAGCCGTTACTTTGCCCAGTGTTTTTCTTAGATTCTTCAGAATGTACAATCATGCAACAAGCACCATTACAAAGCTGTCCCCACTCCCTCTTATATGAGTTCCATATCTATGCAAAGTAGGGATGCACTGATTGTTGTTGTTTTTAGGGCTGATGCTGATTACTGATAATTAAGGAAGGCAGATAATTCAATTCAGTTCAATTCAATCTTATTTATATAGCACACATTTACAACATATATCATCTACTAGTGCTCAACATAGTAAAGAAGAACAGAAAACAGAAAACCCAACAATCCAAAGTTGCTTTTGGATTCTCTATGAGCAAGCAGTCAGCGACGGTGGGAAGAAACAAACAAACAAAAAAAACCCAAAACCCTAGGATAGGGAGGGGGAACAAAACCTCCAACAGAGCCAGACTCAGGGAAGGTAGCCATCTGCCTGGTTGGGGTGGGAGCAGGGATGAGGTGGGAGGGGATAGCAGGAGAGGTTGGGGTGGGGATGGCAGGACAGCAGGTGATGGGGCCAGCAACTGCAGATCAGAGACATGTAGCTCCAGAATCAGAGACATCCGTGGAGAGAACAAGCACAGGACACAGGACCGCAGTGATATATAACGGTATATAGAGAGGAGAGGAGCCCAGTGCTAATAGCTGATAGCTGATATTTGAAACCAATATACTTTAAATGTAATGTTTTACCAGCAGGGAACCCGTCATTAACAACTATAAGGGGGACCATAACTGAATATGTAAAATAGAAATAGGAGTGATTAAATTATTACGCTCTGCTCTATTTATGTAGAATCGACTGGGATTGATCAGTTTGTCTCCTGCAGTTCTGTCCGCTGTTCTTCTCTATTTTCTTAATCTTTCACTGTTCTATCACTTTTATTGCCCATTAAGGTTCATATCTTAAAGCATTATTAGTTATGGTTTTCTAGACTCTGTTTCAGGGTAATCTGATGCTGCCTTCTAAATTAGCTGCTAGCTTTTACCATAGCCTTAGCCACTGTGAGAGTAGCTAATTTCCTGGTTTGTGGCAACGGCTCATGTTCCTTGTTCAGTTTTTGCTGTCTCTGCTTGAGAGATATTTCTGGGACCACAGAGTGAAGTAGCACGTTTAATTTATCAATAATAGGTCAATAAAAAAAGAGAATATGTACCAAAAATGCCAAATATTGACCACGATAATCAGTCAGACAGGTTCATGAACCTTTCTTTGCTTTAGGGAAGTTCCAGCAAACGTAATGACTTTCTGGTAGAGCTGTATTCAACTTGTAGCAATGATTAAATCTGATGTAATTTTAAAAAAAAAACTTCCCCTGTTGTCACTTTGTCACACAGACAATGAACTGGCATCACTGGAAAGGTAAAGTCTCACAAATGCATAGAGTCATTACTCTATGCATTTGTGCATAGAGTGATGACTATGCATCACAATCACTGCAAAAAAGTGATTGTTGACTACAATAGCTGCATGTCGCAACTGCAATAGTAAAACTATGTCCCTCCAAAACTAGCATTTCCCACACCTCACTGTAATTAAAATCTTGAGAGTAATTTAACTAAGAAGAAATGTGAATCTGGACGCAAAGTGCTTCACTCGACTTTAAAGGGTTAATACTATTGATAGCAGCCAAGTAACAACAACAAACAGTTGCCCTTAAGTAGCACAGACCCTTCACATATATTGCAGAGGTAATGTCACACTGTTTGCCCTTTTGCTGGTGACAAAGCCGAGCAGGTTAGTCATACATTAGGAGGCCAGCAGGCAGCTTGTTAGTAGTTGTAGTACAATAGGAGTGGAAATGACCAACAGCTGGAAAATCAGAATAGTCTGAATCACCCATTTCAATTTTGAAGCACTTCATACCATCATTTGAAGTTCATCATCTTTTAAAACATCAGCCTGCATAGATGTAAAGTGATCTGTCCTGTCAGACTGTAAAGCTAACATTAGCTGTGGGATCATCAGTCAAATATCAAAAAATGTATATTAACGGTTTGTCATTATGGCCACATGTGTCTGTTACCAGCAAATATAATGCCACATTTGATGATCGTATTTCTATGTGAATATCAATGAATAGTATATTGAAGTGTTCCACTAATGTAGCAGGGCCCAGACACTGGGAATTTGAATCACCAGTTGAGAAGCCCCTGACTCACACATTTTTTTTTAGCCCAGTCTTTGTCCACAGAGCAAAGCAGGATAACAGCCGACAGATTACCTAACTGCAAAACTAACTGTGATAGAAGAGGAGTGGGTGATGAAGATAGATGCAGAGCAGCACCACTCTTTTCTGTTCACTTCTCCAGCTCCAACTTTTGAACCAGACACTGGCAGGACCTCCTCTACTATTCAGTGTGATTGACGCTTTGGCTGACAGTGCTGTCAGTAGCCGGGCAGGAGAGACGTTTGTGGCACACTAGGATTTTATAACTGAACCATGACCAGCATGCAAGCTTTTCATTTCTCCGACTGTTCATGTTTTCACATCACAATGACCCAAAGGTATTAAGATGCAAATCTTGCAGGCAAACCATGAAAAGCTCTGCAGGTGTAGCTGGACATTTCTCACAATAGAAGCAAGGGCATATTAAATGGAAACATCAGGAATAATGTTGAGTATGTATGAAAATGAAAAAAATTTCAACGGAAAAGAAAAGACATGAACCACAAAGCAGATGACAAACTGAAATACAGAAGTCATGCACATCACTCCTCCCCCCGAGTCAATGCAGAAGTGCTAGAGCTGACTCTGAAATACTGATTTGGGCACAGTCCTACGGTGTAATTTTCTTATAAAAGCAAGCTTAATGGGTGAATTTCTCTTTAAAAAGCTTTTTTAAATAATCCTGGGAGGACCTCTGGGACAAAAAGCAATGTAATTATGTCATTCTATCAATAATAGAAACAAGTTTGATTAAACTTGCGATTATGCTTGGCACAAACAACATTAATGCTGCAATTTTAATCACAGTTTCAGAATTAGTCAGAAACAATGCAATGAGATGAAAAGAGGGAGAGGGGTGGATCAGTTAGTATGTTTGTGTGCAGTCACCTCTACAGGTATTGTGCCCCATACAATGTAATGTGCAATCATGCAAGGCTGTTTGTGTTCTGAGGTCTAGCACGCAATCAAACAGTGTTTGTGGCCAATTCAAGGTGACACATGAGTGCTTAAAGAGCATCACAACAACAATTAAGAGTCCCACTTCCTCATCAGTGGGGTGTCTGTGCTGATGACCATTTCTACATGTTGCTGCACGGCTCAAGCAGTGCAACTGATTGGCTGGCAAGTTCAAACATCTGCTCTCCTCGGGTGTGGCACCACCTAATGAGTGCGGAGCATTGTAATCCATGCCATCTCTTTATGTAAACACACCACCTTGCTGTATTCTGACCAGTTTACCTGCTGTCGGACAATCGCGACCAGACTATTTCATAATTATAGCCCAATAGACCTTTTCAAACAAAAGCCCTTTTTATGTGTGACAGTAGGAAAAAGACAGGAGTAAATAAAACAGTCGATGCTGACTGAATTCCATTTACCAGATTCAGTTTCAGGCTCCTGGTATTGTTCATGCTGGCTCACTGTCATGGCTTGCTGGGATGCTGGAACAGAGCAGAGCCATTGTTAATGTTTTCAGCTACACCTGTGTTTTTCCCATAATGATATAATTAAAATGTCTCCTGTGAAAAAGGCCCATGGCACGAAGTTAAATGGTTTGTTCAGACTACCAGTGAAAAAACAAATGGCAGCAAGTCGTTTTCAATGGAAGCTGGTGATATGAAGCAACTGACTGACGGCTGACGTGTGACAACGCATGGCGATTTCTGTACAACTAATCTGCATTCCCTAATACATTTTTCTGCAGGATTACCTTTGTTTCTGATGTATCACAAACAAGTTTTAAATCAGCATGTCTTTGCCATTTATTTTACTGCTTTGCTAACCAATAATACATTAGATTTTTGTAATATTAGCAGGATACATTACCATGAGAACCCGTCTCAGCCAAAGTGTGATATTTTCCTAAACCTAACCATACAGTTGCAGTCCCTAAAGTAAACTACTGAATGAAAAAAAGGAAACAACATGTAAAAAGAAAAAAGCGAGTTACAAGTAAAAATAATGGTGCCACATGGGACACAAACCCTGATCTACCGGGTGAAGGTTCTATTTGTACGCCTGCTTCTGTAAAAACATAATTGAGAATGCAGTTTAATTGTAATTTTGTGGAGACAGGATTGGAATATGAGAACCGACTGCGGCACACTTGCTCTTGCATAGTTATTTCCATATTAAAGGTATATATTCTGTAGATGCTGATGAGATTCACTTAGAAGTCTAAAAGAAAAAAGTGAAGCAGCAGACTGCCCATCAGTGCAAATTAAGATAACCAAAAAAGAAATGCCGAGACTGCAGACTCACAGCTGGAATTGAAGTTTGTGATCAAACCGTATGGGTTATTGGCTTTAATTAGGCCTAACAGCCCGGGGCTGTATAGTTTTTAGCAATGACATCTGGGAGTAAAATAATCTTCATGAGCAGGGATCATTAGCGCCTACCCCTCAGCCAACTCAGGCTCAGGTAACAGTGTTAGCTGAAGAAATAACACTGTTAAATGTGCCTGAACAGTCGGACGCCACTGAGGCATCCTCCCGCCAGTCAAAGAAGATCGAAAAGTAGGCTAATTAAGATCTGCTGTTGTCAACAGGTAAAGGAGGTTGTCATGTTAGGATTTAATTTGTGCTAATGGTTTAGTTAGCCAGATATCTTTCAAATATTCTGTATAGCCACTGTATAAAATAAACATATCATATGAACACTGTTTGCCAAGTTGACTACCTTAAAATGAACTACTTCCCTGTGAGGCCACAATAAATTTTTCTTAGCCTAATAGCAGACACTGGTGACTCATTTTTTAATTATTTATATACTAAAGTGCAAAAACTGACCCAACCGATCGCACTGTATATGTAAATATATTTTCACTCACACCTTCACTTGTACTGTCTTCACAGGAGGAATGCCAAAGGTTTGGACTTTTCAGCTCAACTCCTGCCACACAGCTCTATTTTGCATAATCCAAAGCCATTTCTCACAGCTTGCCTTACCTATAATGAGTAGAGCAGAGTAAAGGGCATATTCTAAATGTCATTTCATGCACTATTCAAACGGACAAGCTAAGGATATATTGGTAAACATTACGGTGTTGCTTTTCAAGATGAAACAGTACGCGTGAGGCCAAGATCAATTTCACAGCCAACTATACCCTTTTGCTTCATGAATTTAAATGTTTATCCAGATTTTTCTCTGCTATCCTGAAGTTAAAAGATGGCTTAGACAGGACATGCAGACAAAAGGGGTCTTAAAAATATGTTTGCATTCACATTTCTTTTGGCTCCATAAGCCATAATTTTAGATAATGTTTGATAAATCCACTACAAAGCAGCCATCTAATGAGATGCTCCTATCCATAACCTGAGTCTTGTTTTACACTAATGAATGGATTGAGTTTGGGTACAGAGCAGTACAGATCAAACAAATTTGGGTCTTTTCTCATTACCTAATGCCTTTTACACTGATTTAACTTGCTTCTTGTGCTCAACAGAAATCCACTCTTAAGCTTGCTATTATATTGCACAGTACTGTTCTTCTCTGCTTTTGTTTATGGTAAAGTCACCGTGAAACCTGGACACCGCTTGTTTTATTGCATTGCTTCTGTCATGCACAGTTGGAATTGAGGCAGTGGATCATGACACACTTAATCAACACATTTGCACTTAAATGATCGAGGATATGGATTCCCAGGTACAGATTTCTGACATTTTCTCAGAGGCAACACTTAAAAGTGCAAAAACAATAGTAATTTCTGCTCCTCAGCATCCAAAAATATACATCATCTGGGCTGCAATGGAAGTAATGAAATTCACTGTCCCTGGTTTATTTAATAAAACACACTGTGGGAGAACAAGAGCACTGAACACACATTTACTTCATTTCCTATGTTTGATTGATGATGGCTACAGAAAAAAAGTGGGACATCTGGCTCCTTTGGCTACTCTTATGCAATCCTTTTCATTTTATTATCTTTTATTTTTTCTCTCTTTTGCTTCTTTCCAAACTCTTAAAAAAAACTCCAATTCAGGCACTCACTGTGAGATTCTAGTAATCCATTGGCACTGTTGATAAACTAAGAGCAATTTGACTTTATGATAATATTCCTTTTGACACTTGATCAACCTCTTATTCTATACTCGAGCACTTAAGCATCTTTGTCAAGATAAGGATAAGATAATTTAATCTGTGTCCTAAGGAAATGGTGTCCTGACCAGTTTTAATAAGCAGAAATGCATTCTTATTCTTGTAATATTTAAGAACACTTACAGGGCTAATTTGCCACTTTTTCTCTTTCCACTGAATGGGTGATGAATAAGGCAATTTAAATCCTTTACCATAGACCATTTTATCATTCCTTATTACTTACTGTAAAAAGAGCAAGGGGAGAAGTTGGAAATGTCCCCAGGAATGATTTGTGTTTAATTTACTACTATGTAGGTAAAACATCATTCTGCAAAAATGTAAATGACCTATTATGTTGAGCTTACAGGCAGATAATCTCCCCCCTGTTCTGTGCTCATCATTTATCCGGGTTTAATGGAGCAAACACCCTGATGCACATCCGTTTGTTACCTGCTAACACTGCTGTCTTCAGCTGCTTGTTCAACTTCAGTTTAACTAAAACACTTTCAGTTTAGTGGTTTAAAAATAGGTTTTCTACTTGAGGCTGTTTAATCTCTCCTCAGGGATTCAAGTCCTTGACCTCCTGGTCAGAATCTGGCTCCACTGACCTTAAAGCCATTAGCATGTACAATTTAATGTTACATCTTATTAAATTGCTTTTTACTCTGGCACACATTTGAAATGGTGTTTTTGCCATTAAGATGAAATGACACTGGAATCATTAAATGTGAACCTTCACACAAACATCTCGCATCACTGAAGTGGCCAACACAGGAAAGAAAAAGCACACCTGCTTATAAATGTGAATGCAAAAATCTGAGTCATGCAGTAAAGTGAGGAGTAAACACAGAAACAAACCTGAAGTTGAAAATGCCATTATATGACATTAAAAGGGTAATAGTCACTTCCAGTATGATGGAACTCAATATTTGGAATGATAGTGATGAATCACACGGACAAATGTTTTTTTTTTTTTTTTTCATATTTCACTGAAACTGCCTAAAGTCCTGGTATATTCACTTATTTCCCAGAAAAAGACAACTACGTGGTTGTGGAGACAAACCGGATTTACCAAAGTCTCACATGTCTACAGAAAGAATCTTTCAGTTTTATTCTTAAAATACTGCAATGACTCATTTTACCACAACCGTATCTGTATGACTGTATGACCCGGTTTTATAGGTGTTCTAAAACGGCTGTTTCAGTGTCCGCACCTGAGCAGCTGATGTTCATGCCCACTTCAGGAAGAAGACTCTCTCTGCATCTGTGACTGACAATGCAGAGCAAGACAACTGATTGCTCTGCAGCTGACACAGATGTAAGTGTGAGACAAGAACTTTCTATCACTTCCACCTTTCTCTCTGAGCTATCATTTAGCTGGAAATATCATTAAAGTCACAGCACAACTCTTGTTTTTAATTCTTTTTTTTAAAACTGCAGTTATAAAATCAGCAGTTTGGAAATGGCTCTAAAGTGACTGTTGGTTAATATATTGTCTAAAGGGGCTGCTTCTCAGTCACTATTTAATATTTTTGTTTCATTGTCTGACAACAACAAAAGAAGAATATGTAAATGAGAGCAATTTTGGGGGGAATTCTGCTCTATTGTAAAGCAGTGGATCTGAGCACAGAGAGCAGGAGAGAAGCAAACAGATGTACACACTAGATGAGAATTAGGGAGCAGTGATGCAAGCACAACAACAAAGGTTTCAATTAGCCGGACGAGATTCTCCATTTGAAGAATAAATCATTGTTTCTCCATTTCATGTCACATATGTTCAAAGCCCAAACACCATCTGAGACAGATCAGAAATGACTCCATCCTGCTTGGTCAAGTCAGTTGGTCCAGTTTTTGTGAGTGCTTATCAAAGTTCTGCTTTACCTTGGTGCTGACACTGAAGTTGTATTCATCAGTGGCAATGAGCACTCTGTGAAAATGAGAGAAACTGCCATTAACTGCATTATATAATATCTCTCCGTCTCTTTAGGGCCATTTCCTCTTTATCTGATTTTAACTGCATAATACCACAAAAACATTCCAAGGTTGTATCTTATTCTCCAAGTCTGTGCACCCACTTGGTCAGATAATTGTTTGGCATTTCTTTGCTGATGAAAAATACTTGCATGTCCCTGTGAAAAATGGTAATGGAAGAAGCCTCAGTAGAGACAAATAATATGTTACAGCTTAATCTTTCAGTCACATCCTCAAAGTGAGAAATCTCAAATATCTCACAGGTACAGCTTATTTATTTATCAATTAGAGGTTGGAAAATGTTCTAGAAAGAAGGAGGGAATGATTTATTTATGGCAACTAAATGCACCTCTACTCAAAAATGTGTTTTGCTTGTCATTACTTTCCTTGGATGTCTGTTTGACCTTCATTGTGCACAATGATGTATGAGCAGAGTTTGACACTAGAAGGATGTTTTCACATTGAAGGGGGAAACTTTTCTTGTGCTTTCTTCAAATTGAAGATCTGTACATATAGACACATGATTTTGTCACACAATTAGCTTGGAAGCCAGTCATGATCTAATACTCAGTGTGTGCCCAGCAGTTAAACTGAAATGGAAACTTAGTTTATTTATGGATTGCACATTTTTAAATGACGAAGACATAACAGATATCATTTTAAAGGTCCCATACTGTGCCTCTTTTATGCAAATCAATGAAAGTCTTACATGTCCCCATAATTCGTCTTTAATTACCTTTTCCTTCTCAAAAGAGACAGATTATTTTACCATGAGTATAATATCTTGTTTTAGCTGTGTTCTTAACAGGCTGTTTCAGTGTCTGCAGCTTTAAATACAGCTGGGCTGTTGCTCTTTGCACCTCCTTCAAGAAGAAGACTCTCTCTGCATCTGTGATTGACAGCGCAGAGCAAAACAGCTGACAGCACAGCAGCCAACATAAATGAGTGTCTCTGAGTGAGAATTTTACATGGACAGACTTCACAGCACAGCCGTTCTTATAAAGTCTTGTGTGTGGTGAGTTTTCTAGACATCTTTGCATTTATAAAATCAGTAGTTTAGCAGTGCAGCTTCACAGATTGGAAATAGCTCTGAAGGGACTCCTGGTTAACATACAGTGTTAATGAACTGTGTTTCAGTCATTTTTTTCGAACTTGTTCTGCCGTTTGCCTAAAAAAATAAAATATGTAAATGAGAACAGCTTACTTGAGAATTCAGCAGTATCAAAATGCATAATATGTAAGTCCAGAGAGCAAAAGAGAAGCAAACAGATGTAAACAGTGTCTGAAGCTGAAGCACAACAAGCAACATGAAAACATACTAACCCCACGAGTCCTGGTTTATTGGTTTTACATCATTCTTAAAGTTTCCACCATCCCTGATAGTCCCTCGGCTAAATAATTTCCACAGAGCTTAGATCTGTAGGCATATACAATCAAAGATAACTAACAGTAGCCACGTTAGAAACACAAAATGCTAGTAGTAAGGATTTTTCTATTGTTGTAATGACACTGTAATCAGTAATCAAAGAAATCTAGTAGATCGTAAGTTTTTTAGATGCTGGGAGTACATGAAGACTCTCATGTTCACTCTTGCAGCCAGCAGCAGAACATCTGTTGAGTGTTGCTTGTGGCTGAGACATTTTAGAGTTAGCAGAAGCAGCTCTAGAAATTAAACAAATCTGCTGGTCTGTAAGGCAGCTGCTCATTCTGAACTGCTCACTTTGGAGGCAGCAGGCAGCAAAGGGGTGTCATTATGCATAATTTGAGCAAAATGACTATTGGTTCATTAGCTGGTATACAGCAGTTCAGTAAAATTCTTAGTGGCTTGTAAAGCTGGGAGGATATGTAATTGTTAGGGGTGCTTGAACATGGCAGGAACGTCTTCATATCTTTACAGCTTTTACTTCACACCTCCAAGTTTATAACAACCACAAAACACAATAAAAATGGATTTTTATCATATGGACATTTAATCACAAAGCGAAAAAGTAATAGAAGACACTAATTCATATTCCAAGCAGAATATGTTTTCTGTCTAAAACATGCCTGGAGGGGATCTTTGACGAAAGTTAAACCAAAGCGGATGCCTAACAAAAGACAGTTTGATTGAAGATCTCAGTCACGATGGAAGGATTGCAGTTAAATTAATGTCTGTGCTGAAGAATGCAATGATTCATTAAAATGGAGGATTTGAACCAGGATTCACTTGTTATATTTAAGAAAGCATGAGCTGCAGTAGGTAGGATCTGATAAACTGAGGGTGCTTTTAAATTCACAAGAAAGTTTTGCATTACAAGTTAAGCCCACCAATCCTCCCCAACCCTGCCATTCAGCAATGTAAAATATCATATGCTGGATGAATAATATACAGGATCTGATGCACTTTGTATGAATTATATATGGGCACATATACATATTTATACAGTGTGTATGTCTATATATAAAGTAGGAGAACACACATTACTACACTGGCTGTCAGGAATCTGTGTGTGTGTTGCTGAAGAGGGCTACTCACAGCGAGCTGCAGGGAGGCGCTGCATGGATGGATGGATCTGTGTTATGGAACTGCTCAGCAGCACTGATAGCGACATTGCTCAGCTATTTGCTTCCAAAATGTGTTTTGCTGCTCAGGTATCTCAGCAGTCAAGGCAAACTCTGGAGCAGGAGGAGATTCTTTGAGACTTACAGCAACTTAAGACAACAACAAAACCTGCAATGCTCTTTAAAGGCAAATTCACCTTGTCTTAGATGCAGCAACACCCATCAATTACACACACTGTGGGTGCATGTTGTCTCAATCATTGGTTATTCAAACACAGTAATTGTTTTCCCAGGAAGTAACAAGAAAGGGTAACACATAGCTCAATAACACTTCCTTTCTAATGTGCTTCACTCCACTGATTATCCCCCTTGATGACACTATTACTCTTCTCCCCTGGCAAAACTGATAGACAACAAATTGACTGCATAAACTAAACCTCAACCCACCACTGCCGACATTGACTGAAGCTTTTCAACCTGTTTTTCCAGGGTGTCATCTGGGAGTTAGCTCTCCGATGGGTAAATGAGCCAGGAAAGTTTTGTGGCTAATTCTCAGTGAGCCTCCGCTGCGGCACACGACTTTTTTTGTTCAGGATGAATCTTTTAGCTTAAAGCATTTGGGGCTTCAAGAAGATGGCCCTAATGCACTTCGCAGCTTAAACACTGCACTCTGCATTTAAGCGCTGTGAAGTCTAAAGGCGCAGCTGCATGATTCACTCAAAGTGCTGTTTGGAATAGCAGAGCCGTGTCAGAAGGGCCTTTTGTAATTGTTAAACTAGGGTAAGGGCTATACAATTTTTTTTTTTAATTTCATGAAACTGACAGTTAAGGGAAAAAAATATACTCCTCTCCACAGCAACGGGTCACTTTTGCTTAGATGTGAAAATGGCTATGTACTCCTTTTTTATTTTACAAAGAGCTAAAAAAGTTTTGAAAGCTCGACTATCCGATGACAGCTGTAGTTGAAGTACTTCAGTATAGTTTTATTTGGTGTAAATGACAAGTTCCTTGAGGTTTTACTGCCTTGTGGAGCAGGATATACCCTCTATCTATAGACAGAATGCTTCAGCAGTGGCAAAATACACAAGATAGTGGAGCAGACGTTAACCCAAATTGGGACAGAATTTAAATCACTCCGACCGCAGAGATAAGTCTAATTAACTCTCCTCTTTCTCTTCATTCATGCAACCTGACACATAAGTTAAATAGAGATTTGTTATTTCCGGGAGTTAGCGTCGAACAACTTTAACAGCTGCAATGATCTCATCCACGCTTGTCACCATGTTCCTGTCATCATTTTTCACAAGTGTAATTAGGTAGCTAGCTGACATTCTTATTACCGCCTCCTAATAGACACAACACACCTATCTGAATCACCGAACACATCTGAGGTGTGGGAGGGTTGATTCAGAGGTCTGGAACCAGGCTGTGCTTAGCCGACCCTGAGTCTGACATCTGTCCAGCATGAATAATGATAGCGCTCAAGTAATCACCTAATGTATGGCTGTTTAGTGTGTTGTTATTTTTTTTAAAAATAGTTTTTGGACAACAATGGAGTTTTATATTAAGGCACAGGCAATACCAGTGTGTGGCTGCACAAAAAACACTCGGTAGCAGGGTAAATTAATTGTAGGTTATGGTCTCTTCAGGGTAATTGTTAATAATAATAATTCTAGAAGATAAAATAACTCTTTTATCTTCGGGATGAAAATATGATGAGGGGAGATGATGTGATTGTCTGCCCTGACTCCTCCTGCTGATACTGTATTCCTCCCACTACTAATCTATTCATCCTGCTTCAGTCTCTTTTCCACATTGTTCAGCACTGTGCCGTGATTACATTTGTGTCCATCAAAATTGCAGAATTATTTGGCGGGACCCTTTAATTGGGTTTAGTAGTTTAAGGAATGCCGAAGATGCCTTAAATGAGGTTGACCTCTAGAACACTAATGTAACAATTAGTAACACTTTCACAAATGTTGGGTATATTTTACCCGATATAATATACCTGATAAAAAAATACTTCTCATCAGAATATATTAAAGTACAACAATACATTGCAAATTGAAGTACTCTTCTTTTATTTTCCTCTATACAACATCTCATAAAACAAAAAAAGTATCATGGGGAGCCTCTATAAAAAGGTTCTAAAATTAGTGAAAAACTAGGGAATCATTAACCAAAAATTCCTTAAAAAATAAATAATGGGGAACCAGGAACTTTGCCTGTGAAGGCACGGTCTCCAATTATCACTGACACCTGTGGGAGAGATATATCATGTATACATACCGTATATTAAAACCAAAAAAAAAAACTTTACTGTCCATCACTAAGGTTGGGTGAAAATAGCCTGAACACATGCCTGTTGAAAAAACCAGGGATGGGAGCAGGGAAGCCTACCTTCTGTGACGTCAGTAAGCAGCATGAAGCGACCCAAGGGCCCATACAATTCAGGCAATGGCAACACTAAGAAAATCATGTAACCGCAGTCGCAGTGTCAGCCATGGTACGACGCCGCTGGAGCAGGAAGGGTTAAGGGCCTTGCTCAAGGCCCCAATAATGGGTTTTGATCCTCTGACCTTCTGATCAGTAGCCCAGAGGCACCAGTACCCCTACCCACCACTACGCCTACTAACTTAACATTTAGGAAATGCTCTTTTGTCTTCACGTTTGTACTTTTCTTTTATTAGCCTGTTTTATGTAAGATGGTGTTTGACAGTATGATACGCACCAGCATCTCAGGAAAAACAGAACTGGCGGGCAACTTGACCTTTGCACATGTGGATGTACACGTTGATCTGAAGTGTTGTTTTTGTTTATCTTTGACCTTCCTACTGGAGAATTTTACTGTGGTGCTGCAGTTAAGTTGACCTCCAGTTCCGAATCAATGCTTGGACAATAAATCAACCAGTGTGTTTTATTTAGCCATATATATGAAATTTTATGAATCGCATTAAATTCTTACAAGAAAAGAGGTTTATTAACATTAAACGCATGGTGCTAATATACAGAGAGCAGAGCCAAATGTCAAATATGAGTGTGACATACTGGATGGGGAGAGCGCCTTGTGGTAAAATTCCAGCTCTCTGGCTCAAATAAACTCTTATCTGCCTCCCCTAAATTTCTCACCAGCTATTAACAAAACCAGGGCACTCACTCAGAGAGTTGATATTTGATTTACGTCATCCAAAATTAGGGTTCTTTCCTTTTTCTCACTGAGGGGGAACTGGCTAACACAGGCATCCTTAACCACAGTTCATGATCACCACCAAGCAAAAAAGAAAAAAAAGATTATGATTATCTATTGATTCCGCTCTGATTAGTGTGATTTTACTTCATTCAGATGAAGGCTGTGAGTGACTGCAGTCTCCTGCAGTCGCCTGCCATCACTCCCATATGCCACAGTTTCATAATGATTTCACGCCCCAGCGAGTTGCTCGTTCTATTGAAAAGAAATGCGTGTTCCCGGCGATTTATTATGAGCTTCCATTTTACTGAACAAACGAGTACAAACAAGCCACTCACACCTTGGTCATCGTGTCTGGTTTCTGACCATGAAATTGTGATATTTACAGGGTCCTCACTTAAGAGCTCCTGCTTGTAGAGAAGGTGGCTATTATTTTTTTATTACCATATGCAGGAAAACTCCAAACAAACCACTACTCAGTTTATATGTCCAATCGATAACATATTAATCTGATAATAGGTTAGCAAGAGAAACGTGCAATGTTCTTTGTTTATATATCCATTTATCTTTTCATGGCCAGTGTTGATGTGAACATGCTTCTATCTGTGATACAACAATGCAGTGGATGCCAGTGCTGTCTGGAAGATCTCTAAACTGATATGATGAAAAACACAAAGATGAATGCGGGTCAATATTCCAATAATTACTAATCATGTTCCTGTCGCTGTGTGTGTGTGATCTCTATTAACCTCTGCTGACCTCTGAACTCTTAAAAAGAGTTAACAAGGATGAGTCACACAGCGCGGGGCGTCGTGGATGAAGCCACTGTTATGCACAGAGCTTCCATCAGATCTCTCTGTGGAAGCATGCAAGTTAATTGGGCTGCTGTATTTTTGTGCTGTGTAAATACTTTTTTTTTGCTGCCATCAAAAGAAATACAGCCGGTGTTAAAGAAAAGGTTAATTGAGGATGCGAAACAAAAAATCTAAATGGAAACGAGCAGTATTGATCAGGAATGCTAAAAAAAGCTGCACAGTCTGGTATTCAGGCAATCATTTCATCTTAAGCCTCAAATGAGATCTCTGAGGTTGAGCAGAAGCATTCATTAGAATCAAATTTTGTGTTCGGTGTGAGATGTGTTTTCAAAAAAAAAAAATTGGCACTCTGGGAACAGGGGGAACATTGTTGCCAAATTGGAGCATTCATGAAGTCAGATTGGTTGAAGAGAATTCTAGTTCATTAATTCAAAGTGGACGCTAAGCACTCTTACGGAAGAGTAGTCCAACCGTGGGTCTGAATGTTTGGAATTGGAGGCAGCAGGCCAAATGGTTTCATACTCACTCAGTGGCTGTGCGTGCTAGCACACTGGCTGCCAGTGGCACTCTCCACAGGGCAAAGAACTCCTCAGAGTGCAATTCACTGCTGCCTTTCAATTTGCATGTTATTTAGTTGCTGACTCACGTGACTTTTTTGCAGTCTGCTACATCACATATCCTTTCAGAGCGATAAGACTTTTTGGTGCTTCAGATGATCGGATTACGATCTGAAAATAAATCAAAGATTTTCTATTTTTCTCTTTCATGTGGGATATTTCTTATGTCTTCTGATTACACTCACAAATTATTTATTCCAAAGTGTTTTTTTCTGTTAAATGATATGTTTAAAGCAAGTAAATATTCTTATTACATGAATGTTAAAGGAAAAGAGTCTTTAAGTTGCAAAATGACAGGTGGTGTCAAATTAAAATCAAAACAAATTAATACTACGACTGATAAAAATTATAATCTCTCACAGACAGTATCCTAAATAAGCCTGACCAATACAGGACTTTTGAGTCTAATATGGATATTTGATATGTAACAATGACATTTTGACCAACAGAGATGCATCCACATGTAACATTTTAATAAAAATGTCCAAAGATACAGTCAGCAAGCATACCTTTCACATATCTGCAATGCATTTTCCTGTCTTAAGTCTGTGTTTTACTGATGACAGTAGTGTTGTAGGTCTGTGCCAGCTTTTGTTTAGCAAATGATGTGCTTAAAATGTTGTTTCTTTGTGAAAAATACTGAACATAATTGGCAACTTGTTCTCTAACAGATCTCTTTCACAGCAGACATTGTGGCATGTTGCAGTAGGAAATGGTGTATTAACAGTGTATTATTTAGTACTGCCTTATCAATCAACAATTTTCTATTTTTTGTGTTCATGTGGAATATTTCCTTATTTCTTCTGATTTAATTTACAAATTAATTATCCCAAAATGTTTTTTAAAATGAAAATGGCATGTTTAAGGCAAGAAATTCTTCTAATTACATGAATATTAAAGTAAAATAGTAATTAGGTTGCAAAATGACAAATGGTATCTAGTTAAAATCACAACAAATTAATACTAGGGCTGAGAAAAATGATCATCTCTCACAGACTGTATATGAGCCTGACCAGTACTGGATATTGAGAATAATATGGATATTTGAGATCTGACAATGTCATTTTGACCAAAAGAGATTAATCCATGTGTAAAAAAAAAATGCAATACAGTCAACAAACATACCTTTCACATATCTGCACTACTTCCTCCAGTCAAAAATGTATGTTTTACTGATGACAGTAGAGCTCCAGTGGCTTTTGTTTAGCAAATTATGGCCTTAAAATGATTGGTATTTCATTTACTGTGAAAAATACTGAATATACTTGAGAAATTGTTCCCTAATAGATCTGTTTCACCGTAGACATTAGGACGTGTCATAGCAGGAAACAGTGTATTAACAGTGTATTATCCCTGCTACTGCTGCCTTCAATTTGCTTGTTATTTAGTTGATCGGATTATGATCTGACCATAAATCAAAGATTTTCCATTTTTCTCTTTCATGTGGGATATTTCTTCTTTCTTCTGATTTAATTTACAAATTAATTATTCCAAAGTGATTCTTTTTTTCAAAATGGTATGTTTAAAGCAAGTAAATCTTCTTATACATGAATATTAAAACAAAAGAGTCATCATCATGTCACAAAATGATAGACAGTATCAAGTTAAAATCAAAACAAATTAATACTAGGGGTATTAGTAGCTAATAAAAATGATAATCTCTTTGTATTCACTGTATTGTATTCTAATGAGCCTGACTGATGCTGGATTTTTGAGACTAATGTGGATACCTGATATCTGATTAAGACATTTTGAACAATAGAGATTCTTTTAAAAGTGCACTTTAGTGAAAATACCCAAAAATACTGTTAAAAACATGCCTTACACATATCTGCACTGCATTCTCCTGGCATAAATATATGTTTCACTGGTTACAACAGAGCCTCCAGCCTCTAAAGACTTTCTCTCTCATTTCTTGTAGAGAAAAATTGTATAAACTTAAGTATCTGTTCTCTAAAAGACCTCTTTTGCAGTAGATGTCGCGACATGTCATAGCAGGAGATGATGTATTATTTCAGATAGTTCCTGCTAGTGTGCCTGCTGCTTCACCGTCATGGCTGCTTGGGACACTTAGTGTAACTGAGCCATCATTAATTGCACCTGTACCTCCCCTACTGTGAGAAATCAAAACGTCAAGATGTTCGATATTAAGACCAGAGCTGAAAACAGTAAGTTGATTAAACCATTAATTGCCTGCTCAATCATAATAATCGGCAACCATTAAGCTAATCAATTAGCTGTTTAAACCATTTTTTAAGCGGAAATGCAAAATACCATTACAGTCCAGCTCTGTTGTCTTTGTTGTGAGGATTTGCTGCATTTCTTTGTCTTACATGTTTGCTGACATTGGTTTGGCTTTTAGGAAACTGACATGACATAGAATAAATGATTGATGGGTTGATTTTGTAACTTGGAGTCCCATCCACATATAAAATAATGAACTCATTCTCCATCATTTTGTAGTTGACATGTAGTCAGTAGTGAACATTTCAAGCTCTGTTTGCCAAAGTAAACCTGTTATATACACCAATCAGGCATAACATTATGACCAACTGCCTAATATTGTGCTGGTCCTCCTTATGTGCTCAAAAATGCTCTGAACCATTGGGCATGGACAAGAGGACCTCTCAGGGTGTCCTATGGGGTCTGGAACCAGGACGTTGTCACTGGATCCTTTGGGTACTCTGGCTTGTGCAGTGGGGCCTCTGTCAATCAAACTTGTTCCACTGCATCCTGTTGATGCTTGATCAGAATGGGCTGTAGGAAGTTTGGAGGTCAAATCAACATGTTGGGCCATTGTCATGTTCCTCAACATGTTCCTGGTTGTTTGATGTTTTTTCCATGTGGTACGGTGCATTTTCCTGCAGCGGCAGCGATGTGTTATGCAGTGATGTCATGAAACTGGCTATCCTAAACTCTAATGCAAACACTTCATCCACATTTCATTGCTTTCATTTCGAACATATGCGCTTCAGTAGAAGTTAGTAAACAATAAGTGGTTCATGGACAGTAAAATAAAATATCCTGAAACTCAGGCCTCCACCTAAGGAGTGTAACAAATGATTTAACTGTAAAACTGTAACTGTGTGAACTTTTCATGCTCCAAATGCTTAAAAAAATGAATCCAGGCAACACATGTTGATTTTCGCTTTGATTTTATCCTTAAAATTTCAATAATGCAGTAGCTGTTCCATTTATGTGAAGTGGTTGAAGTGGTAGGAACCAAAGTCGTGCACATTGTTTCTGTGTGGTAAATGTTTGGATTACTGAATGATGGGTTTTATTGGTAACTGTCTTAATTGTGTTGCCTCAAAGTTGAGAGTTTAACTCTGTTCACCTTCATTTAATTTAACATCTGCTCACTTGTCATTGCCATTGGTTTTTTGCTCTTTCATCGCTACATGTTGCTACGTTTCATTGACATTTCTTGTTCTCTGGTTCCTACATCAGTGCACATCTCTTCCTATGTGTACAGAGCTTAAGAATAGAATTAATTAGAATACACGACCTGCATAACAAAGAATATGTCAGCCTTTTATATACATCAAGGCTGACACCATTAATAATAAAAAATCAAAGTTATATATATTTTTGTTGAATTAACTGGAACACAAACCACAGTAACCCCAAGTGCAGGACCACAACTGCTCCAAATGTCTGTCGTGCTGTTTAAAGCCTGTAATTTTTGAGTCGCAACAGGTTATTATAGCTTGAACATTTAGCTTTTTAGCCCCACATTTGAACAAAAGTTTGGCTTTTATATAAAAAGAGACAGCCAATAAAACACCCTCTTAATCAATCCTGGTGCAGCAATTAATCCCAGCAATTTCTGGCAGAGTGCACAGCGTTGATAGTACGATTTAACTTGAGGTGAATAATCCTGCAACAGAGCTGGTCCATTATCTACGTGTTGCATTCAAATGCATCGAGTAACATATCAAACTGTGACGAAACAACGATTTTAATTGGCATTACAAGACCAGGAAAGCCAGGATTATTGAAGGTTAAGCCTGGTTAACTGTTGTAATAGAAGACCAGTGACTAGTACGATGTAATTGTCTGACAAATTGCAGTTCTTACATAATAATGTATGAAGGGTTGTCATTTTCATTGAAAAAGAAACTACTTACAATTGACTACCAATGACTTGAGGCAGACAGCATAATTTCACACAATTAGCTTTTGTGGAGGCAGAGTGGCAGGAGAGAAGAGAAACATGACAGCAACTCTGGAATAAGAAAAATCGAAAAGTGACTGGAGTAAGCAACAGCAAACCTTGTCCTTAAGAAACAATTACTGCAAATGAAAAGGAGATTGAAAGTTAGGACTGGAAAGAGGAGGACAAAGATTGGGTACTATTTTTTGATGATATTGATGAAAGAACTACTCCCTTTAGGATCAGGAAGTGTCTCTTTATTCTGTGTCATTTCAAACTCTGTTCAAACTCAAATTAAAGCATGGGTTTATTGCACCAACCACCCCTGTATTCTGATGGCACAAAGAAGGCTGTGAGTCTCTATGAAAAGCCATTGTGTGAATAAAGATGGCATGCAGAGAGGTATTTTAAAACTACCTGTGGCTCTTTTGTTCATCCACACAAAATATACAGAAAAGGCACCACAAACAGAGCAGTTCTCTATTCCTGCCATGTAGCTGAACTTGGGTCAACTTGTCCTTTCCTGCACCTTCCTGGCTCTTTTCTCCTCACTTGACTTTCATAGCACAGTGTCTGTCTACTATTTGTTCAAAGGCTTGTGTATTACATCGGTACAATAAAAACTGAGTGACCTCGGGCTATGGTACATTGATTTTTCAGACTTTACTTCTTGACTGCATAAAAGCTTTCTCATGTATGATATAGAGACAACAGACGACCGGCATTCATTATTTACAGTCGACCATTCAGGACCTCTGCGATGGGTATGAGCTGGAGAGCCGCTCAGTGGTTTCATTTTTTAAATAGGAAAATTGGATGGAGAGCGATGAATAAAATCAGATACGGCACAAAAGAAAAATGTCCAATTGTCAGATATGGAGGTGAGAATGCAAACATGCAAACCTTGATTATAAGACACACTTTAATATGTGCTCTCCCTGTTCCACTACACTTGGCAGAGCTTTCCTCTTTCCATTTACTGAATCACTTGGCGGAGGAGGTTACTAGATCCCACTGGTACTTAGGGAGCAAACCCAATTTGCTCTCAAACTCCTGTACTTTATATAGGTGAGACGGTGCACATCTTTTTGACTTTACACTTATGTAAGCACTTTCTTTTACTACATTAAAGACAAATTTTTTACAGAACCTGGAGATTGCACAGCACACATTTAAACAAATTAGTTCATTTCTCTTGCTTGCTATTGTGTGCATACCTGTCTTCACAAAATTGCATTTCTATACAACTAAACTGCATTCTCAATTACATTTTAGGGGAAACATACTTCCTGCATATGTGACACATCACAAATACGTCTGTGCCGTTTCTTTTATTGCTTTAGTGTTGCTCATTTTCTGCCTGCCGGATATATATTAGATGTGGGAGACTCATCACCCTGGTAACACGGAAAATTGAGAAGAAGCTTCAAACATGTAACGAAAAGGTTGTAATTTAAGTCAGGTCATGATATTTTCCAAAATCTAACCACATAATGTTGGTGCCTGAACTTAACCATGCTTTGAATATGTTGTCAATGTTGTAAAAGTGTCAACCAAAGCGTGATATTTTCCTCAAACTAACCTTGTAGTTTTGGTGGCCAAGCCTAATTAATCAGCGCGTGAAAATTGAAAGTAATTGAGAATGCAGTTTATTCATGCAAGAGCGTGATTTTGCAGAGACAGGGCTGTTGTGTGATTTCCTCTCTCACTTTTTATCATAGTTGTTCTGTGGAAAGTAGAACTTTCTGCTTTGTTGCTCAGTATTTTTCATTATGTATTTAATAAAAACAAACTAAAGTTGCAGTAAGCAGTATTTTGCTTTGGCATCATTTACATACTGTAACTCATGTTGTATGAGAGGAAACTGGGTGTCAGCACCTCTTCCTGGCTCTGTTTTAAGATTTTAGTCATGGGACATTTCAGCCAATCCCAGGTCTTTTTACACAGAGCAGTATAGGGTTAAATGGAGGAGTTTTGCTCAAGAGAATGAGCAAGAATTCAAGGTAAAGCACGATCAAGTCATTCGAAGTGTGAATTGAAGCGTCTGCTCATCTACTGGTGGGAGCTAGAAGAAAGAGGGAAGAGCTGCAGGAGGATCACCGTATATTCTCACAATCTGGCATTTTTTTCTGCCTACTGCAGCTTTAAGGTTGTTAATACGTCCAGCAAGATTGTGGGTCAGCAGCAACACAGTATGACACTGCTTTGTGAGTCTCGAGTGGTGAGGAAAGGGCAGGCAATCCTTGCTGATGTATCACACCCTCTCTATGGGGAATACAAGGTGTTACCATCAGGAGGGAGGTACAGGTGCCGCCTCTGCAGACTCCTCGTGCCCATGGATCCTTCATTCCCTCCAGTGCAGCTCTGTTAAAGAAATCTGGGTGATATGAATGTGTGTGTCACTTGCCTTTTGTTGTCTTAACTGGTGGTGATGTTGCTGTGCAGCGCTATGTCTGTCTGTAATTGTAATGTCTTCTCTGTTGTGGTTGAATTTACATGACAGTTACCACAGAAACCAACTAATTAAGATTTCTTTCATTTGTTCGTTTGTCTATTTCTTCAGATGCCACCATTAGACCAAACAAATTTCACATGTTTCTTCCGTCTTCTTCCACATCTAGTGTTGACTGAACTGACTGCTCACCAGAGAGAGTGTTAGAATTTAATGGAAGTCTTTGCCCTTTCTGGCTTTTCAACAAGCCATTAGACATTTGTGTTTGTGATCTAAGCCACTGAAGTTTAAAAGCAGGGCTGCAACTAGGGACTATTCTCAGTTGATCTACTAATTATACTCTCAACTAATTGATTTGGTCCATGAACTATAAGAAAAAAAAGTGAAAATTTGACAATTTCTCCAATTTAATAGCTTCACTGGACAACTTCTCGTTCTCCTAGAAAGATCTTTGTTACCCCAATGCCGTGGCTGTTAATATGCTATTAATGTTTGGTAATTATTTAGTTTTTGCTTTCATTTTTTTAATAAATAGACTAAGCATATTGTGCTGGGATTTCTGGAAGAGGTAGAGGGAATATTTACAGCCACTGACTTCAGTGCTAAAAGGGAAAAAAGAAAAAGAATAAAGGATGTATTATGTTGCATGCTTCCAAAATTCCTAGATTTTATAGATGAGCAAAAATGACATCGATAAATCATTGGAGTGATCTCTGCAGTGGCAAGAAAATCACTTAGATTAATAAGCTACTGAGATTCCAATTTGTGCTTACATAGGAGTATTTTCACAGCCATAACTCACACATTGGAAAAGCTAAGGCCCACTATCAAACAGTATTTAACCGGAGTTAACTGTGAATGATATTTAAACGTGTTTCCCAGTTCTCCGACTGTGGAGTGTTGGTACAGTGAGGGGTTTGTGTCACACACGGAAAATGAACAGAGTTGAACTCAGATGAACTGACTTTGAAGAGGAGCTTTTATCTCTCAAGAGTTGTTCTTGCTTTAGGTAACAAACAGACGCAGATTCCCGAATAAATCATAAAGGCAGAGCAAAGCAAAAAATAACAGAGCTGCAAACAAATGCTACTCATTCAAGCTGCAGAGTAAATTTATCACAGACGTTTGGAAATTTATAGAGAAGCGCTAAAAAGCTGTGGCAGAAATGATTTGATAAATTGTGCCTAAGAACCTGTAAATAATTACTGACAGACAGATTTACTAAACTGTTACCAGTCTGTTTGTGTGTGTGTGCAGCTGTTCTGTTGATCTGTTCACAGACAAGTGTTTTAAGAGGAGTTTTGGAGGGATTTTACACTGTACAGTATGATACAACAAAGTAATTTTCTTAGCTGTCCCCATGGGTCCCCAGTCGAAGGGTTTTTTACTTGTCAGACAGGCTTTCAAAGAGATGCGCAATTTACAGCCACAGTGTACCGCCACATTCACTCACCCAAGTACTGTTTTATTTTGAGAGAAATTGTGTTTTTCTGTACTTTGTATGATCAAGAAGTCCTCTTTGTTGATAAAAAAACAGCCAGTTTTGAAGGTTAAAACCCCTCCGCTGCTATTCTGGAGAAGCCACTCTGCATGAATGGTCCTCACCGCTGGCTTCACGGGCTCTTCTGGACAAAATGTTTCCAACTTTTAATAGTTTGCTGTTTTTGCTTGGGTCTCTGAGATTTTATTTTTTAAATAAACTCCTTTGTTGTGTTTGTGCAGGTCTGTGAAGATCAAATGCCTGGGGAAGAACGCTTTTACTAACCGTTTGGGAACAGGCAAGGTAATAAAGACAGAATTCTTAGTATGAATTTCTGGGGACACGTGTCTTCATTTGTACAAAAATATCATTTGATCTTTGACATACACAAAAAAAGAACTTAACAGCAGCTGCAAATCTTGTTCTCTGGTGGATTAACTCCTGATGTCACTGCAGTGAATCAGAGATTTGTGCGTCTAGACACTGATTTCAATGCTGGATGTGGTTACCGAGCATGTTTCTGACCACATTATCATCGATTCTGAGCTTATTTACAACAGAATGGGAACTTCAGTTGTGAAAATTCTACAATTCTACAATTTCATTTAGTAGATGTACATCTGAGATGGTAGGTTGGTGGGGCAGCATTAAGGACCTTGTCTAAGGCTCCTCATTGGACAACTAACTAGGATTTGAATCACCAATCTCCCATGTCAAAGCCAAAGGTGTTAGTCACTGAGCTATCCAGCAGAAAAGGCAACAAAACCCTGCTTTTCAGTCTTGTGTTAAGCTTAAAGAACAATTTGCCTCATTTAAACCTCAAGGGTTTCCCACAAATGTGGCTATTGTGGCTCTCAATGTCCTACTAATTTTGCAGTCTTCCTTGTAGAGATTCAGGGAAATAGGTGGAAAGTGGACATTACCAGGAATCATTTTAAGCATTTTTGTTTTCCAATTTTTATTGAGTATAAAGACAGAAATTAGCCACCTGGAATAGATATTTTTCTCATAATGGCTCTTACCGACCATATGGAGAGCTGGGTGTTCAGTCTGGCTGCTCTTGGTCTTTTCTTCCTTTTCGTTGGGAAGATGAAACACTGTCTCCAGGATGGCAGTGTTTATTAAAACTCCAGATTCATTAGTTGCACCTCCACAGGTGGGATTTACTCTCATCCTTGGACAAATGGATGTTTTTCGACGTCAAGCATCAACTGTTTACACTCTTTGCCGCAACACTTTTCCTCCTCAATTGCCAGCTGGCAAGCACCCCCGGATGGAGATCTTTAATGGCCATTCCAGGTGGATAGTCTCTGTGTTTACATTTGGTCGGACAGAAATCAAATGCTTTAAAAGATTCATATGAAAATCATCCATCTTTGAAAAGCTGCAGGGAGCTCATGTGCCACTAAACGCTGTTCACAAGCTATTTTGTGCGACTACTTATTTCCTAAAGTCTCTACAGGGAAGATGAAGTTAGCTTAATACTTTGAGCCAGAATAGCAACATTAATAGGAACTACGTCAGGCTGACATAAACTGGAATTCTCACAAAATAAACACATTGTTTTTCTATACAAATGTCAATAAACGACAGAGAAAACAGAAGAACACACTGATCATTCTAGTTTCTCATTATTTCGAACAGAACTATCTTAAACTTTAGTGCATTAAGTTGAATACAGTGGAATTATGAGCATCACAGTACATGTTGGTAAATAGTTAGCCTCAAGGATAAATATATTTTAGTTTACTTGTTTAATCATTTATCTAAATGAAGCAACACACAGCCAGATAGCTGCCTGGAAAGGTTACATCAGAGATACTACATCTGACTCATTTCTGTCAATCCTTCCTCCCCTAAGGCAATCCCTATTATTCGTACATTAGCCATATATGCAGCTCCCAGCTTCTATTTATGAATCTGTCCATGTGTATGTCCATCCAACCTTCTGTTTTGTTTGTCTGTCCATAGCACATTGTGTCACCTTGAAAATGTTGCAAATGAGCATCAGTCAGTGAGTCAAACATTCAGGAACAATCACTCTCTTTGGCTGCATGACCTCTGTGTCATGTGTCAAGTTGTGTGCAAAAAAGGAAGTAAAATGGTCAAGTTTGTGTTTATGCGTATGCGTGTGTGTTTGTGTGTGTGTGTGTGTGTGTGTGTGAGCTCGTCTGTGGAATCACACCCCGGGCGATTTGATTCATCCAAAGTGTAGTTGTATGAAATCAGTGAGCAATGTGCATCATTTGATGATGTGTGCCTGGTTCTGTGAAAACCGTGCGGCAGAAAAACAACTGTAAGAGCACCTCCATGATCTCAGAGTTTATTCCAAGATATTCTTTAAGCAGTCACTGCTGAAACTGTACACAGAGCAGACACATCTCGAATCTCTGCTTACGTAAGGTGACACCTGATGACGCAAGAATCAGCAACAAAAGTGGAGACTAACTTTGTAGAGGTGCAAGGGGCTGCACCTGCACCCCGCTGAATTCTGGGTACTGATACGTGGGCTCGAACAGCATGCAATAAGACCTCAATGTCTCTGAAACCGGCAGTAACTGAGGAGAGGTAAAATGAGCAACTTACCAGGAAAATAAACAAAAGGTACAGAATGCACAGTCACAGCACATTTAAAGCAAGTTAGGTTTTTAATTTCATCTCATTTTGCTTCCAGCTGTTCATTTTTAAGTTGATTTATTTGTTTTTTGAAATTAAATTATCTAAAAGATGTTTTTTTATTATTTTACTAACCTTGCTTTTTAATATATCTATTGTACTTGCTATCTAAGCTTCTTAAGAGTGTGCCTACTCCTTTCATTTTCTTACTCGGTTACATTGTCATTAATGAATAAATAAATGAATTAAAAAAGAAATAATATACAAAAATGTGCACATTAATATTATTATTTTATAAGTCTAAACTTAAGTTGAAATAAACAATTTCTGCCTGGCATTATTATTTAAAATCTAAAATTATAAATAACTATTAATAATTATAAAATAAAAATAAATAAATACATTTATAAAAAACAGACAAACAAACAAATAAATAAATTAAACCACTACTACCACCACCACCACTACTACTAGAACTACTACTACTAATACTTCTCCTACTACTACTAATAATAACTTTATTTGTGTAGCACCTTTTGAAAACAAAGTCACAAACTATTTAAGAACTAAAAAATTGTCAAATTAGACAAAAAATGAAAACAAATTCAAGGAAATAAACAAGATTCCAACCATGCAAGCAACACTGCATGTAAATAATTAACAGATCTGAAAATGAGACCAAGTGCTACACGTCTGTCACAACAACTGCTATTCATGATTTATTATTTACAATATAGTTTATAATAATAGTGTGCATTGTCTAATATTATTTACAAAATAAAGCCCTAAAGAGTGGAAGAGAGGACTTTAATGGTCCCATCATTAGATCATGTAAATTTAGCATTCTTTTTATAAAGTTTTGCGTCATGTTAAGTTTTGTGGTAAATACTACCCATTTTTTGAAAACAACTTAAAAGAGTAAACAGCCTTTTATATATAAGACCCCAAAAAGCTGCACTGATGTGGTAGTGCATTGTTTTCATACACCTACTTCAAAGTGTTAAGAGTTCATGGAGTATTTTGCAGTTTGTATTTTTTTCTTATTTTCTTGTGCATATGCGTGAGTGTGTGTGTGAGTCTGTGACACTGCTGGAGATCAAAGTAAACTGTTAAACAACACATTGCTTTATGCATAAGACGCTTAACGACTTCTGCAAGCTCACAGTTGAAGGTGCCGCATTTTTGTTCGGCTTATTCAGGTTCAAAGACAGTGTTATGAACAGATAGCAGATACACAGTGTAACATTCATAATTGTTTAAAGCTCCCTAAGTTTGTTCACTCATGAGAGGCAATTAATGAAATTGTTTGTAATTGTAATATCGGTGATAATTAAGCAAAACGTGTCATTCTGAGCAGCATTTTAGGAAAACTCTCCGCCTTTTTTTCCTGCTGTAAACTGATCCTGTTACAATACGAAAGTAAACATAAGGTTGATTTAGGGCATTTACAATTCAGTCAACTGAAACAATGACAAATTGCTACATCATGGGGGAAATAACTATGATGTGATTTGATGAGACAAAGATTATGATGAAGTGAAAGACTCAGTGAAGCAGGACGTACTCAGTGGCTGTGGGCATCTGTCCTTATGGACAGTTAGAGGAACATGACGAGGAAAATATGCTCAGCAAAATATTTTTTTTCTACTGAGCAGCACAGAGTCACGACCACTGATAAAATAAGTACTCAGAAATGGACTCAAAACACACCACTGCTGACGATGTAGTTACATGCTGTAAAACATAATGGAACTCATTCGCTCGATCTATCCCTTTGCGCAGTGGAAGTCCAAAAAGAAATAAGTGTACTGTGGCATTCAGAGCAACATACATAATCAAATGTGTGTGAAAAAGGGGCATGATAAAAGCATGCTGGAGATAGAACTGGTCTCATCTCAGGTTGTATTAAGTCCTGCTGGTATAGTAAATGACCTCATTTAATGAGGAGAGCATCCACAACCCATTTCCCTGCCATGTGCTGGTGCACATTATTAACATAAAAATCCAGCAGCACACCCTGGAGTTTAATATGTCCAGGATTATAAGCACATACTGTCATGCCCCCCTCTCTGCTTCTGTTTCTGTGCCTGCTCTGCTATCTGTGTCTCTCTCAATCCTGATGGCTGGCATGTAAACAGTCTCTCTTGCATGTTACAGTGATGAAAGCAGCCTCCTGTGGAGATGGCTTTCTGTCCAGCTCTGACATTTCTATTTGTGCAGAGCATTGCTGTTGAAGCTTGAGATGGTGGATTACAGCCTGGTCATGTTTCTGTTTCAGATTTAAGTACTTGACCTTTAATAGGAATCTGTCCTGTTTGTTTGCTCCCAGATGTTTATTTAGGTTGGATGGATCTTGATGGCCCGCTTTGTTTTTCCTCAGGGTTAGAGAAAGTCCCCAGTGCCTCCAGTCTAGCCATGAGATTAACTTGATTCAGAGTCTTATCAGGATTAAGGTGGTTCAAACATTTAAGATGAGTCATATTATTTCTTTGGGATATGCTGCAGGATGTTTTTCGGTCCAAAAAAATCATTTTAAACCTGCCGTTTTATGTAAATGCAATAATAAAGGTCCAGAAATTACGTATCAAAACTTTGGGGTTTAATCTGACATTACTAGAGCTTACTTTAGAGCTATTTGCTGTTTATATGTTTGTTGGCTTATCATAATGTGGCTAGAAGTGACTGAAGGAAACCATGAGCAACAATTTCACTCTTAACTCAATATGAAGCTTCTAAGTGTCTCTAATAAAAAAATAAATAAAAAAATCTCTTCACATTTTCACTGTTTTAAATCGTAAAACAGGAAATCCATGACAAATACAACCTGACCAGTGCAAGACTTTAAAATTCTATATATTGGACGATGCTGTTTTGGTGTTATTGTGCATCTAAATGCTAAAATGAAGGGAGCTGATCTTGCTCAAGCAGCAAACCTTGGGGCTGAAAAATGAATCCAACACAGAAGTGACAAAAACTGCAGTCCCTTAAATGGCCACTTGAGTCTGGCTCTAAAAGCAGATCAGACCAGTAGGCCCTCATGTAAAAATGTCCAACTAACTTGCCTGTTTAAATTGTATTAAAGCTTACATTTATGCATAATTAAGGGTGTGTGTGCCTTAAGTGACAACTGGGTGCCATCATACGACAGTCCATGTCCCGTTTCTCATTTTTGAATTAGCCTGGAGTTGGTAACAGTCTGGTACTGCCAAAATGGCTGGAGCCACTATGCCGAGCTTCAAAACATCTCTTCAGAAAATTCATGAGTGATATTACTGAAAGTGGCAATCTTTCTATTCAGTTTACAGCTCTCTGTTCAGTTCAGAAAGCCTTCTTCAGTTCTTGTTTTCCTTGATGTTTTACATAAATGGCAACACATAAAAATAATCGTTTTATTTTACAGGATTATGAACATGATATGAAGTCAGTGGCACAATTTACAGTTCCAAGAATCCAAACAATATTGCATGAATCATTTGTGTGCATGTTCCTACAGAACCTTGAGGTAAGTCTGTGCAGATTCTCAGTCATCCAGAGGGCTGTACTACGAGGCAGGTCTGACATATCCAGACTTTCTTTGTGTAAGATGGCTCAACAAAAACCACAGCCCCAGTCAGAGATCGACTTTCTGTTAACTCAAGCTTTCTGCTTTAAACTCGTTCACAGAAAAGGAGGCATTTAACACGTCATGTGGCACTTATTCTGCACAAAATGAACCAATCATGTCACGCCTACTTTAGTCAACAGGTTGTTTCAATGGAGAACAATGAGGAATATAAAAGTTAATGAAGGTAAAAAGCGCTGCTACTGGAAATGACGGCAAACGGGAATGCTGGTAGAAAACTGATGAACGTGTGTTAATGTATTTATTTTACCAATCAATGCAGCCATTTATTTCTAACTGACAGCTACACATTAAGGTTATACATCAAACTTAATTTATTTAAACATATTGTATTGAAGTGCATTTATGTCTGACACTGTCCCATAATGCAGGATATCACTTTAATTTAGTCAAATGAAAGTGAAATCAATATTTATTGAACATTTGTTGTGATAAATACCAACAGAATAATCAGTTTTCTAATCTGTGTTCTATCAGCTGCAGTACCGGCAGTGTAAACAGTTTTGGCAGCAAATGAGGATCAAACACAAAATCATGTTTATGTGATTTCTGAATCACCAACTTAATACATGTCGGGTTCCCATGGCAACGCGATGCATACAGTGTGCAAGACTTTAACTGCACAGGCTCATTCAGTGATATCACTAACATAGAGTTTAACAAGTTTACAGTTATAACATTATTGCCTAGAATCTGCATCCCTCATAGAGAATCATCAGGAAATGATTCGGTTAAAGGGAGACGCTTCTTACAGCCAATTTAAATCAGAAATTCTAAACATAACCTGCTCCTGACCAGGTTAGCTCCACAGCATCAGTTACCATGGTGATCTAGTCTGGTTAAAAGAGCCAGCTTCGTGATACTGAAAATTCTGACTTTAGGCTCAACATACCTCATGAACCCACTAATCTTGTTTCGTTTTACAGCCCTCTGGTCTTGGTAATCCTGGGAGCTTCAGCAAAAGGCAACTGGATGTCTCTTTTAGGTTCTTGAAGACGTTTCACCTCTGATCAAGAGGCTCCTTCAGTTCAGTACCTTAAGATCCACTCATCCACCCTCTTAAAGCACACAAGGTATAATAAGGAATCACAGCAGCACTTCTGCACTGACCTCTCTGGCCAAGCACATTTGTATCACCGTTAGACATGTGTGTGGTCTGTTGTACCTCCATGTGCTCAGCAGTTAGAGCTGAGTGTGGAATAACGAAATGAGGAAAGAAGAAAGAGAAACTATAAGGGGGCTGAACTTTAGCTGAGCTTTTAGGAACTGAGGATTTCTGAAAGTGGAAAAAGGCTTTAGTGGTGATACTGAACTTGTACTACATCAGAGGTTCATGCTGATATGGAACTACCTAAAGGTACCACAGTGCTACTCCTGTGTTAATCTCTGACGGCATAAATGTCAGTCCTGGTTCCTCACTGGCGCTGAGTATTTGCCAGTTTATGTTGGTATAAATAAAAATGCAGCAAACCAACAACAAAATAAACAAAGCAAAGCATTTATTTTGTATTTATCATATTATTTTTTCTGATTACCATGATATAGTAATTTTAAATCAACTATTAAATGAAAAGGTATCCTAATTTTACTTTCAGCCACATAAAATTGTCTCAGATGAATTCTGTTCCTTTGCCAATATGCCTGCAGGAGGCTTTATAATTATCTCTCATGTTTATCTAAGCCGGGACTATTTTTTAGTCTGAGACAAACTTTATGCATAATACCTCGGAGTAATTCTGAGTTGTTTGATAAATACGAGCCGCAGTACCCCTGACAAATCCCAGGCCACAGAAATATCTGAAAAATCACGAAAAACAGTATTATCCTTTAATTAATCTCTACATTACACTAATCCTGATTAGGATCCTGATAAATCTACAAGCAAAGCAAGCCTGCAGGAGATGAGTGAAGGGTCAACGAATCTCCACAGATGACAATTTCTCCTTAGCGAGCTCAAAAGCACTACAGCTGAATAGTTAAAATTACAAACCACCACAATGTCAGTTGGAGTTACTTGACTCAGTGTGATGGTTGTGAATTTATTGAGTTAGGTTGACAAGACAAGTACACTAGGTCAGGGAGCAAGCTCGATCTGTTTAAATGCTCACTTGACATCGAGACACAGGGACTTGACAAATCTCTTTATGGGTCCCACAAGAGGTATCACTCTGACCTGTGGTAGCCACTAAGCTACACTTCTCTCAGTACAGAGCAAACATTCAACATTTATTGTGGCATTTTGATTTATTCTCTTTTTGTGTCCCTTTTCCCCACAGACTTTAGTCTGTCTGGAGTTCAATTTCATTGAAATTCAATCTCACTTTTTCACTTCGGAAAACAGCTCCTGGGACGTTGTTTCAAAAACACCTTCAACAGCCGCTGAGCTGGAGCACAAACGAGGAGGCACACTCAAAATGTGCCGTGTGATGATCCGCACTGGTGTCAAAGGTAGTTTTTTTATGACTCTGTGGTGAAGACAGCTGCGGCGGGATGCATTACGTTTTCAGTGTCCATCCTGTTCTCTTGGGATGGATGAAATTTCTTACGTTTTGACACAGTCACTGGACTGGACTAAATGATAAATTCAATAGAATTTGTTAATCAAAAGGTTAAAGGTCAAGATCACTGTGACTTCATGCCCGTCCCATTCTCAAAAACATGATATCTCAGGAACGTGTCATTACATCTGAATTAAAAACTTTCACTTGAAGCATGAACTGATTAGAATTTAGTGGTCAAAGTCACTGTGATCTCAGAAAACACATTTCTTTGACCAATTATGGCAAAAATTTCACACAAACTGGATAAAATGATTAAATGAACTGATAAGACTTCTATGATTGCAGCTTCCCTGTAAATGGTAAAATGTCTGCAACAATACTGTGTCTTTCTACCTTAGTGGTACTCAAAGCGCTTCAAAATGTGTTTCACATTCACTCATTCACACACACATTCACACACCAATGGCAGCAGGCTTCTGCCATTGGGAGCAACTTGCGGTTCAATATCTTGCCCAAGGACACTTCGGCATGTGGATGGGCGGGGGATAAATCTGCCAACCTTGCGATCAGTGGACAACCTGCTCTACCACCAGAGCCACAGCTGCTGTACATCATAATGTTCCGCAAAAACATTTTTCTTGCCTTTGTTCAATCCCATAAGCCAGGAACAGGGCAGGAGATTGTGATCATATTCCACATTTAGTCTGACACAAATTTGAATTTGAAATTGATTGTGAAAGTCTTATGTGCTGCTAAGCTGTGATGTGAAGCATTGATGTTTTTAGCATTTGTTTTTCAGTTTGTAGTGAAGACAGCAATTCACTGGAAATTATCCACTGGAATCATACATGTCAGTATAGTAAAAGGTTCAATTTTGGACTAAAATACACTTAATAGCTTTTATTCAACTGCTACTTGACTGGTGGGTGGAGGAAAACAACTGCAGGACTTTTAAAGTGCATTAGTGTGTCTTAAATTAAAGTGTTTCACTGCTGTTTCTCTCCAACTGCCTTTGCTGTTCAAACAATTCCAACCGTAACCAAGGTTAGAACTGACACACTTGAACGAAAATGAAATTTAAAAACAGCCACAACAACAGCAACAACAAAGGAAATTACTGCATTAGAGCCTGCACCGTCCTGTTACAGTCTTCCGCAAAGCTCGCCATTTACAACACACTCCACATGTCCTCCCACACAACAGCATCACGTTCCGTTAACGAGTTTTGTACAAGAGCAGCACTTTATCAAATGGTCACCTCGGCCCATCTAACACAACACACATCTTCACACTCCTGTGAAAAACCGAACACGCTCTCAAATGTGTGGAGGAGTTTTCCCCTGAGAACGTTCTGCTAAACAGTGCAGGCAAAAGCCATTGACTGTGGACTGTGATCTGATACTCAGTACAACCAGTGTGGGCAGAGCATGTCTGATAAGCCTGAATACATCATAAAGCCAATTGAAGAGCTCAAATTAAACCGAAGGCATTTAGCGGTTCGTTTTTTTTTATCCTGCTAAATAGCTTGACTTAGGTATAAAGGAAAAATACTGTGTAAATAATTGATCAGGCTGTAGATGTGAGTGCATTAGGAGCAAATTAAAGTGCAACAGTCATGTAAACATTATTCTCTCCAGCTTCCACTAAACATTTTCTCTGCTCTTTGTCTCTGAATTTGTCTGTCAGTTTGTCTTTCCCCCTCTTTCCTCTTTTCGCTCCTCCCTTACCTCCTCTCTGCGCCAACTCTCTCTCTAATACACTGCAGCAGTTGTAACTCTTACATCACCCCCTTCTCATCATTTTGGAGGTCGGTGGAGAATATTGAGCAGTCACTTGCCCTCGTATTGACATGACTACGGTGCGAGAACAGAATATTTTCCATGTTTTCTCTCTTTGTTTTGGCCGTTTCATGTTCTCTGCACGTGTGCTCATGGAGGAGGTGCATCTCTGTTGCACATGATGTTGCCGAACAGAAAGAAAAAACAACTTGATTTCACCTTGACTTATTTCCGTTTGCATCCCTCCCTCTCTGACTGCTTCGATGATGTGCAATTTTCACACACAGCAACCGTCCTGAGTCATCAGGAGACATTTCTGCAGTGGAGATCGTGTGTCTGGAATTCACAACACCATCATGCCTCACACACATTGATTTTTCTTCAATGCACTGAGAATGTTATTGACTTAGAAAGGAAGACAGAGGAACCCGTTGCAAGGAGGCTGGTGCATATTCCAACATTTTTGCGATAGCACATAGTAATACTCCCGATACCTGTGTCGTCTGATAAGGCACAGGCTACTCTGTGGCCTATATAGAAATATAGCGCCGTATGAAAGTGAAAGAAACCATTATTAAGAGCATATATGTATGTATGTATATATATATATATATATATATATATATATATATATATATATGTATATATATATAGTAGGCACAGAGCTTTGACATTACCTTATCATTAGTGATATCATCAAAGAAGAAGAAAATGCCCCGTTACTGTGCAATAATAGGCTCTGGTATTAAAGGCATCCAGACAAATGAGTAAAGCACTGACTCATTTAATTAGATGTTATCATTCAGAGCTCAAAATTATTCATACACTTGAAAATATCCTGCTTTAGCACGGCCCACACATGTCAGTCTGAGGCACAAAGCCATAAGCCTAATGTGTGTCATTCCAAGACATTGTACATATTTCCTTGTGCGGCAAAAAATAATACATGGGGGCATATTAAATATGGAGGTGGAGGAGAAGAAAGCGAGCATCCCTCCCAGTTCTGGTAATCACCTCTACACCGGGGAAACACAAATAGCGCTTACATGTAGCTCCACAGGCTTATACATAAACAATGCCATGTGTAGCATGAAATGCCTTGTGCTTATAAATTAATACACTGCAGAATGTAAACAGCATGCACTTAGATGAAAAGCAGCTGGGAAACATGAATCAGTCAGCATCGTCTCCACGCTGCTATGGGACATCTCATACGATTTGATTTAAGATGAAAAGATGAATTTGTAGAGAAGGAAGAAACAGTGTGAGTCCGTTCTGTGGGCTCATTTCAACTTTCAAACACTAAGAGGAAAGTGGAACAGAGTTAAAAGGATTTTTCTTTCTTGGGTTTTCTTGTGTGGCTCAACTGTGAATATGACTCTGAAGTTGACATTTTGGCAAAAATCTGTGCTGAAAATTGGATTTATGAAAAAAATATATTTAATCTTCACAATTAAATTGCTAAATGTTTGTGTTATAGCTGAATGAAGGCATCTTTTGTGCTGATGTTTTTCTATTGTGCTGTGATGTTTTGTTGCTGAACATAAAAGTTTTTTTTTAATCTGTTTTGCATTTTACTCATTTTTGCAAACCCCAGACATTGTGAAATGAGTGGGCTTAATGTAACGTAATAATGTCCAAATGTCAACCTCTTTTCATGGTAGTGAAGAAAAGTGATTTGGGTCTTTTATTGCCACAGAATGTCAATATTATAAAGGATATTCTTAAAATATTGCAGGTTTTTCATCCACCTGAATTTAATTGAATGTTTAACTTGGTAATGTTTGCATTTCTACAACATTATAATGTCAACTATTTATCAACTGTTCCTATCAGATATTTTGACACTTTATTCATTCATTTTAGCTCAATATGTGGCCTGTTTATCCACTATTTCCAGCTGATTCTTTCAAATATTTATCCCTTTCTTTAAGGAAAATGTTGAATCTCTTTATTTGTTACTTCTTGGCATTATTAAAACACTTCAATCTTAGCTTTTGACGTGAATAAGCACTCCGAGTTGTTGCTCCTTTGATACTAAAAAGAGCAACATTTACAAAACGTATTACTTTTAGCCAGCTCTTTCCCTCTTTTGCCTGCCTGCTAAGTAGTTTTCATGAATACTCAATGGTATCACGCAGCTCCAGGGCATTAAAATTGACTCAGGTTGGTGGTTAATTTTAAACCAGGTGGTCGATCCATTGTAGCTGGTAGCTTATGGGTTAGAGGGGCAATAAATCAACTGAAGATCAATTTCACACTTATTTATAATCTTACTTGGACAGTTTAGTTTTTTTAGTTTTACTTTCCTCCTGAACAAAAATATGTGCACAAATCTAACAGCTAACAATATTTTCTGTTTATTCAGGTTAGTAGAACCACCCCACGATCTTTTCATGTACCCTCTGGAGTTGACGTGTTTCGGGATTGATCCCCTGTTTAGAAATCACTATCGCTATTATTTGCATGTGTTTTGTAACCCTGCAGTAAGCAGTAATATCCCCTTGAACCTTGTCTCAGAGATCTATCATCTGATGCATTTTGGATCATGTTCAACTCGCTCCCTCGGAGTATTGATGGCCCACCAGATTTACCTCTCACAGTGTCAGCTGAGGTGATGCATATTGAAAAGCTTAGCACAGGGTTGACATCAGGGCTCTACCATTTGATCTCCTTAGGTTCAGCAAAGCTGTGAACTCTGTTTTGGGATCTGCAAAATAAATCCTATAAATGGAATATTCGCTCAGGAGGGTGTTGAGTTCCTAGTTTATGAGGGAGTCAGTAATCCTATAAAGTCTGGATTTGCCTTTCTTTATGAGGCTCAGTATTGTGTTGCATTTTATGGGCTTACGAGCTGTCAAACAGGGACAAATAATTGACAAAAACAGGGGCCTGATTACTGATTGAGGGAAATCAAAGATAAACAGCTTTTCCTATGATTGTGCCTCACCACTACTCTTACTCGGCAAGATGGTGCGCGCTGTGCAGTACCTCAGAGAATAATGGCAGATTCAGCTTAATTCTCACCCCTCCATCCGCTCATTTATTTTCACCCCAACTCTGTTGCAGGAACGTTTTCTCTCTCCCTCGTACCTTGTGATGTCCTGCCATCACTGCAGATTGTTATTGTGCAATATTGGGATGCTGCACACCCAATAAACTAGAATGGCTTTCGGACAGCACTGTGCTCTGACATTGAGCAAGGTCATTCTGGATTTGTGAGCATCAGCATGTCTTCAAGACACAAGGGAATCAAAACTCTTCTCTGCAGCGAGGCTACAAGTCTTCCTAACACCTGTTTACATTACAAAGCATAACATTCATCACATTTTTTGGCGTGTGGATGGTGCACAAACACACTAAAGCTGACATGGACAACAAAACACAAGATAGATGTTGACAGTGGATTTGTTTGGATAGAAAATTCTGATTGTGTAACCAGCTTGCATGGTATATTTGCCCACTAGCAGTGTGTAGCTCATCCACTGAGGCCATTTTGATTCGCATCTGAGCACACTGCCAACAGTGAGATGCATTCAGATACATTTTTATAGAGATAATAAATTGATAGAAGTCAGCTGCCGACTTAATGCAGTTAATGCAGTGCAAAATAATGCAACTCAAAAACGTGTGGTGTAACAGCAAAATCATCACCACTGAGGTTCCACTGATGTGGATTTGTTGTATATATACACTGAACTATACCAAACATTTAAGTGCTACAAGTAAACGTGCGCCTGTATGCATTGTAATCCTGTTCCTCTGGTCTTATTATAATGCAGACTTATTGCTTTGTATTTAGCAAACATTCCTTCTTCTATCCTCACTAACCTTTTTGTGCTCTCTAGCTGCAACAGCAATTATTAGATGCTGAAAAATGAACACACACCATCATTTGGTGGTTTATCACACTGAAACCTGCCTCTATTTTTATGCATTTTGCTCCTAGCTTCTTTTAATCAGCATAACCATGTGTCCATCATGGAAATGTGACAATGAAACCAGAATATTAACACATTTTTCCCTTCTATGCACCTGAATAGTTTAAATGAATTATTCTTCCAGAGTTGGGGAAATGAATACATGATTTCTTTGACGTTTATTCTTGTCCTTGGTAACAGCTGTTGAGGAAAACTGCATCCTTCAATCATATAATGATAGTCATCATCATCAGATATGGGATTGTGGATTTTCAAATTTACATTTAGATCTTATTCTCGTTCTCATCGCGTCACATATGGTCTCTTCATAAGAACTCTTAGCATCACATTTGAACATGCTGGGAATCCTTCAGCATCATTTTCCAGTGCCACTGTCACTGACTTGTAAAGTGGGAATAATGTTGTCAGAGGGTGTATTTTTACCCAAATCATGATCTTTTCCTAAACGTAAGTAGTTCTGGGTCCTAAAATTAATCAAACAGAACATAAAAACTAGACTTAAGTCACAAAATAAAGCAAAGAAATGTGAAAAATCATGGTCCAACACAAGACACAAGTCCTTCCTCCACCTATTCAGCTTCCCTTTAAGGTTCTTTTAAATGAGAAAAAAGTCAAATGGTGCCGTGGGTGGCACCAATGCCAAAGGACACTTTGCGCGTATCTTTGAGACGCCACTGGCTTTGACAGAATTTAACACAGTGGAAATAAGAACAAGGTATCAAAGGTCTTTACAGTGCTCAGAAAGGAGTCTGGAACATCAACGAATCCATGACAAATGAACTAACCACCACCTGCTGATGAGAACCAGAGGTGAGTAATCTTACAATTTTATAATGAGGAGAAATCTTAATTTGGCATACGATCAGAAGAAACACACAGGTCGCATCGCTATAAATACCAACACTGTCCAAACGTTTCTACTCCACATGAACAAAGCAAAGCGTAATTAGTTATTACAAACTGGATTCACTACGTATCTTGAAGATGTGGCCTACTTTTTAAAACAAAGACAGAAGAATAGTGGTGAGAACATGCTGCAAGAAGTGTCAAAGTGTCAGAGATACGTATCACCACTTTGGGTCAGAAGTGATTTGAAGAAACAGGCTGATCACACGTGATTTAGATCATAATTCTATACTAAAAGATCTTCATGTGATCTTTTGGCCAGACTTCCCACCTCATAAAAACCATGTCATCTGACTGAAAGCACCATGATCATGTATTTGGTAATCTCCGCAAGTAACAAGATATAAATCCCATTCATAGGCTTTTTAAGAGTGAACAAATCAACATTCATACTATAGGCTATACACATTCAAAACAACCTTCAGCACTCCCATGAACGCACCTTCAGAGCATGGCAGTTGCTCTGTTGTTTGCTGCACAAACGAGCACAGAAGTCAGTTTTTCTCTCCTTCTTCGTCTGAGGTTTTGAAGGCCCAGTGGATCAATTTTATTTTTGATGGAACTGTACCCACAACAACTCCTAAAATGTTGGATGTCTGTGCTTACCACTTCACTGCGGACTGCTTTCTCAACAAGGCCCAGTACAAAGCAGGATTCACTACGAATCTGAAGATAAAGTATGGATCGGTACCAACTGTCCGTGACCCAACTACAAACATGGGAGCTGTAAGTTTTACTGTTTTATGTTGCTTTACTGTAAAGGCCTACCTAGGGTGACAGCCTGTTGAATGTAGTTTTAGCATGGCAGCTAACATAAGTTACTGTTGGTAACATAGTTAGCATCTATGTATCTAGCACAGCATCTGACAGGGAGGGGCTCAAATTACAGACTGTGAAACAAATACTGCAAGAGGTTAAAAAAAACAAACAAACATATTAACTACCAAACAGCAAACAAAAACTAGACTTAACTCACAAAATAGAACAAAATTAAAACCAAGAGGAAAAAATGATGGTCCAACACGACACACGAATCCTTCCTCTACTTGTCGTTCAACCACTAGACTGTCCACCTCTAATAAAAACCATGTCATCTGACTGAAAGCTCCATTAAATGGACCTTGTAGTGATGTACTGTTTTCTCAACATTACTAAGTGACTGTATGGATGCTGAGTCAAGGATGATGCAGGCACTTAAATAACTGTTAAAATTTTAATGCCGGTATCAAAAAAAACTTTATGTACATCAAATATTTAATCGGTTTACAGAGGTTTTAGAGCTTTAACCATGCTGTAGTTAAAGGTTACAGAAATTCAGTGTGACACATCTTCTGACAGGGCGGTTCTTTCTGTAAACTCAAATTACAGAATGTGAAACAAATACTGAGAATCATGAAAGCTAAAAAATACATATTTAGAATCCACTTAAAAGTCAGTGTGGTGAAAGTTAACTTTAAAAACTTCAGCGACTAACAGGGGTACCTCATGGTGGTGGTGGACACTACTTTGTTAACCTGAGGCTAAATGTGACCTTGGGCACTTGCCCTTGGCAGGTGAATTGAGATGGGTGAGTTATGACTGCTGGTGAGGCTCTATCAGATGGCCTGGGCAGTAATGACACGGACTGGCCACATACTTGTGATCGAGCCTTAGGCAGCTAATTTAGTGGCCTCTCCCAGGAGGGGTTGTTATCTTCCAAGTGTTTTTTTTAGTTCAGAATTTTCTCTAAATAAACGATCCATTATAACTTGGTTAAAGATGCCGGAGTTAAAACACAGAGTCATTTGGAGAAATATATGTATATTGTATGTATACACACACCAGACATAATCACAGATTAATGACCTTATGAAAGGCATTGTGTTTGTTGTGTTTTTCATAATGTTAAGATTCCAACAGATTGGACGAGCATGATTGTGATAAAGAGTGAGATAGAGAAAATTAAACAGAATGCTGCAGCAGACTGTAAATGAATATGGGTTCATAAAGACCTCATTTGTATTTTATGTTTGACTTTGATGGCCCTCTGGCTTCTAAAATATGCACATCAAGCGAGGAACATCTGAATAGCTCATAATGATGTAGAAATTTATGGGCTCCATTGTTTAGACTGGAGAGGTCTTCTTTGGGCAGCACAGTGCACATCTCAGCTCAAAGCGCACAATAGAACATATCAAGAAGTCAGAGAAATCTTGACTATCCACTGAAGTTATTGTGTAAAAGTTCTGTATGGGCTGAAAACCAATCTACAAGTCATTGTCAGCCACCCTTTATCTCAATAGTTACACAGCAGAGCCTATACCCAAAGAGTCTGGCTGGAATATCTGCCTCACAATGCCTGAAACAGTCAAATACATGACACAAATGCTTTCCAGCAGCACAGCAGACACCAGGGAGACTGAAAGAAGGTTGTGGATTATTTGCTCCTCAATGAGCTCACTTTCCAGTATGCAGAAAATAATGTTAGTAACTAATGTGTGCGTTTTAGCATCCAGGCATAAAAGATACCATGGAGCAACTTTGTTTCTCAGCCTTCGAGCGCTCCATACTTTACTGTGTTTATTCAAATGAAGCCCTGGATCCATCAAGGAAAGATATTACTCCACACTCTTTAAATATTAAGCACTTTCTCACTCTTCTGTAAATGCACGACTTCATAGCATGTAGAATATTTCCTCTGACATTAAATTAAACATTTCTCACAAAGCATTAACTGCGGGGGGTTAGAAATCTCCCCTCCTTCTTCAACTCTTGTTAATTCCAGCTTAAATAGGTCCAAGGAGAATTTTTCAGTGAAATGCGTCAAACTTTATTTTGTAGAGCGTTGGCAGTGTGACAGCTGTTAGCCACCCCTGCCTAACTTGTGTGACATTTTTCAACTAAAAATCAAAAATATCGCTGTGCTTTGATACCCAATTCGAAGACAGATTGTCAGAATTTAAATAAAGCTTAATGAACCTCAGGCTTTCATTTTTAAGCACCCTGGAGAAAACCTATTGTCTTACACTCAAAAACCGTAGCACGTTCCAACCTGTGACCCAAGTTGACTTTATGAGATCTAGACATGTGACTGAGCGTCTACTTCACACATGGTTGGTGACAAGAATGACATATTTCAGATCAGATAGTTGCTTGATTTTAACAGCACTCACTGAATTTAACTTCAGAATATAAGATTTTTGATCATCCTAATAGTGCAGCTATCTAGATTTACAAAGAAAGAGTGGGTCTGCTTTGTCTGCAGACACAAACTTGTCTCCAGAACATTTCTTTTGTGAAACAAAAAATTTTGAAATACATTTTGAAGTTAGGTAAAAAGTGTAAGGTGGAGACATAACCACTTGCAAAGAGCTACAAAGTCTGCATTCAGAGGTTGGTAGGAAAGTGGAGACATTATCATTGCAGTCTTGAGTTTCCAATGACTCCTGTAAGTCTTACTTTTCTATGATGTAATCATTGAAACGCATAAACCTTTGTCACAAAAAACAGTCCTGCATTTCAGTTTCTTAATAGATTCATTATAGGTCATTTTGCTGTGTCAAAAATATATACACAGAAATGCTAATATGGGCCATTTTAACCTCAACTAGGGGCTTTTGGTAGTATCTTTCTCCACTCTTTTCGATTGAATTGGTACAGTTCAACTAAATTTGTTGACTTTCTGACACATTTATTTCTTCAGGACAGTCCACAGGTTCTTGATGGGGTTTAAGTCAGGACTTGGGGGAGACCAGCCTAAAACTGCTGTGTGTTCTGCAGTTATTTAAACTCAGAGAAAAAACTCTGACAAACAGCTGGAAGCAATAAACAAAACATTAGCTCCTGGTAAAAACATGATTACATTCATAACTGATAATTCTCTTTAATCTGGCTAGACTGTCTTCATTGCGGTAAGGTTGCATTTTTACAGGCATTTCAGTTTGTAGTAAATGCGTTATAGAATAAAATGAATTAAACAAAACTCAACAAATACCCACTAAAGGCAAATAAACTGTGATTTTGTGCTCTCTGGGTGCTGCTACATGCATAGCTGTTACAGTTATCTAATGATGTCTTCACTCCCACTGACATTGTGGTTGCATTCACTGAAACTTGGACTTTGGAGTTTCAGTGAATGAATTTGACATGCCAGCTCTGGGGCAGCCACAGGAAGCTACAATGAGACCTCAGGGGTGGCGGTAAGAGAATGTAAATTAGTTGTAATGTAAGGTCTGGGCAAAAGGATTCAATAACAAGTTGTATTCTCTGTGCAGAAAATTCTTGCAAATACAATCCCACACACTGTAATAAATTTGTCATATTGGACCATAGGTCACCAATATTAGCTATATTTTCTTATGCTATACAGTCAGCCCACAGTTTAGAGGATTTCAACCTGTCCTCACAGTTCAGGACAAAGAATATAAACCAACCCATGGCACCGTTTGCATCTCTAATAAATGCATCATTAGTAGACAGTTACAGCAAAACATTGTGGAAACTGAAAATGCTGAAGGTTAAGGAATGAATGAATCACGCAGTCATGCAGCAATACTGAATGCTGCAGGAGCTTGTCATTATTATGGATTGTTAATACTAACTCAAAGCTAACCAGAGGATCCCTTTTGATTTTTTCAAACCTCAGTTCTCTTCATGTAGATCAGATAGAAATCCTTATTACCAATAATTGAATTAAAATGCACTATGATAAACAGAAGCTGGCTCAGAAAGCATCTGAAGTTTGCAAAAAACTGACTGCAGTAAGTGGAAATGAAACCAGCCTCATGTAAATAAAAGTTTTGCAGCTAAGGCTGACTATATTTAGCGCTTGGAAACAAGTGCTGTGTTTACTGTTACTGCCATGTTCATGAGAGCCCACCCACAAGTTCCCTGAGTCAAAGCAGATTGTGCTAGTTTGTTTTGGGTGTGTGCGTGCTGTGGTGACCCACTGTGGTCAGTGAGGTGGCCGACCTGCATCGATGTTCTCCAGACCAGGCACAGCTGTGTAAATATTGAGCCAGGCCAAGCTGAGGCATGGCCCTCAGCCATCACTGTTGCTGCATGCTCTGGCATCAGTTTGTTTGACCAGCGGCTCTATTTTCTAACCTCATGCCTCCATAATTCTCTGTCTTTTATTCTCCAGCTGCCACAGACGATAGCATCTTGGGCATTTTGTCGCGGCGTGTCTGTCTGTTGACACATTCATAGGAACACAATCACTTGAGAGCTTCACTCTTAGATTACAGGATTGCACTACAAAGTAGACAATTTGACTTTGGAGCACCTTTTTGAATATATTTGCATGTTAATTACAAACAATGGATTGTCTTTAAATCTCCATGTAAGCACTTGATGCATTACAATCCAGAGATCATATTAATACCACTTGGGTTATGCAAAAACAGGAATGTTGACACAGAAAATTTCCAACTCATGCATTAATTAGGTTAATTAATGTTCTTGTTATCATAACTGGTTATGTTTAATATATCGTGGTGATTATAGCAGAACAGTAGGCAGCTGAAGTACCTCTTTCTATTCTTTTATTATTTTAGGCTCTGATCTGAATTGAGTTAGAGGATTTTAAGACTAGACTTTCATGAATAATTGCAAGTTTTTGCAACAGACAACTCGGTTGAGCTCCCATAATTAGGCCAACTGAGTGCGTTAGGCGTAGCAGCTCTTACAGCAGTGTTTTGGAGCACAACAGGGGAAATGCATTTATCCCCAGCACATTTTTGAAAAAGGTTTAATTTCCAGCCTGCGACTTGACCAGTTGGCTTGGCGCATCATGTTACACCCAGCCAGGGAGCATCCATTAATGGTCTCTGGGTGTCTGCAGACGCATGATAAAACACCATTATCAACTCTGCAAAGCAATTTGGATTGTGCAAGAAGAAGCAGTGGCTTTTATAGATGTTTGTTACATAAAGCAGAGAGTGACAGGAAAACAACACATACAGCCCTATTTTACTCTCCAGTCTGCCAAAGATGTGTCATGCTCTATCCTCTGCACTGTTGTCATGGCAAATGAAGACTCAAACATCTGAATGTGATGGTGTGTCTGAATTGGCAGGCTATGTGCACTGAGTCAGACTGTTGTGTAAAAATCTCTTGATATGCCTATTATTTGGGAGGTCTAGGACCAATTTACAACATGATAGTTTACAACAGGCCCTGAGCAAACCTATTTACAGATGTGCTCTTTTCAAGAAACAGTAAAAATATGTGCAAAAATGTATTTTTTGGGGGCAGGAGAAAACAGACAGAATGTTGTTAACTAGACAATTTTAAGCATTTTATTTTTATAAGCAGTGCATTCATCCATTAAAGACCCCAACTGATGGCAACCAGTTTTTTTCCCCTTGTTTTCATGTCCATATGGTGTTTTTTATATGCTAGAAGACACATTAGGAGCAAATAAGCAGCCAAAGCCATGGTTGAGCATTTCCAATTTGAAGCTGCAGTGTGTGTTGGGATGCATGGAGAGAGAGAAAGAGGCTGGGACCTCATAGATCTGCACATTCTAGATGGAGCAACAGTGTAGTGTTACATCTGAGCCATTTGAAAGCATGGAGGGAATATAAAAAACTCTGAATATGTAACTTTGATAAACAGCAAAGCATTTTCAGGGGTTAAATCAACAACCGGATCAGGATAAAATGTGTAGATTTCATCGCATCTACAACTTGGCTGAAGTTGCATTCCCCATGTAATATCAACTTAACAGCCAGCACACTGCAGAGCAAATAGTTTGGCTCACTTACCCTGTCAAGTAATAAGACTTACTGTAAGACAACAACATGCTTCACACCATTCAGAATAAATATATGTGGCTTACATACTCAGCCACCAGTACGTAGGAAAGTTTCTCTGTGTTGTCAGAGATCTCTATATATTTCGATCATGTCTTGGCAGGTGTGAAGATAACTGATGGATAATTATTTATTTTTAAAAAAGGAGTTTCGATAAAATACATAACTCCCTGCTACTGTAATTCATGAAAGGCTGGGCTGATACTCTAAGCAGTGGATGTAGGTCTCCTTGGGAGAGACTGGTACCTGATAGAATATTTATCACACAAGATTCATCTGTATGGCTTTGATAAAGCATGAGGTGTAGTGCTCCAGCTTCCTAATGACCTCGGTAGAAACCTGCAGTGACGATGTACACTCACAGGATAATTCACAGACACCAAAGGTCAGATCTCTTTTTGACAGCTGCTGTCATTGTGCCGTAGTGTGGGGAAGTACCTCGTTATGATATGTAGAATTAGAATGACTCATACCCAAAAGGAAAATAGCATCTGAACCTGTAAAACTGTCTAAAAAAGAGAACTAACTCTACATAATGGGCAAAAATAAATCTATAATTTATCTATAATTTACTGAGCCATTCTGACTCACTGTGAATCAACACCCAGTCAGCCTTAACCTGCCAAAGCAGTCTCACCTGGTTTCTAAACTATTATCAGAGAACAGTCAAAACACCATCTGCACTTGCCATTACTGGCGTCATTGTGGTTGCAATCTAAGTTGCGTTGGTTCTTGAATGCCATAAAGGAAAAAAGATCATTGCAAGTTCTCCTAAACACCATCTGTTTGATGCCCCTGTTTTGAACCAGCACCACAGTTTGCCTGTTGCCACCAGAGCTGCTCGCTGAGCTGTAATGAAAGTGATATCTCACACAAGCGTTTATGTCTTATAAAATATACGACACCATCACCAGATAGTAATCATATTACCTGAGTTAAAGGTGAAGCTGCAGCCTCTAAAAACCGACCGTCATGTCTCTTTTGACATTGTGCAATTTGTAGGAAGTACTACAATATGAGATGACCTTGCTTTATTGGGGTGAAACTGATACCCCATTAACATATGCTGATTTTCTATATAGGCTATGGGGAGGTAATTAAAGCCTCTAGATAAATGAATGCCCAATCTATATCACATTACATCTGGGAAATAACAATCCTATTACAAAGTAACAACTCTAATAAAATGTTATGGAAGCCTCTACGATTTTCCAAAGGCTGCAGTTAAGTTTTTCCTTTACCCAGGTTCAGGGGCAACAGATATGCTTCCCTGGGTAAACATGTAAACAGAAAAATCCTTAAATCTCCTGTTTGTCTGTGAGCAGACATGATGTGTTCGCAGTAGAGTAATTTATGCCACAGATGTTTGCAGCAGCACACCCTGCCTACACCTGGGAGTCATGATTAATTTATTCGTGTTTGGATAAGAGCATGTATCCCAGCCCTATTAATATTGCTCTTTTGCAGAATAAGATCATATCTTTGCAAATTGAATATTCATCACCTTAATGAGTCAAAAGTCTAGCCTGTATTCCACGGAAGTTGGGAATTCCTTCAAATATGAGCTACAGGTTGTAAATCTCTCTCTCTTTCTCTCTCTCTCACTCCCCAGATTCCAGATTTTTGGAACGCTTAGTCAGCCTGTGAGGCGGAAAGGGCTTCATTTAAATAGTCCTCCCATAAATGGCTATATAAGTGCTAGTCTGAACACAAGTGGGGACAACTCACAGGATGACTGATCAGAGGAAAAGCCTGTGTCTGCATTTGCATGTAAGCCTGCCTCCAGTCAGGTGTTTGATTGTTTAAATACTGTATATTTAAGCATAATTATCCACATTACTGGCTCCAGAGTCCATCCTTGTTCACCTTCAGCCAGCACAATGTTAAACTCACTATAATGTTATCACATCTGGGCCCTGGCCTTTTCACCAGCTCTAAACCCTCTTTGTCTAAATCCCTCTGCCCATATCCCTTTGTTATAACAGACACTAATGCGACAAACTGATTAAGCACCATTAACTTGCAAATTAGTTCTTTTGTTCTAACTTTATCCCCATCAGCTTTGTCCATTTTAAATAACCTCTGTCCGAGCACATAAAAAAATGATTGTACAGTCAGTGATGTTTCTAAATGGTCTACTTCATACTTCAAGTGTGTCTGTATGAATTATATAGAAAATCATTCCCGCTTTTGGCATTGCTCCATTGTAATGCAATTGAAAATACAAACTGGACTGAAAAGTCTGCAATGCATCAGCATATAACAGAAAACATAACACTGACAATAACAGAAGCAGGCACAATGTTCACTGATTGATCTCGCATTTATAGCAAGTGGATTTTCAAAGACCATCAAAATGAAGGCACGAAAAAAGATACTTCATATGTAGATTCAAAACAGACAGTGAGATACACATGGTTTGAAGTAAACATGCAAAAACATGCAAAAACACTGGTCTGATTCTGATAAGAAGCTTGAGGCACAGAGAACTTTATCCAAAAGAGACCAATTTGTAAGCAAAAAGAGCCAAACTCACTGAAAAAAATCTCATAGACAAGACAGAAAATGTGCTTTGACTATCCCCAGGAATTACTGCTTGGGGGATTTTTTTCAAGTAAAAATATCCCAAAATCTTTGCTGAAGCGAGTGCTACCTTGAAATCAATGTAGAATTCTAGCAAAACAAACTTTTGGGGTTTTAATCCACATGCTATACTTAAGTCAAATTAAATTGCATGTAATAAAGGCCACTGCACCTTTAGATTCTGCTTCAGTTCTTTCCCACAGTGTGTTTCCCACTGAGAGCCAAAGGACATTGATTTAAAATGATTCTGTGAATGTATGTGCCAACATACAGTTCTGCACCACAATAATAGAATAAAAACAGGAGGATAATGTGCAGCAAAAGGTCACCAGACAGACTCAGTGACTTTGCACTAAAATTTTACATTTATATGTACAGTGCTGTGCAGGAGTTTGAGGCATTAAATCTAAGTGAAAATGGATTTAAAAACAATGCTATGAGTAGCATTGCAGTCAGTATTTCACCGTCTCCCTTCAAAACAGCATCAATTCACAGAGATACTGTGTGTGTTCTTCAAGCAGGCAGGTAGTTTGTACCTAGTGTGTTGGACATCTGTTGCAGAAGTTCTTGTGGTTCTTGTTGGGGAAGACAGCTCTTTATGACTCTGGCTGCATATTTGGGCTCATTGTCACACTGCAGATTGAATTTGGGACTGATCAGATGCCTCACTGATGGTAAAGCAACAGAGCTAAACATCTACAGTTTCTAAGACTTGGATACATAATTTAGTATTTGTGCTTTATTTCATAGATAGCACCTTAGCAAAGTATAAAGAGCACTATTTATTGTACAGTGGAGGATGTTTTCCTAGAAAAGAGTGATTCCCCTAAAAGGTGTTGAGAACTAAAGAAATCTAAATCTCCAATGACCTGAGTAGGAAAAGGTGTGTGTAGGCCCTGTTGATATCAAAACACTGCACTCTATTGGATTATATGGAAATGTTGTAAATGTTAATCTATGCCAAATAAGCCACTGAGTCACTATTACACACAGCATCAAGTTGAATCCTCTGTGCAACACAGAACCAAAGAAAGCCCTATGATCTCTGGATCATTTAAAGCTTCAAAAATTACCTAGCCAAGTGTTAAGGGGTAGTCGTTACCTTGACGAGAGCGGCTTGTAACAAATCAGATGTTGTTAAAAAGCCTGGGAGAGAGGTGCTATACTCTGTCCAACAACGACCTGAATAATTAAAAGTGAAGAAAGCTGCAGTATACAGCTAAGTAAAGGCCGAAACATGGTGGCTGTCACTTACAATTATCTAAATGGATGCAAATGTCACAACTGAGCTTGTAGTAGTGCGGGAAGCAGCCTTGTTTGTCTTGATCTGAGCCAGTCGAGCTGAGGAAATGTCTTGGACACCGCCTCTTACCTGAGGTGCCCTTCATTTCAGTATGACTTCTGTCCGCTTAGCCTGAGTGGCTGCTCACTAAGTGCAATCTGTGCAGCTGTCTCGGGTTTGTTTATTTGTCAGGGGTAAGACGTGGCATGAACACAACCGCATCAGACAATAAAGACCTATTTTAGCATGCTTCCTCAGATAACAGCACAGCTTCTCCGAGCTGACTGCACCACATCACTGGGAAGCCTTGACATAATTCAGATAAGACTGTTCTGCCCGAGAGGCTAATGCTGGTAAATAACAGCACTACTTTTTCATGACGTATTCCTCACGAGCAGATATACCATCGGGTGACAGGTTAATGCAATCCAAGAGCGCGACACTATTCTAATTTTGCATTTGTGCTGCAAATACACATGACATGTCAGAAGACATTTAAAACAGCATTGTATCGGTGCTGTATTTGTGCTGTAAGCTGTAGACCATCATGACAAGTGGATGTTACGATCGGAAAAATTGATTCAACGCCAGTTCTCAACCTGCTATGACATTTATCGTTTACTTAGTGGATTGTAATAACTACACACAGGCGTTCATGCAATCCACTGCTCGCTTGATTACATTCTCCCAAATCAATGAATATGCTTCTATCAAACCGTAACTATTCATCTGGAGGTCAAAGGTCAGCATTTTTACTCAGTCCTGGAGACCACATTCATCTGAACAGACTTAAGGAGGTGCAGACAGTAACAGAATCAAAGCTCAACCCAACCCGAGGCGGCCAAAACACTTTGGCAGCATTGATCTTAATGTGTATGGTGTGGCTGTTGTCAGTATTGATAAATGAATTTTTATGTGAATGGTCACAGATCGCCTGCAGCCAAACAGAGCTTGCGCTGTTTCACTGAGACCTGGTTGTGAGACCTGGTTGCATGCATGCAGACATGACTCATTTGCTGCTTCGGGCCGTGGATCTGGCATATGAGTTTGAACAGTTACATGACAAAGCAGGAGGCATGAGGAGAAGCTATACTCAGTCTGTGCCTTAACAATCAGCAGCATCGGGCTGAAAATGCTCTTAAGAATGAAGGATTCTTTCATAACATCTCTAACAAGAATTTAAGCATATATTTCCTGTTTTAATGTGCCTATTCGGTATGGATCACAACAGTGCAGTGCATCCTTCGGCGGCTTAACAGACACTCGTATTAACTCTCAAGAACTTATTGCATGCCAGAAAACATTAATTTACAATTGGGGAACAGATGAAAAGAGGTAAGTGCCTTTTTTCCTGAGAAACATTTCAAAAGCACCAGCACCTCGGGTTTTCTGGGGCCCAGTGTAACAGGAGGTAAAAAGAGTACCTTTAAAAATGGAAAAATGTGAAATGAAGTGGCTCGTTTTGATTGTACCTTTGTGAAGGGTGGCCAGTTTGTTTAATTGGCGGGCAATTATCATCAATCGTTAACCAGGCGATACAACAGTCCACAATGGTTCCCTGCTAATAATAAAAGGAGCATACAGTTGGTCATTTAAAGAGCAATCAAGGCACCTCGTGAAACATTTGCATGTATTGATTAAATATTGACATTTAAAACTATTAATGACAAAGATTTTTGGGTTGCACGCCAATGTGGAAACAGGACTCTACCACCACACTAGTTGAGTTCATTGTTTATTGGGTTCCATTTTTAACAGTGGGGGAGAGACAGGGTGAAAGGGGGTAGAGAGGAAAGAGAGACATGCAACAAAGGGCTGGAGTGAGACTCGAACACATGACCACTGCCGGCAACCTGCGCCTACATGGCAACGCCCTAATTCAGTGAACTATCCTGGCGGCCAAGATAACTACAATTTAGATCTGATGATAATGACAAGTCATGATGACACCGAAATTAGCCGACACCATTAATATCTGTAGCAGATTAAATGGCAATCCATCCAATAGTTGAGACAAATAATAAAAAAGAGTAATAAAGATATCGAATTAAAAGAAAAACCCAACATCCATTCAAAGTCAATAAATGTTCATCCTGACTATTATCGCACACAATTCCAGTTATCAATCCAGTAGTTTCTGAGATATTTGATTTAAAATCAAACCAATCTGACAACCATCAGTCATCCCCAGAGCCACATCATTGGATTTAATAAAAGTGACTCAGCCAACAATGCACAAGTCTTTGTTAATCCAATTTGTAAGAAGTGTTTAGAGATTTGAATTGGAGTCTGATTTAAAATACATATAATGATGACAGCCCTGGGATATAGTTGGAGTATATTTTTTATTCCAGTGAGTGAACCAGTTAATGAGGGGAAGATCATTAATGCTGAAAAATATGCCTTTCTCAAACATTTCTAAATCTGCATCAGGTACAAACACAGAGCAGCAACTAATCCACTGATCTCTGGCTTTCTACGTTTGATTAGGTGTTTTTCTTTCACTGCTTGTCGTCACATTTTATAGCGGCAAAGAGTCAAAACACGCATATTAATATGCAGGAAGATTGATCAGATTTCACTACTCCCATGTGGGTCCTTTAAAAATTGGGTCAACCTTGTTTCCCAGAAACCATAATAAGTATTCGCTGAAATGTCAGGGTTTAGTTTGACCAAGTTACAAACAGCCTGCAGGTTTCTACATTTATAAACAGTGGCAGTATGAATAATGGAAGACATGTCTCACGCTGCACAGTTTGGTGGGTGACATGCGGTATCTTGACTGACCCGTGCAGGACCTCTTCAGCACAGATAACCTGCCTGAACAGCAACCAAATGTAATCTTTCATCAAGTTTAATGCTGAGAATAAAACAATCTGAATTTCAAAGTTTCCTGTCCTGTGAGTAAGAGCATGTTAATAAAAGAGACAAAGGGGACGTTGTTTTATCGTTTTCAGAGATAATGCTCGCTGAAGTCACCACGCAGCATATGTTGTATCTGAAAGAAAAGCACCAATAAGGTCAATACACTGATCAGATAAGAAAGACCACAGCTGGCCAAAGGACACATCCCTCAGAGGACTTTAAAATCAAAGTTTTTTTCAGTCTGAGGCGCAACATGGCCACTTATTGCAAATGCTTATGCAATTCGATTTGTCTGAACAATTCAGATCTTTAAAGCTTTTAAAGCACAGCAGCGAGGATCTCACTGGAGAACTGATTTACTAGAATAGCAAACACATGCACAGCAGAAATATTCATTTAGAAATAGCTGTAAACGTTAATAGACATCTACATAAAGATAATGTTGGGGTGGTGAAGGGACCTGCAGCAGCCAGCAGTTATACTATTAGTATATAAAGCATCAGGAGAGTAACTGTGGAACTGACAACATCCAAATATGACACAGACAAATGTGTAACAATATGATATACTGCATCCAAATATATATATTAAAAAAGGGAAGTTTTTAACCAAGCTACGCTAAGGCTACACTGAACACGTAACATACGTATGTGGATCATGGTGCAACACTATGTTTCCATTGCATTTCCATTTCCATTACAGCAGAGATACAGTATGTACAAGCCATTTTACTTTTAGATTTTCTTACCTCAAAACCATGCCTCTCTTTAAAACAGCCCCTGTTTGGGTGCAAACTTTCTCTGTTCCTGTTCAAAACTATTTGTTTTCACTCAGATTTACTGCTGCTTTAAAGTGAGATTAACGGGTTAGTAAGTCAGATTTCTCATTGTCATTAAGGTGGCTCTCTGTTAAATTGTTAGATCACCATTGTAACTAATACATTTGCATTTACAGTAGACCATTGTGATATGGGAATCTTCATGCATTCATTTGGTGATGCAGAAAATGCATATACAGTACATGTTTTTATGTTTGGTCCTGATTTACAGCCAAGACTGTTTTACACTGCTGATACTACAGCTAATAGAACACACATAAGAACACTGATTAATCTATTGGTGTTTATCACAGAGAATATTCAATCAATCCTATTCTTTTTACTTTGATTTGGCCAAAAATTAGTAATTTCCTCATATCCTCCATTATAGAACAGTTTCAGACCTAAATGCACTTGTTAAGTATCATGTTTAAATGTATGAAGATTAAAGTTTAACAGCTCTAATGTGCAGCTGTCATGTTAGAAATAAGCGACAGCATCAAGAGTCACTAAGTGATCCTCTTGACTGAAGTAGGCGGCACACTATTGGTCCAATTTGTGCAGAATAACAGTCAAATGACACGTCAAATACCCACCTTTATGCGAGTGTGTTCAAAGTTTGGTGAAGAAAACCTGGTTTATCAAAGAAAGCTGATGGATGCCCGTTATCTCTGGATGGGGTTTTAGGTTCTGTTGAGCCGGCTTACACAAAGAAAGCCTGACTATGTTGAAAATAATTTATAGTACCCCATTCAGATGGAAGTGTAAGTGGTGCATGAAAAACTGTTGGTGCATTCTGTGTATTATAAATATTTTGTACTTTTAAAAGCCCTTTGCAATATCTATTTTTCTACATATACTAAACTACATGCTATATCATTATTTGTCTACTTTGTGCAATATATATACTTCTCTCAGTATTTCTAGTCATGAAAGAATATGTGCAAAACCACTGTTATGTGTCATTCTGTCATTTCTAAAACTAGTGCTTTTGTATATTTTGGTTTGTTTAGATTTTTATACCTTCAGTGTTTGCACTATCTTTGCTGCAACACTGCACATTTCCCCACTGTGGAGCGAATAAAGGCTTATCTTAAATGCACTATGGAGATCAGCGATTCAAATGGCAAAAATGGACAATTTTCTAGTTATAATTTTGTATAATTTTTGTGCAAGGTCCTTCTACACAGATGTGGGTCTTTCAGTGTTTTTTCATTATTTTTTTTTATGAAACTATACAGGTATACAGGAAATTGCAACTTTGTACTGAACAAGACTTCTACTTTGGAGTCTTTATCACTCAGCTGGAATTTATTTTGCCAGTATTAGCTGAAGGTTGCTTAGTAGCTTTACTCCTTACAAAGTTTATTGTTGTCTCTAACCTATATTGCACAATCTTGGTGGAAAAACTTAAGACTTAACTGACTTAACCTGAAATGAAAGCTCATTGTTTTTCCACAACTCTATGCTGCAGGTGTAGCCAGTAAAAGGATTCTGCAGCACATCCTCTCCACGAACAGTCCACATACATACGTGTTCATTGTTTCATTTGGTTAAATGTGATCGATCTATATTTGGTATCCATCCATCCATCGTCAATACACTGCTTGATCCTCTGTAGGGTCGCGGGGGGGCTGGAGCCTGTCCCAGCTGACTCAGGCTAAGGCAGGGGACACCCTGAACAGTCACCAGTCCATCACAGAGACAGAGAGACAGAGACAGACAACCAAGCACACTCCCATTCACACCTACAGACAATTTAGAATAATCAGTTAACCTTAGCATGTTTTTGGACTGTGGGAGGAAGCTGGAGAACCTGGTGAAAACCCATGCTGCATAGGGAGAACATGCAAACTCCACACAGAAAGATCCTGGGGAGGTGGGGATGCGAACCAGGGATCTTCTGCGTACATTTAGTATTTCAACAATAATATATAAGCAAATGTTGGAAATTAAACAGTTGTTGCTTCCAACTGGGTTGAGGTCAAAGTGTTTTGGAAATAGCATTAGCTGCCAATGACAGCATCATTCAGGTAACTTTACCTTCAGTGCTCACATAAGATTATTAGATAATATTGGTGTATGAGTTTGGTGCTCTGCCTTCATTAAATCAAGCTGCCTTTAGCATGAGTCATTCAGTATAATTCTCCCGGTTGAACTCAGACAAATTCTGTACAGTTGACGTGCCACAGAAATAATGGGAAATTAAAAATGTCTACTGTTGATTAAATGAGCAAACAGATATCATGATTCCAGTTAGCATCATTTGTATTCTTCTGTCGAATCCTAATGTAAAACAAGCGTTCAACACCCCTCCTAAATGTTTTTGGCTGTGGATGGGGTTGCTATTTAATCGCAGCTTTAATTTAATTAAATCAACACTTTCAGTTGCTTTCTTTTCGGAGTGGGAGCTCAGCGATTCATCACTGGAGTCACAGAGGCCCATAAACATTCCTATGAACTGTCCTGCTGTATAAATGTCCTGACATGCACATTTTCAGCATTCTCAATTTTGGATGCTGGCCCATATTTTATCACAAGGAAAGAAAATAATGTTGTTGTGAAAATGGTTTACAGTTAATAAATGGTGCCCTGTTTTATATGTTTCTGTGATGACCTGCCTGCCTATGTGCAGTGACCCACCTGCATGCTGTGTGAAAGTAAATCCAGATAATGACTGCGTATCGAGGTGCGCTCATAAACATGGCATGAAGCGAAGGGGAAAATGTGAGTGATGGATGTTGTTCAAGGACATATCCATGATCATATAACCATAATGCCCTCAGTACGCCAAATAATCTCTTCTATTAGTCTGGTCATATGGCTGAAGCATGTACAGTCATGGATCTTTAACTCAGCTGTAGTAGGTTTAGCTTTGTTCTCCTTTCAGCTTTGTGTGTGCCTCGAGCTTAGCGTGGTCTCTGTCTCTCTGTATCAGCAGTCAAAGAGAGCAGCAAACTGAGGTGAAATAGGTCAGAAATCCAACCGGCGAGGCTGCGAACCCCAAGGTCCTTTGTTTTATGCAGCACAGTTTTTTTTCTTGAAACCAAACAGATGTTTTATGAATAGGGAAAAAAGGAGGAATTAATTGATCCAAGCCAAAAAGAAGTTTCCCAAATGCTGGCCTGATAATAGGGGACCCGTCATCATTAGGATTGATGGCACCAATTTATTATTAATGATTCGTAAAATGAGATCCAGTAGACCCCATTTTAAATACATTTTCCATTACGCAGGAGCTGACAAGCAACACTGCTGATTTCACCACCAAAGCCTTTCACCGTCTCTCTTTCTCCCTCTGAAATACAGTATCTTCACTTCGCCCGGTGCAATGTCTCACTTTGGTGATGCTTGGATTGTCCCAAATTGAAAGCATTTGTTTTAAAAGCTGAGAGTTGAATTTCAAGGCTTGTCACAGCGCCGTGATATTAAGGTGTTTTATTTTGTTTTAAACCACTGGATTCAATGTCTTACAGTACATCCTGACAGATATTCGCTTTCCCTGAAATGTCCCCCATTGACCTGAGATTCTGCAGCCATCTGCTATGATATGATATTCTGTCAATCAAACTGCCATCATTATAAGTAGTCACACGGTATGAATCCAAAAGCTAAGACGTGCTGTCTGCCTGTTCAGTCATTTATGTAACCTATGAATCAGAATATCCCAATTTCCCTTTGCTACGAAAAAAAAAATACGACAAAAGTACTGATGAAATCAACGTGTAATACAGTAGATGGTGCAGATCAGTTCCCGGCTGCAGCGATCCAGTAACATCTGGCTGGAATGTTTGTCTGATATTATCGGAGAGGTCTTGTTTGCCAGCTGGAGAGTAATTGCAATTTGAATGGATACAAAATTAGGGTCAGACAAAACTGCTAAAATTTGCTGAGACATTGCGGTTGATTTAAATACAGACAGCATTTAAACTGCCTGTAGGCCCACAATAAATTATTACAGAGACTCCCAAACTAGACATCTACCTTCTTACAGTAGATAAAGCTTCCACTCCAAAAATACCATTAGCAACGCCTAGAGTGTGCTTAATAATTGATGACTTGAGCATCCATGATAATTAAGAGTTAAGTGAGTGCATGTGTAAGTGTGTGTGTGCACTTTAAGGCCTTGTGAATGTGCGCGGTTGATATTTTTTTGTTTCGGTTGGAGTTTGCGTGTGGTTGCTCTCCCGTTGAATAGGCGGAGATTCCTGTTGAGCTGTGAAAACAGAGCTGTAACATCCTGGTGACTTGCCACTCATCCTCCTTTACACTGGTGCTGATGTAAGGGGAGTTCTAGGAAGCCATTACTCTAAATGACTCTCATTTTCCTGGCAATATTCGAGTGCAGCGGAGAGGCTGTCTTCCTGGGCTTTAAGTGGAGATGTATACATTTTTGAATGTCGTCATTCTCGGCGGCGGCAGGAAGTTTACAGCTATGGCAGTGAAATTCTTTTTATATGCAAATTAAATCCAAGAAGGCCACGGAAATAACAGGCCCAATGCAGCACACAAACATGACAGTGGCTTATTATAGCTTTGCCACTTTGTGACTTTACATTTATACTAACACAAAGTTTATTTCACTTAATTCTTCATATACAGTAAGAATCATTTTGCTTTCACATGACACCTGTTAAATTGCTGCTTAACACACGAGTCTTTGGCACTGAAGGCAAATCACCATTCTCTCAAGTGTAGCCATCTAATTAATGAACCTGTCAGTCACGCTTTGCAGGTCATTGTTAATGACTTAATACGAGTTAATGGCAACACCACCAACAACACACCATCAGAAATTTAATTATATGTATGTAGAAAATATACTGTTTTCACATAAGTTTTGAGTCACAGATGTTAAAAGCACATAATACTGGTGTCTAACTTACATTCAGCTGCTTCAGTTTCATTCTCTTTATGCCGTGCTCAATGTCACACTGTTATGACTTACAGGGACATTTAAAGATCGAAGAGGTTTTCATACAATGACAAACATGAGTCAAGACATTCACTCAGAAACAAAGGCTCATTCGTGTAAAAATTACTTGTGGAAGCATCAAGCATAAACAGGACCCTTAACGTCACTGAGTCACGGCATCATCTCCGCTCATCGTGCGGGAAGGAAGGTGGTTAAACAGGAGTGAGCTAAACATTAACACTGCTGCGTTTTTAGTTTTTCTTCTTTCCTCCTTGTAAATCCTGAGTAGGCCTGTTTCGTTTCAACCTAATCATCAACGTCCTCGTGTGAGCACAGAGCTGCCATAACCCGACTCCCACCACAGCTCGGCGGAGATAAAAACAAACGCTCTGTGCACTTCTGTGACATCCAGCTGTATTTAAAACACGATACACCAGTAATAATCTGATGAATAACGCACCACAAGGTGGGTAGGCGCCGGCTCATGTGGGCAGTTTGAGGTTTCCTGCTTTGTTGGCAGAGTGCGGCAGCAAAAATAAAAATTATAAATAAAGAATGCAAGGTCGTCTGGAATGGCTTAATTATAGTGTTTACGTGGATGGGTGTTTAAACAGAGGGAATCAAATATTTGATCACATTGATTGTTTCTGTGAGAACTTTTCAGTTGTGAAATCCTTTTGGATGGTGCTCTGGCGTCTGATCAGCCTTCGAACTCATGAGTCTAATGCTCAAACCAGCTTTCCTCGACTGTATTTCATCATCAAACTGAAACTGCACACCCCCACGCAGGCAGCCCCTCATGTGTTCCTCACCTCAGGCAGTTTTCAGCCCAAACTCACAGTAAGTAATAACTAACTCACTGAGTTTCAGCAACATCCCCGTCAGACTCGCATCACATACCGGTAGTGTTCTGCTTTATACACTGCACCTTTAACTGCAGCATCACAAAGCCACACCACACACACACACACACACACGCACACACAGACAGATGATGCTTAAAATATAACAGAGTTTATTTTCATCTGTTTAGCATAACAAATGAGTGGGGATTTCCATATCAAGGCAATTAAGAGCGTAGTTCTTTGAAAGGTAGATTGTTGAAAATCAAGTACTGTCCTCACTGCCCTATAGACAAACAATATCCACTGGGTTTAAGTGGTTGTTGTTTATTTGCAAATGCTGCTTGAACAAAGTCACACACTCAAATAGAAGTCTCCCTTTGTGGACATGCTACACACACCAAGGGTGCAACAGTACACACAAGTCTTTGGTTTTCAAATCTTGTGTCCTTTTTTTGGGACTGTAGAGAAAACAATAATAAAAACAAACACGAAAAATAACATTTCAAAGTTCCTAATTGGCAATAATTCTTGCTGTAACTGTTCAGGCGCTTAAATGCTGCAAACTGTCAATATGCAAAGACTGAGCTTTTTGCTCTGAAGTATTAAATGAAGTGCAACGTATTCATAATGAACTCAGTTGAACCATTACAGCCAAAGGTGTAATCTCAGCTTTCAAAATTGTACAAAGTAGCACTGCATGTTTCCACTTTAACTTACTCATCGGTGGACAAAAGCGACTGAGATGTTTTGTACTTGCGCTAAGTGTGAGCTCTATATGGTGGCTGGTCGACTCACCTGTACTTCAGGGGGTCCAATTAGATACTCTAACTCAATATGTGATGTGAATTAACACTTCCTTACGTATTTCATAACTTTGGCACAGTGTCTGACCCGCGTTCAACGGTTTCTAAGATAAACATGTAACAGCTGATGGACAACAAACAGCATTTGCTTCGTTCGCTTGGCGTAGAGGGAGTATTGTTCAAAACTTTCTGAACATTTGTATTCTGGTGCAAGCCATTTCGAAGCAGTAGCACCCAACTCAATTAAAATCTATAAACATTAACCTCTTTACAACAAAATACAAAAGAAAAATATAAAATAATCATACATAGTATTGACCAATCAAAAATATGTCCCTATGTAATTATATCTTTGAATAAAAACATAAACCTGAAACCGAAAAAAGTAATGATTGAATAAAAATACACCAGCGCAACTGAAATACTTAAATGAACAGTAAAAAAAATATTTAGCAACTTTTTTGCCCTTTTATTTAAAATTAAAAAAAAGATCCAAGAAGGCTTTCACAGCAATATGATAAAAAAAACACTGTGCTTAAATTAGCACACAATGTATAGTCCTATCTGTTGTTTTTAAATTTTAGATTTAAAATTCATCCAAACTATGATGCACATTAGGGGAGGTAATACAGCAAAAATAGTTAACTCAAGCTGTTATACTGGTGCTGTATTGCTTTCTAAGCAGGCAAGCTTAGCATTGCTATTCTGAAATAAGAAACAGACAAATCATTTTTGATGCAATGTAGAAAATTGATTTCCTTTAAGACAACCTCTATTTTGTGATCTTCAAGCATTTTTGAACAGTAACAACAATGTGCCACTAGCAAAACAAAATTTACATCTATCAAAAGGATGAAAGGAGTATAGAAGTGATTCTTAGTCATTTTGATACATAGTTACATCCCATTACATTGCAAAAATTGGAATGAAATAGGGAAATTTGTTTTAGCTTTAATAGTGTTAACAAAATTACCACTAAGCATGTCATCCCTGTGTGACATTTTGTTCCTTATTGACTGCCTTTTCAGCAATGCATAAGCTGTTGCTTTGGGTTATTTTACGTATTTCTTGAAAGGAAGCTTCATTGCGAAGCTTAAGTGTCCCATTTTAACCAAAGAACTTGCACACTGAACTGCACATTGTGTACCATTGTGGCCATACCGCCTTGTGGATACCCAATCCTGTCAGATCTCGGAGGCTAAACAAGGTTGGGCCTGGTCAGTACCTGGATGGGAACACCAGGAAGCCTGGGTAAATGCAGTGTGAGAGTGAGTGGTTGGTGGTGGTCAGAGGGGCCGATGGCACAGACTGACAGCCTCAGTCTACCTCAGGGCAGCTGTGGCTACATACGTAGCTTACTACCATCAAGTATGGAGTGAATGAATAATGCAATGTAAAAAATGAAATAGGCACTCAAATGTCTTTAAGTGCCTAGAAAAGCACTATATAAAACCAATGCATTATTATTATTATTATCAAATAGTGCAAGATAAATGCACATACCTTCTCATCTCTAACGTACAGACGGACAAACAGTGCTGTATGCTCTGCAGCTCTAATATTTACTGGCACACAAATGTGGACCCCCCCCATTCTTGCTGTAAAAATGCCAGCGCACCAAGACACTACTTTACATCTGTACAATAACCACCTTCCATTATTCATTTGTGTGATTCATTCTGTGTTAGTCTGCCCAAAAAATGGAATGCATAAATTCAAAATACACTCAGTACTGTACTGTGTAATTAGATCATATTATGCACTTAACTGCAATTTAAATAATACAATGCAAATCACTTTCCGTTGAGATTTTTAGAGGGAGGATGCTTCACTTTTCACTTATACCCACAAAGACAGAATAAGGGAAGAGGAAGGAAGGGAAAAAAGTCTTCTTAAAAAATCCCATTAGGAGGGTCTGGCCCTCTACTTTTGACTCAGCTGTTAGCCTGGTAGCACTTTGTACACACCACATGATGTGTCAAGCTAATCGCTACAGAACAGCTGCAACTGTTCTGCAGTTGTGTAGCTGATGAAAATATATACCCCGTGATGCTGACCTCAATTGGCTTTAAGTCTTTAAAGCAAACCATCATCCCCCCAAAATGCTCATCTCCCCTAACCACTGTAAGAAACTTATATTAAGTGTCAGAGGGTTTTGATAAAGCGCTTCTTTCGGGTTCAATTCTCATACAGTCATGGCAGAAGGCAGACAGTAATCGTCTTTCATAATTCAAGCCTCATAAGTCCTAAATTGAATCTCTGAGATGCATTTCTCTTAATGTAATCCAGATTTATTGAATTATATAACTGCTTTAGATGTATTTTATACAGTAAGCACATAAATCTATCAACTTTCAATGGGCCGGCCATTAAATTACAATGACAAACTAACATTGGCTACATAAAATACTATACTATTAGGTACTCAACAAGTATCAAGTAAAAGTAAATTATATGCCAGGGTGTGTGTAGGACTGTTTCCCAATGAGAAGGCTGCTCCAACTTCACAGGAATAGAATATTGACTGCACATAACTAAGACTGTGCAGCAGTCTTTTTACTGAGCCATGGAAAAATTGATTGCAATATAAACACATTTTAATGAGTCTGATGATCACTGGAATTCAAAGCTAATTTGATTGAATATCAAAACAAAGTGTAGCTTTGGGAAATGTTGAGCAGACAAGCCAATGCCAAGAATTACACATTTATCAGTGTATGAAATTAAATTATTCATTGGATTTTTTTGAGGGGGTGGGGGTGGGGCGGGGTGGGGAGTTTTGATCAGATAGCGAATATCTACACACACGCTTTATTAGTATTATTAGTAGGTATTACAAATACCGTCTCTTCATCCAGCTGCTAATCTGTTCTGCTTTGAACTAGACTGACAACAATCTCCCCAAAAATATAAGCAACAAAAGTCCTCGTTTTCACATCTGCATGATCCACTTGCAAGTATTTTCATAATTAAGGTCTAGGGCCAAAGCATGATCAATTTGTCTCTCTGCTATTTCCACACTACATCTATCAAATTGCAGATTTTAGGGGAATGGGCTGCGCCTGCCTAGAATTTATGATGACTATTAGAGACACTGGCATGAGTGCAAAACCAAGACACTGGGAGAGAGAAATATTTTTGTAGGGACTTTACTTCAATAAAAAGATTAAATTCGGAACGAGCCAAAAATATTTCACTCTCATGAACCATGGAGTGCTGTATTTATGCCAGCCTATAATCAGAGACCTAAAGACTGAAGTCCCAGAGGGGAATTGGATGCTATAGTAATGGTGACACATTAAAAAGCTTAGTACTTTCCCTCTTAGAAGACAAACTGAACTGATACAACATGATAGATCTTGTATTTCATGTCGGCTTTAGGACTATTCATCAGACACCATATTTGCATTCTCCTCTGTAATATACATGCATTTACAAACCTATATTGACACATAATTCTTACAAAGAGACAACAAAAGCATTCATTTTGAAACTGGCTGCTTCAGTATCGTCACCAATAGATTTTCCTTTTATTTATACAAAACTGTGTTCATCTTTGTGCAGTTTAATACCTTAAAGCTGCACTAATCAATATTTTTAAATTAAAAGTGGATCAAATTACCGCATTTACTATAAAAAGGAGGCTTCTCATGACAACCTCGCAGAGAATTATTACCCGACTGTACAGCTCCCTGCAGCTTTTCGAAGCTAGTTTGCATCTAGTTCTGGTTTAGTGCACAGTTTTTTTTTTATCCTAGTCTCAATATGCAGCTGTCCTCTGGAAGAACAAAAAAAGTGATAAAATCCATTGTGTGTCACCTGCAGAGCACCAGATAGCTGATACAATTAGTGCCTAACTGGTGAACATAGTCACATATTTCCCACGAGAACTGACTGGAACCAAAAAATGGCTTAAACAGTCGAATTACATTTGCTTGGTGGCCAAAAACATATCAAATATTACTTTGTGTCTTCTGGATGTGTAAACAGGAAGCTATTCTTTTTAGCATGTCTAACATCAGTGTCATGCAAAGATAACAAGACAATGTCACCTTATGATGCCTTTAAATGCTGTTTTAAAATAACTAATGTGATGGTTAATAACACAAAAATGTTGAGGATGTGACTTTATTCCAATTTATATGGCTAAGATTAAAATAATAGCTTCTTCTGTTTAAACATAGATACTACAATGGATGCCAACTTCATCATTACTGTCTGAAGTATTAACTTATTTTAAAAAATGGCTGCAGCAGACTGTAATCAAACTTTTCTAATTTGCCTTTTAAATGCCGTTCAGGTGGATATGCGGTCGGTTTAAAACTATTTTCTAAAAACTGCACCAGGAAAATGAGGATTAGAGGATGGCCTGTAAGAGCTGCTGATTCTAAAGCAGAAATATTATCATAGCTGTTGTAAAAAGCTTTGGGGAGGAGGTCTGAACACTTTATTATAATGGTTGTTTCCTGGGAGACTGGAAGCTGGCTTTAAACAGCTAGGCTGGAATAGGGTCAAGCACACAAGTGGATGACTTCATCCTGCTAATTGCAACACTGATTGCATCTTCTGTCATCATATTATAAGATGACATTCTAGGTGGAGGTTCATGGACACGGAGATCTCGGGGAGCTGTTTCATCCACATTAGCATCTCTTGCACCGATTGTCGGCATTCATTTAAAGTAAAGCGGTAAGAAAAAATATGTTTTCTACGTTTGTCACTGTGTTATTAGTCTCCCAGCCAATATGAATGATGTAAAATTAATCTTCAAAATCGTGACTTTGCGCTAAAATGCTGGGATGGTGTATTCATTGAAGGTGGGACTTGAAAGCTTTCACGCCAGAATAAATAAACCATTTTAAACTGAACGGCTCAGAACTATTCCATATGTAAATTCAAGATTCAGTATTTTTTTATTTGTCATTTCTCTGTGAAACTCTGTTCACACACACAAAATTTAAATATCATTCCTCCTCATCCTGCATCAGTATCACAGAAAAGACAACAATTAAGAGTAGGTTCAAAAAAAAGTAATAAAAAATACAACAAATAGAGATCGCTAGAAGACAAATGAAAAAAACATGCACAATAGTGGAGCAGGAGCCTGAGCAGAATATGCTGAATCTCTCATCTATGCACTGTAAATCCTCAGCTCTCCATCAGTGTGGCTCTTCACAAAATCAATCAACTTCATCTTTATCTCAACATTGTCAGGAAATTTAAAGTGCAACTTGCCCCCGGTAGTGAGCCCAGCTTCACTCACTGCTTAATTCTGAACACACGGTTTAAGTGTGAGGCAAGAGTTGCTCAGTAACGTCCTCATTGAGACAGAATCTGCCACACAGGGAGTTTGATCCTCCAGAATCCCTAAAAGCAGACATTAGTGTGGTTTAGGTCCACGGTGGTCCTGAACCTTATCGATTCAAGCCACTGGCATCAAAAGCACAAGTCCAAACCATTGTGCTAAAATTGAGAAATGCTACATTTGCATAGTAAATTGAAGCATGATCAAAAAATTGCATAAGATCCTGTGAATGATGAGTCTTGATGAGCACATACTGGTGTTACTAAATGAGTGCAGATTTCCAGACACCCACTCATGGGCAGAGGCTGAGGGAGGTGAGCCGTCCACCTCTGATTAGAGGGCATTAACATCCCTTTTTTAATAGATTTCATAATATAGACAAATCCCAAACAGTTGACTGTTTGTCAGTCCTGGCCTTGGATAATGATTTAAAACATTAGATGGCGTGTTGAGACATTATCAACCCATGAAATGCCAATTTTTAAAATAAATTTGGCAGAAATGTCAGTATTAACACAAGCATTATTGTGTTTCATCACAGTAGATTCATGTTCATTTAGCTTGCAGCTTAAAAACAAAAAATTTGGGGCTCCACGTGACAAATGGCAACAGTGACGGAGTTCTCTTTCCTTCCTGAGCGACATACGCATGGTTGGGCCGCCATTCTTATCTCCGGTTGTCTAAGAAGCTGGGAGGCTGTTAGGAGCTGCCGCGCTAGATGCCGCGCCTGTTCATTAGGTCGGATGGGGTGAAGGCCACACTGTCAGTAGGAAATTTGAACTGTGTGCAATTACATTTGTATCTGTAATGTTCCATACAAAATATGAGAATTGGGAGATTGTGTTGGGGGTGGACTGAAGCTCCTTGGCGGAAGTATGCACTCTGTGAGTGCTTTTCTTGTTCAAAGTGTGGCTCCGGTGCATCACTGACTCATTTTTTAACACAAATGTAAAACTTCTTCATGGTTCAACTCCACAACGTAGGACTACACACATTCCTTTCACGTTTCCAGCATCATTTTCTGACACATGTAATGTGTTTAGAAACAAGTCACATGGACTTACAAAATGGAGTTAATTCTTTACATTTGACAATAAATGTTCCATTGTTTAGCTAAAAAGCAAAGGGTAAACTTAGAATATTGTCAGTTGTGAACAGATTTAGGGTAATTTTTGTTGAAAGAAACAGCATTGCTGTGTTTTCTGATTTGTGCAGGAGCCAACTGTATCCGCTGGGAGCCTTAGTGCATGGTTAAAATGTACAAGGTCATCAGCTGAGGTATGTGGAGGTGTATTCATTACTTGTGAAAATGTAGCTGTAGCTTCACAGTCAGGGTCACTTCATTGAAAAAGAAGTGGTAATAAAACATTCACAAATACAGTCTCACAAAGGGGACACTCCGCTGTAATGACCACAGCAAGCATTCAAATTGCTTGAAAAAAGTCTCAAAAAGAACAGTTGGAACCATTCAGCCTCCTCATTTTACCTTATGTATGCAAAATCCTTCATTAGTGTGACTGAGGCAGTTTAAGAAAGTCAGCACTGAGTCTGAAATTTAAAAAAAAAGGATTTTGAAAACCATTAAGGAGCAGACTAATAATTCAACCTAATGACCTATTCAAGTGTTGGCCTCGGCTGTGAACTACCCGAGTCAGCCAAGCCTACAATTTTGTGTGTTTTCCTGCCGTTTTTTTTTCTTTTTTTTTGCACAATGCGGAAAGTTGCAACCTCGAAATGTGTGCTTTTTCTGCTGCCTCTCGAACAACGGCAGCTCTAGCAGCAAGGAAACGTTCTCACATTGGAATAATGGCAGTAGCAGCTGACAAAGTAAGACAGGAGGGAGGTGGTCTCACTGAGGAGACCAGCTCCACACACCACATCAGGAACAGTGGGTTGTGTTGTTGACTAGTTTATGGTGCACCTTGGAAAGTCACAGAAGGGGGGAAGTGCAGCAGTTCTCCATATTACATGATCTAAGGTCACAGCCTCGTGTGATGTCGGAGTCACGAGGAGGACATACATGTGCCTTCACATCCTGAAGACTGTAGAAGCCAACATGTATTTGCTTCTGTGCCTTTGCAGTAAAGTAATACTGATAATAACACAACTCTGCTACCTGGGATCAGAAATTAGAGCTGCTGTACTTCATTTTCCATTTGATGCTAGATATTTGCGAAAAAATGTTTTCCTTTCAACAACATTTAATACATTTATGTATGTATTTGGCAGCAAAGTTCCTACTTTCAAGACCAAGAACATCCACCCAAAACATTTGACCAACTGATACAAAATGTCACACTTCTATAAATGGAAATATCCAACATAAAATTATAATTATCTGAAACTCAGTCATCTAAAACATTAAAACACTGCTTGCATGCGAGTTATGATAATAATCGAATAATCTAATGTCACACACCTTATTGCTTTCATGTGTCTTTTTTTCATTTTTGACAAAATAAATTTTGTTTTATTTGTTGCCCATAAAGTTGGAATAAAATATTTTTTACTTCTGTCTTCTCCACAAACGACGAAGGCGGCTCGCTAGCATTTTCTGATTTCTACAGCACACATTAAACAGTTGCCGATCATTTCGTCTGGTAGTTAGTCGTGGTGATCCTGGAGATTTTTGTGACCTCAAATACCCTCCTCTCAATGATGTTTGAGGATTTTACAGACCGCACTCCACAATATTCCAAGGAAATCAGCAATGTTGGCTTGTTTGTGTCCATCTTGTCGAAGTGCAAGCACTCGCTGGTGTATTGCCAGTTACGTCGGATGAGGCATATAGTCTAGGGAACTTCTGTGTCAAATTTGGTCCAAAATTATGCAGCCAATCCTGAAAACGTGGACTTACTACATACAGATTTTAAGCAGGAAAAGGACAACACAGCCATGGACTCAGTTTGTAATCATTGAATCTGGTCAACAGTGATTACTGATGTGTATAAATAGGAATAAAAGAAGAATTTGTCTGAAAACTACATTACTTTATGGGCAACAGTGTATATATTACCTTCAATAGTGCATTTTTATCATGTGATATTGCTATTTTTACTAAATATCTTACCTACATCACTGATGGAACCAAAGTGGTGGAGAAGAACCTCATCAGAAAACATCGATCAGCCCTTGAAGCAGCTTTTAGAAGGATGTGCAGGGAACGGTTTAGCAAATTGCACTTCTTTGTTTTCTTTAAAGACCAAACTGTTGGCTCGATATTGAGGATTTGTCGGAACTAAGAACTGAAACTGCATTATAATACTGGTGGCTGTGTAATCTTTTAAAACATGGACCTCTGGAGATGAGCTTTTTTTTTATTACAGACCCTCTGACTTCTGTCAAAGTCTGTCGACTAAGACGAACAGAGTGGCAGAGCAACAGTGAACCAGCATGAACAGTAGTGGCACCTTGAAACATACAGCAGTCATTCAACATTTCATTCATCAACTTTTTTTAAAAAAATTTTTTGGGGAGTTTCTTCTTTTTATTGACAGGAGGAGAGACAGGTTGAAAGAGGGTATAGAAGAGAGAGAGAGAGAGACATGCAGCAACGTGTTGTAACCCGGACTTGAACTCACGACCACTGCTGGTGACCTGCACCTACGTGGTAACACCTTAACTCATCGAGCTATACAGCGGCCAGCAGTCATTCATTTCTAAATCATTATTTACACCTGCGTTTTTTCTTCTCTGAAAAGTCAAAATGTCATCTGTTCAAAAAGGCCTGTTGAGGATGGTGTGGAAAAGATAAGTGACCTGTGTTTCTGCTTTACTGAGTGTTTTCTGTGAAGTAAAATAATGTGGTCAGTCAAATGCAATGTACAAATTGCTATGCTATATTGTTAGAAGTTCAGGCCACAAATATTTTAAAGTCACAGGCCACTGATGAGCAAACAATTTAAGAAAACATCATGAAATACAACAATCAGCGACAACATTTTGACCACTGACAGGTGAAGTGAATAGCATTGATCATTTTGGTACTATGTGATGTTCTGATGGAAAACCTTGGATTTTGCCATCTGTGTGGATGAGACTTAGACACCCAAATGAACATTGTCCCAGAACAAGCACATTCCCTCATGCAAATGGAAATCCCAAATGTCACTGGCCTACATCCGCAGGAAAATGCACCCCACCACATGGAAAAAACATCAAACAATCAGGAACATGTTGAGGAACATGATGTTGACTTGACCTCCAAACTTCCTACACCCCATTCTGATCAAGCATCAACAGGATGCAGTGGAACAAGTTTGATAGTCAGAGGCCCCACTGCAAAAGTCAGAGTACCCAAAGAATCCACTGCCAACATCTTGGTTCCAGACCCCACAGAACACCCTGAGAGGTCCTCTTGTCCATGCCCAATGGTTCAGAGCATTTTTGAGCACATAAGGGGGACCAGCACAGTATTAAGCAGGTGGTTGATAATGTTATTCCTGATCAGTGTATGTCAAGTTATTTACAGCTACAAATTTCAATTATTCTCTGTAAAGACCAGCTCGTACTGGATTTCTTGGTCCCATAAGTCACAAAATAATAATATTTATATATTGGCCAATATTCCTTATGAATACAGTGACACTGAAAAGGAAAAATTATGGGGTCATTGTGTATTAACTCTCCAGCAATCTATTTTACAAACTAATTTGCAATGTACTGTGAATACACCATTTGACTCATCACCAATGTCTGTTTAGCTGTGATACATGCTCTGCTACATGCACGGCAAAGAGTGCTGAGGGGACTGCAATAAATAGGGTCTGAGTTGCTCTACTCGACTAACTAGAAATTAATCCAGGCTTCTTTTTCTGCATTATATTTCACTGCAAGAAAAGGAAAAAAGTTTTATCATTGGCTTATTATATGTGTGTGTGTATATAAATATATACATTTGTAATAGACCAATACTGACCAACAAATAAATAAATCAGTCAGGAGACTGAACTCATTAATGCTTAAATGAGCATTCTGATTAGTATGGAAGTCTGAGAAACTAGTGACCTATTTTCACATCCCACCTTTATATCACATTCCTCTGAGTGATCCTTTATGCATGAGCTGACCATGCAATTCACATATAGATTTCCATGACATGCTCCTGAATAAATTAAAAAGCGAATGGAAAAAAAACCGAAGATGTTGATGAATATTCTGAATGTGATCAAACAAACCACTGAAACACCTGCTGGGCAGCTCAGCAGCTTCCTGGTGGGACACTGGTTAGATGTTTTCTCGATCACACGTGTGATCAGGCTTTGATTTTGGTTCGCCACTTGTTTAACAAGAGGGTTTAAAGAACACTGCAGTTATTTAATCATGTCTCCCCTTGCCCCTCTGAGACTCGCCACCCATCTAAATCACTTTTCAGTGCAAAGTGTGTGTCATTAGATATGTAATTTAAAACCACATTACACTTTACAGGACCCCGGTGAGCTTTAAAACTGACTAACAAACATCCTGTTGAGTATAAAGTAATAATACGCGATTAAACAGATGTCCCATCTCAGGTATTATTTCAAGGAAATAACTGAATCCCTGCTCTGTAGGATCTGGGGTGAAATGCACAGTAAGTGAAAATATTTTGTACTAAAACCTGAGTCTGTAAACGGCAATGGCCCGAAATGAACAGTCAAGTTAACTATTATTTTCTGGTTCCTAAGTGTATGAGGAATATATTAGCTAATGGGATTCACTATCTTTTTTATATTTTATGGGAAGGGACTCAGTAGATAACAAGCAAACGGTACAATTAAAATTGGCCCATGGGTAATAGGAAATATAGGTCAGACAATGAGAGGAATGATGGCAAGAAAGCACTTGATTTTCCGCCTCTAGTTAAAGGGTGATAAGACAATAAAACTCACAATTTTTCCAAAATAGTCCTTTTCACGGTCCCTAAAGCCAGTGCTGCTCCCAGCACCATGTGGTTTGAGCAGACCAGGCGGTTTTCGCATCGCTGGAGCCCGATGATCTTACGACCAGGGTTAAAAGGTCGAATAAAGCAAGAAGCAAAGAGACCGCCATGACATGCTGATCCCCACACGGAGCAGAGGGAATCTGTCCAACACCGCAGACATAAATTCATGAGCAAATTGGTAGCGACCGAGGTGGGAATTCGCTGCCTGGTCCCAGAGCTGCGGGGCTCAGGTGGAAATGGGACTTTGAGGGGGGAAAATTCCTCCCACACTTCGAAGCCCCTGCCAAAAGGCTTACACCTGCAGTCCTGACACACATCAAGGAGGTGAAGCGCTTCTGGGGCAAATCCTGCAGGCAGGTATCCATCAAAGGTCCGCAGTCAGTCATTTTTCATATCTTTCATTTCATTTAAACACAATGGAGATTAAACTACAGGATCCTGCTCTGGATGAAGTCTGCTAACTGTTCCAACATGTATCATTTACTTTGTACTGCATGTACACCAACTGTCATCTATTTCCATCTGTATTTTGATTATTATGTTGACTGTCTATTTTTATTGTCTAGTTAGTTTTTTTTTAATTTACTTGATCATTCATTTTATTCTTTTACCCTTTTAGTTAATTATATATTAACTTTATTACCTCCGCCGAGGAGGTTATGTGATGGCTGGCGTTGGTTTGTTTGTTTGTTTGTATGCAAAATAACTCAAAATGGATGGATGCTGTAATAGATGGATTTGGATGAAATTTTCAGGAAATGTGTGAAATGGGACAAGGAAGAAATTTTGGGAATGATCTGGATCACCGTCTGTATCCAGGAATTTTTTTAAATCTAACTGTAACCGGGTGGATAATTACATGCGGTTTACTCTAAAAGCCACCAGAAGGTACTCTTGTTTTTGGTACTCTGTGACCACATAACATTTTGTTGATTTAATTAGATGTGTTTGTAAATGGAAATTAAAATTAAAGTACACCCGTGGAAAACGTATTTCTCTATTTCCTGTTCCTTTTGGCTCCGTGACCCATCTGACTTCTGATGAGGAAGATCCTCGTATCTGAAAGCTCCAGTGTTAGCTCACTATTAGCAGACCTTGCTGTGTGCCGTGGCCTGATGAAGACCCATTGTGGGGTCCAAACCTTGCTTGGCACACATTGTTCACTATTTCACAGTGGACTTTTCACCAGCGTGGGGTTTATTTGTCCCTTTGGAGGGACCTTGTGGTGCCGCTAGCACTAAACCGCAGCGTTCGGTTGCTTTTCGGGACGTTGTCGAGGTTTTGAGGTTTTCTGTTCCTTTAGCTTTGCTTTTTGGTTTCCTTACGTTTCCTTAGGGTGGGGGGGCTTCTGCCTTGAGTTCTCATTTCATTTTCGGGGTGTTTTTTGGGGTTTTGTTGGTGTTTCCTGCCGTACATTAGTGTAGCGGAGCATTCATTTTTTTAGGGATTTTTATTTCATGATTACATTACAATTTCATTCAGGGGTTTCACATAATTTTGAATAAGTTAAAGTTTTTTTTAAAAAAAGGAGAGACAGCACTGTGGGGATTTTATTTCATTAAGGCGTTTGTTTGGAAGTTTTTTGGTTTCATTCACCACTTTTCTGTTCATTCTTGGCCTTCAGTTCATCAGCTTTTGTAATCCATATCTTCATATTAAATAATACACACCACTCCTTATTGTTTATGCATACAAGCTCACAGTATAACACAGACACAAAACAAGAGACACGCCGCATTATTGGTAGGACATTTGAACTGTATGTAATTACATTTGTTTCTGCAACGTTCCACACAAAATATGTGAATTGGGAGATTGTGTTGGGGGTGGACTGAAGCTCCTTGGCGGAGGTATGCACTCTCTGAGTGCTTTTCTAGTTTACCATTACTTCTGTCGTTATCATTTTAGCCTTGTGTGTATGGTTTTACCCTCCATGTTTCTTTAATCCTCCTGTTCTTTCTCTTACTTGGATGTGGCATTTTTATAAAATACTATCTGGTGTTGTTGTACTAATTGCCTTTTACCATGTTTGAACTGACCTGTCTTCTGTTGTTTAATGTTCTTCTAGAGTATCCTTCTTTTCTTTTTTTGTCCTGTCTGTAAAGCACTTTGCAAACTGATTTTAAAAGGTGCTATATAAATAAAGTTTTTATTATTATTATAACTGGTATTTTTAAGTTAAAACCTTACAGACTGTCTGAGAAACTTTTTTTGATTTTATATGACTCAGGTAATTTTGAATAAAACAAAAAAAACAAGATTTAAAAACATCTAAATAGTAAGACTTACTTAGTATAAGTAATGTCCCTGAAAAATAGAAGGAAATGCATTAAGTCATTTAGGAAAGAAGCACACTGCGTCTCCTTCTTCTTACTGTGTCCCATTAGTCCAGTCCTGAAGATCCAAAAGAGTTCCTGTTAATGCTCTGCATAATGGACTCCAGAGAAAAGCTCTTGTACAGGCAATAGCTGATGACAAAATGTAAAAAAACGCTCTGTAAACTGCATGTACTTGTCCTGCGCGCCTCTCACTGCACCTAAGTGAGGTGTGTGAAGGTATCAAACATCATTTCTGCAGTTAGTTTATTTTAAAGAGTATATTTTGAAACCGGCTCTTTATTAACGTGCAACAAAACATGTCTGCAAAATTTGAATTTCAAATTAGTATCCTTTGAAGATGTGTTAAAAAATCCTCTTACGTTTTAAAAAAAGAAGAGGATATGTCCCAGTGGGAAGCGTGTGGTGCAGCCGAGTGATTTCCTGTTGGTCAGACAGCAGCACTTGGTCAAACAGGTACACACAGCGAATATGCTCTGAAAGGGGATAATAATTACATAGCTGAAGGAGAGCATGTTAGGATGGTGGTCAGTTGAGCTGATCAATGCTGGGGATTGAAGATGTCGCTGCAGAGGCAGGCAAAATTATTGTGTGACGGTGAGGCTGAAGACTCTTCCATCTGATTGTGCTCTTGTCTAACAGGAGCTCATTTCAGATGCAGTGGCCTCCAAATGCAAACAAGATTAAAGCTATGATAGAAGCATTTTTACAGCTGGTAGCACAGACTCCCCTCCCTTAGGACACGAGTACAGATGCTTCCAAGGGCTCTCTGGTGGGGAAGAAAGGGTAATTTTATGTGCATCTTTCTCCTTGTGTTTACTTTGGTCACAAGATGAGAAGCTAAAAGTGAGAGTGAACAGGGTGAAATGTTATTGCTGGTGATATTAGAATTTCCCTTTTTTGTCTTTAGCTGTAGGGTTGAGCACTGTCAGGCTCAAAGATAAAGAAAACTTAATTTCCTCTATAGAATTGCCATGTCTAAATTAAAAGGTAACACTTTTGGACTCCCATAAAAAAAGGAAAAGCCTAAAGTGAAAAATTAAAGATCCAAGTTCCCAAATTACATGTCTGATGATACAATAGGCGGTTAATAACATGTTGAGGATTACTAGAATGAATTGTGATTCATAATAGAGTCTAATTTTTTCTCTTCACAAAAAAGGCCTGCTGCTGACCTGAGATGTTCAAAGGAAGATTTAGAGCCAGTGGAGGAAGAGTGCATGGGAGAACATAATAATTAGCAGCTCAAATGTCACCGTCACCAAGGAGCAGCAGATTTAGCATGCAGACATCACATCTCAGCCTCATTCTATTTGGAGCAGGCAGATATGATATCCATCCACAGGAAAGTCGACAGAAACAATCATGGACATGAAAAACACAGTCTGTCGGGGGGATGTGACCCCCTACATGTTCCCTCCCCGGAGAGGTTCCCCAGCCTGCCTGCCTCCCAGAGGGGCTGCAGCAGTCTGTAGGCTTGGCTAAGCTTCGTCTGCAGGCCCTCCTGGGATGCAAGACCCCTCCTGCAGCTGTACCAACACTCCAATCTCCGCTTCAGCAATCAGCCTGAACCCCATTTACAGTTTGGAGCCACATGAGCAGCGATTTTATTACAAAAAGTTTGACAATGTGATGTTATCTGCACTTTGCGTTCTACATTTGACGTCATGTGACTGAAGTGAGGACTTAATGTGGGCTTGCATGTGGCCCGTGAGTGTTGTGGAGTGCTATCAGTACAGTACAGCTCAGCAGAATAAACCACACTCAGGTTCTCCACACAGAGCTCTCATGATTAGATTCTCTAAGGGCTTCTGTAAAGATAACACTTGCGACAATAAGCCTTTGCATGGCGGGATATGTACGGTGTGAATGTGTATTTGGGGGAGGAGGCGGCAGCGGTGGCGGTGGTGGTGGGGAGGGTCACACACTTTGCCTGGTGAGCATGTAATGTTGTTGTCAAGGCCACAGACACCTCCACAGAGCACAAAGAAGATGAAGGCCGACGCTTCTCTCCCGCCATTTCTAAGCAGATTATTTTCTCCCACTGCATTGAGCTCTTCCCCTGCACTTGTCGAGCCCCCGCCGATACGCAAACACAGATGGAAAGCAGTGCTAATCTAAAGAGATTCATCCAAAGGGTTAAAATGTCACAGTCAATATTAAAAGGAAGCCTATTGAGTGATTGTAGCTGAATCCTGCAGAGACACTTTGTGACACTAAGTCTGGAGCTTCCACAGATCCAGGCGTTGCTGGATATAACGGGTTTAGACTATCGCAGAAACCATCTTTATCACATTAATCGGCTGTGGCCACGAAGTGCAGCATCCTGTATTCACCTCACATATGAAGCAGCAGCAAAATAAAGGATGAAATAACAGGGATGGTTGTTATTTTCTGTTCAAACTGGGATGAAATCAGATATTAATCTTGATCATGATTTTGGCCTCCTGTGATTAAATAAGCATGACTGACTGCAATGTTGATATTTAACACCCTGAATCTCAAAAGGCTGTCTTTAATTGTTTTTTTTTTTTTCAAAATAACAGCATTTTTATTAGAGACAGAAACTGTGACTGTCCTTGAACGTATCATGTGTTATGTGGCGTTTTGTTGAGAAAGCCAACCAAACCAAAGCTTAAAACGATGATATTTCATCAGAATCACATTGTTCTGCAGGTCTCATTTAAAAATTCTACAAAACTAAACCATCGGCTGTAACCAGATTCTCTACAAAATAAAAAAAATAATTATCTTTCGCCAAGCACAACCAGGAAGTCATTACGTGTGACCAGTACACTCATGACAAAGATTCAGGGACTATTCAGCTGAACTGGAAGCAGTGTTTACACAGAAAGTAGGAGACAGGGATGGAAACTAAAGAAAAAAATTAACTATATATAGTATGTAGACCTATGGGCACTATAGGACTTATTAAACCTGGAATACTACCTCAGTTATTAACAGGTCACACAGGTTTGTGAACTTAAACAAGACAGATGTGGTTTAAAATGGGGGGAAAGGCACTTTTTGTGAATAATCAATGATAATCGAATGCTGGAAGGCTGCAAGTGCCTGCAGAGAGAAGTGCTTAAAAAATGCAAAACAATAAATCTAATATATCTGCTTAACAAAGCAATTCTTTTGAAGAAAACACTTGCATCACAATAAAATCAGCAAAAGGAGGGGGAAAGGGGCAGAAGCCAGCAGTTGGGGGGCAACTAACTACCTAAGATTGTTCCACAACTTACCCAAAAGTCATAAACTCACTGCACTAAGCAACCACTGCAAACAGGTGTATAACATTGAGTGCCAGTGCTTTTACCACTACAGCCTTTGAAGGACAACACACTCGAGGCCTGCCTAGTGTGCTACATAACCTAGCTTAGCCGCCACCACCAACCTGCAACCAGCTCCACTAGTGGGGGTTGATCACAAGAACTGCTCAAACAAAAACCTGAGAATAATTACCTCAAAATCCTCAGCCAAACAGACACCAATAAGATCGTACAGACTGGAGAGTATCAAAACAAATGCACCTTAGTCACTATGTGCATACAAATAAACTCCAAAACTACAAAACCTCCTTTAAACAATGTTGACTACGGCACCTACCTCAGTCACAGAGAGGAAGTCCATGTAGCAACCAGCAGGCAGACACAGAAGTCAGCCATGTTGTCACAGGTGTGTTTAATACCTTCAGGTGAGGGCTGGAACATGGGAGGAGTCCACCCGCTTCTATGGTGGTGCGTTCAACAGCTCTCAGGAAATGTTGGATTCACCTGGACACAAGTGTTCCTACATGCTGAATCCTCTACTGATTTATGGCATTATAACTGCATCATATTGTACAGAAGAGATATTTCTGGGTTGGTGTGCTGTTTCCATAGTAGTAGAAAATGTGACAGGAGAAAAAAAAAACCTCCAGAAACTATTCAGATGGTTAAAATGCACACTCTGCTCATAGCAAACTCTGCTGTGTATCAAATCAGACGCTTCCAATGCAGCCAGCCATTCACCAGGCAGCGATTCAGATGTTTTGGCTTAACGGTCATGCTGCTGCACATGTATCCATGCAGCAGTGTGTATTCAACAGAGATCAGAATCAAATGTCTGGAGCAGAGGGTTAAGAGTTATTTCCTGAAAACAGATCTGTTGTTTGGAAGTATTTAGGATTTAAGGTGAGAAAAAAACATCAAGATAATCCACAGCAGCACAACTAACTTGTGTAGCCACCTGAAAGAAACACCACAAACTGCAGCACCAAGAGCAGGAGGAACGGAGTGTTACTTCACCAAATCACTGTCCTTGTCCAGCATCAACTCAGACGTCAGTAACACAATGCTTTGAAGTGCATCGCTGTATCACATAACAGGAAAAGTGAAAGTGGCGATCTGTCAAATGTGAATGTTTAAATCTGAGTGAAAAGTTTTGGTAACATTTTATTTATATTTTGCTTTTAGGACAAGTCTTTACTTTGATACAAGAATGTGTACATTTGCAGAAATTAAGCACAACATTGAACAAAAAGCAGCGCTCTGTTTAAATGTGAAACAGCAAACAAATTAAAAAAGCATATTTTGTCCCTAAAATCGAATAATCATGATAAATAATCATGATAAATAATCATGATTTCAATATTGAACTTTGTAAATAGATATGCAGCCCTACATTGCACATTGTACTACAATATATCACTGATTTTACAAACCTCTTGCATGTTTCTGGGAAAAACAGATCCCAGCACAGCACTTTACTGTGGAGATATTCCAGTGAGAGGCCACAGTGCAAAACATTTATGTATCACAATGCTATAAAACGCTGCTGCCTCTTAAAGTTAACAAGGGAAAATCAAAACCTCTCTCCCTTCTTTTACTTCCTTTCAGAGACGCTCTTAGAGCTGTCGAACCCTTGTCAACTTTCTTTTTTTCAAACTGCAAGGAGCACTTCCATTACCTTTGCGAATAACACTGTGGGGGAAACAGCGTCCATCAGCAGCGCATTGAAAAAGAAATGCAAATTTGCCAACGTTGTCTAGGCACAATGCGTTTTGTCAGCCGTAGCATAAAACGTGCAGCACAGTCTATCAGCTCCACGATCATGATTCTATACTGCCTGTCTAAATGTGGCTGGTTTGGCTGTATGTTACCTGGCAACAGCTTCTGTATCAGCATCTCTGTAGTAGTATAATGCCTATACACAAAGTAAAGATCCCACTCTGCCTATAGCGACACAACTTATTGAGCAAAGTGCAGCCTGGAAGTTGCTAAACACAGTACTTTTACGACTCTCACATTCTGCAAGCTGTGCTCTCAGTCCCGGAGTGAGCGACTGAGCAACTGGAAAATGTTGGGCCGTGGTGATATTCCTCTTCACTGAGAAGACACTCCCTGGTTGCTGCAGATTTGCTTTCGCTTCATTCCAATCATTTCCACGTATCTTCAGGCATTTATTTATTAATTACAAGCCTGTTCAATCATTTGAAGTGCTACTTCACCCCTCGCACGACCTTGTGAATTAACAGTATATTGGCAAAGAGACGCGAAGTAGGATCTTGCATGCTCCAGCAGCCGAGGCGACTGTGGCTGGTATATCCACACTCCACATCTCCAACGCTGAGGCCCCAAGGCAGCAGTGTTAGCGCCAAATTGACAAAGCAACTAGATGTGACAGGGGGAGTCATAAAATTGCATTTTGTAGGATCAGTGTTTTCCCCTCCTCTCTCGTCCCTCAGCACTTCGACAATTAGATCATTGCTCACTTTAAACCGATATGATTTACCTCTGACTGGATCCACGTTCCCCACTCGTTGAGTTAAGATGGAAGACGATGAACCCTGGAGCCTCTGGGGGATGAAACATGTAGATTCAATGTGGTCGTACTCGCTGCACAGTTTCTATCCTGTCTTTGACAAATACACATCGCCTTTATGATTCTGTGAGATGTATTATGAGCGGATATTTTTTATCAGTGTCATTTCAGAGCGAATTGTAGCTTTCAGGTGGCACATTTCACTTTTTTTCAAAGCTATTACAAGGCCAGGTGATGACTGCAGCAGAGCCTCACTGACAGTCGTGTGCATAATCTTTTTTAGAGAGATGGAAATGCTTGCCCGTCGGCATCAGATGTGTTCATAATCTGGAAGATGGTCATGTGGTACGCCGCACCATAGTTGTGCAAGCATTCATTACAATGGAATAATTGTTGCTTCCCAGGGAATAGCCTATAAAACCCCAACGGCTTAGCAGGGATTCTTTTTGCAGGACCCTCTGGCTGCTAGGCCCCAGCTTTCTGATTGCATGAGAGAGACAGCCCTCTAAGCAAAGATGAAATGTATCAATGCTACTGGAGCTCCCTCCCATCCCTAATTTCTCGGCTGCTACTGCCATAGATTGCAGAGAGGCTCCGTGAAGCATGAAGGCCTGGTTGAATACTAGGTCAGCTAACAATCTCAGACCACAGAGATACAGTAGCCAACTTTCATATTGGTCCACACCTACTGTCCAGCAAAAATAATTGAAAACACTGAGCTGAAGCTTTTTTGTGACTCCAAACTGCAACTCCTAAAAAACTGACCTCCAAGTTCTTTTTTTTTTTGTTTTCCTCCCGTGTGAATTGAGGTCAAATTTCCTTTTGCAATTATCTTTTAAAGGAAGCTGCACAGCCACTTACAGAGGTTGTGCAGTGCATGTCTTTGCATTGCTTAAACATCTCATGGTGTAAAAGGGCAACAGCCTCCTGCCTTCAGTGATGAATTGTGGCATAGTCTGATCATGTAAATAATCTGCTCTTTATGCAAATCCACATCCACTTAATAGCTCCTGATTGCCATGCTGTTACTGATTGTTGGTGCTTAACATGATCACAGTAAAATACTGCAGCATGCTATTTATTTTCCACCACAACTACCTCGGAACAATCACATACCAGGGCGAGTGCATTTCACAACATTAATATCACAAGCCCTAATAAAAAAGAATAATGTGATGAATATGATGTCCACACATTCGCCTGGCTCTGAGACAAAGAACAAAGCCATTTCCTCACTGCAGTGGGATTCTCTGTTACTGCGAGCAGGCACGAGGAGGATGAAGTAACATTTGGCTGCTCAATTAATTTTAAAGGTTTTTACACTATTAAGCACAATTTAACCAGCGGCTATTACCTCCTCCCCTTTCTCTTCCTTGTTTCTCTTTGATATTTTTGTGCACCAGCAAAAATCCCTTTATTCTAATCTTGTGTATTAACATGGCGTACCATTTGTCAGTCTGGTCCATTTCAGCAAAACTGCCTTTTACTGTAATTTTTATGTTGTGGGAGGAAGCACGACTACTGCAATAGCCTCTCATCATTTTGCAGTAATAGTAATCATAAAAATAAACATTTCACATCTTTAAAGCAATAAAGCAGTGTTTTTTTCTTGCATTGCTGTGTATAAACGATGATTCTTTTCCTGCTTTCCAATGATTCATGGTTATTGCAAATACTCAGACAAAAGTGCATTTGAGAGATTTTGAAGAAAAAGCAGCCAAATTGGGGAACAGTTTTTTTTTTTTTTTTTAAAGATCCTCTAAAGAGGCTGCGTTCAAATATTATCAAATATTCAGAACATGCTGTGGAGATTTTCAAATGCACACTATTTAAGTTTTCATTGCTTTCGGCAACACAAATAAAATTTTAAGTTCATTGTAACGGGGGCGGTCTTCAATGAAAGCTCATATTTCTCGCTTCCAATTTGTGCATCCAGTCGTCATCTTTCTCACCAACACCAGTAGTTAGTAGTTTCACATGCAGGGTGTCCCACAACCATTATACAGTGTAAGTATTCTTACGCTGCACCTGAGCTCAATGAAGAGAAAAAAACTATGCTTAGAGTAGGAGTGCGTGGCTGCATTCATTTAGTCTCCAGGTCGATGAGCTACAAGGCCAAAGAATTCCTTATCCAACCATTTCTTTTGGTTTTATTGTTTAGTTTCTTCTGCCTTTCTCTCCAACACCACAATACAGATGATATCGACTGTATATCTTGTTATGTTGTTGCATTTTGGGAGACCTGAGCAGAACAAATGCACAGCCAGTTTTACATCATGTTTTTTGACCATCTTTGACTCTTTAACCTGAAGCAGCTCAACAGCAAGGTACAGTGAACAGTGTCATATGCTAAACATCATTGATTTAATAAACTAATATTCACTGAAAGAAAATGCTATCCTCTCTGTGTTCTTTAGCTTCTGCAACTGCAGCACACCTCCCCAGGGGAGCAAATGGTACTTTCCCCCTGAATGCAAAAGGAAAAATGAGTCATGACAGGGTTAATGAATGTCACAGAGCAGTGATAAAATATGTGGTGAAAGCCCTACAAGCCTTCAGCTGAATGTCCACGCTTTAGGTTAATTATCGTCGTTTCTATTAGAGTCGGTGTCATGCTTGTGTGGTAATTGGTCCCCAAATTACAATTAAAATTAGCAATTGTGTTATTAACCTCATGAGAAGTAGCTGGATTATTAAATATCAAGTTATGCCTTTTGTCACACAAAAGAGTAACTGAAATATGCTGTGTTACTGAGTGAAATACAGTATTTTATTTTATTTTTTAGGGTTTTTTTGTTTTTCATTGCTGATCAAACAAACCTTCTTTTGATAAGGGATTTGAAACAGGATTCATATTTGATGAAATGCCACATCTCTGGCAGACAGTTCTCTCTTGGAAGGCAGCTTTGTTTTGCCACTGCTGTTTCATATGGTGCACAGTGCAGCAATGGACTTTAGCTTTTGGACTTTTCTTCTTGCTAATGTGTGAAGGCTGTGAAAAACTACAAACTGTGATGTTTTTAAGTGGTGCAAAATTAAGTAAAATTGTGGTTTCTTTTGATCAAATCCAAGTCAAACTAAAGAGATCTCTTGCACAGCTCAAAACCAAACAAGTCCTCGCAAAAAGGTTTATAGCGAGATTATCAGTACCCCATAAATGTCCTTTATGACTAATTTAATGCTTTAATAGGGATGTCAGTGAAAATTCTCGACAAAATGAGACATTTATTGTGAAAATTAATATTCAATTGTAAAAAAAACCAAAAACCAATCTGCTGCAGCCTCATTGCTGCACTGAACGCACAACATGATGAACATAAGTCACACATCACTTTCACTGACTGAAATGTAGGCCAACCTGAAACAAGTGAATAATTCGACAGTAACCGTGCGGTAATGATGGCAAAGTTCACAACCCAACTGAATCATCCCTTAGCTCACTGCCAGCAACCCTAAGCACATCTCACAAATAAGCACCCAAATCTGTTGTGTGTCTTGTTTTTTTTTTTGTTTTTTTTTACCTTCTTATGGACACCATGTGCAAAAATAGACACTTGATGGTTCGACCCAATGGTTGTATCTGAACGTCATCTTTCGCCAATTTTGCTGCGCCTGAGGGATGTGCTTTAACTCGCCAGTATATGAAGCAAACAGAGGTTTAGTTTTATTGCCGTCTCCTTGGTGCAAAGATTGAGGCGCTTTTTTGGCATAATGTAGACATTATACTTTATTGTCCCAAAAGGAAACTTGTCTTGGGCTCAAAGCCACTGAATTCCATTTATCAGCAGCTTCATAATGCTCATATAAACTGTACACAAATGGTCCCTAATTTTGCAAAGACAAAAGCTACAATTAATTTAAAAAAGCAGATATAAGCAATAATTGTGGAGTGATAAAAAAACAATAAAAAAAGATAAATAGTACAAGCAATTTAGTGAATCGGTACAATAAGAGGCAATAAAATTTGAAAAAAAGATAAAAACAGACAGATATAATAAAACTCAATCAGGTCATAGTATATGACACCCAGTGAAATCATGAAGTCCTCTTACTTGCTGCTACTTAATATCTTGATGGCAGATGTAGTGAATGAATTCTTGTATTGGTTCAGTTTGCACTTTGGAATCTTTGGCATTAAGAGGCAACACCTCGAATTCCTTGAACACAGATTTTTCATAAAAAGACTGAAAGTGGTCATGTTCCTTTTAGCCTGATGTTTGAATAAGATGTGTGAGCTCAGACCTCAACGGTTCTGACAGCTACTACTTTATATTAATGTGGTTTGTGATATTGAACATCGTCGGCCAGCTGCTGATCGGCCACTAACCTTTATGTATCTGATGCTTCATTTGCATATACGTGTGAATGAATACTTTATGCGTTACAGCAAACCTGCTTGCATCAAATTGCTACTTAAGGGACAAAAAGAACATTTCGAATTGAAATGCACTTCAAATGCACAGAGTACATGAAAAAAAAACCTGAAACTATCTGCAAGGCCAGATAGTGCCCAGGGGTGAACTGACCCTTTGATTAGACCGTTTTCGAAACAAAATACTGCAAATGAGCCCATTTGAAAGGTTAGCTGCTGTGTTTCAGCAGCAGTGTCTAAGTCTAATGCTACAAGCATCAAAGTAAAGGCAAATGTGTAACAGCCACATCAAAACAAGTAAAATAAAAAAATTGTTATCTGTCACCAGCGCACATAGGCATGTCAAAATAGGATATATATTATTTATCACACATCAAGAAAAAAAAAGAAAACCAACATTGAAGCCACTTCTAAGCCCTGAAATTTTTCACCAGCAGGTGCCACATTTCATCCACAGCTTTGGTTGTTAGAAGGCAGCCCTCGCATTTGCGGTTGTTTCTTCTTGCTAGTTTTCCTATTCAAGTCTGCAGGGAAGCGAATGCTACACTGATTCATACTGTACCTGTCTTCAAGGACTGTGACAGCAGCAGCAGGATGATTGCAAGGGTGATTTGGTTCCACAGAGTCTTGTTTATTGGCAGCAATTTAGCCAAGCGTGTCTTCAAAACCTCAACAGAATAATTTATCAGTATATGCAGCAGTATTCTCAGAGAGATACGCTCCAGAGCAAAGACACTGTAACGCTGGCAGGAGAAATGTCATGAGATTACAGATATCTTGTCTGGTCATACTGTGGTGCAGCGCTGGGAATTCGGCCTTGTCCGGTTTTTGTGAGGAAATATTGAAATCTGAGTTGAATAGAGACAAAGTAAGTAAGCCCATACTTGCTGCTACCAACACGTGACTCTAAGCTATTCTTTCCATGACTCCATTCATTAATTCTTTTTTCTTTCTTTCTTAAGATATCACATTTCATTGGAAAGGACCCTGCCCCTAATCCTAACAACAAAGCCGCATAATGGGAACCGGCCCATGTCAAGTGATGCTGCAATGAAGGGAAACATTAAAGGATAAATCTTGCTTTTATTGGTGTGATATTCAAACACGTCTCGTGAACAGTGTAAAACCAGATTAAACTGGGATACAAGCAGCAGCCCTTGGAGGGAATAAAAGAAACTGTGGTCCGGTTTTGTCAGGTGTTTTGAAAATGCACACGGTAGCTGATATGTGGAAGAAAAGCTGCAACACCTCTGAGCAGCCACATCGGCTCTGCAACTCCTGCATCGTACTTTAATGTGAAGTGATGCCAGTGCAAGAGGAAAAACAAACACACTATGTTTCACAACTATACAGTATTTCATTTCTCAAGAAACGTGAACCCTGATCGTGAATGACAGTGCTTCATACATGCAGTTATTTACAATTTGCTCCACGTTGACAAAAACTGGCACAGGACACAACGTAATGGAATATAAGTGAAGAAATATGAATATCCGTCTTGGACTTAATCTTTTCGCACTGCCTGGGGCTTGATGTCCCACCTCAGGGGAGCCCCAGCAATCCCCCAACTCTCTCTGGAGACCTACAGAGAGAAATGTGCAACAGAATGGAAATCTCAACACTCTCAGCCCTCCCAGATTGCTATTGAAAGCATTTACAGTACAGTGGGTAAGACACTCAACCAAGCATTGATAATGAGAGAGAGGGCGAGGGAGAGAAAGTGTTATATGGGCAATATTTGCAGGAAAATACAAGGCAAGGGAGTCGAGCTTATTTTTATTTACCCCTCTAGTGTAGTTGGCTATCAGCGGAGACCTTTGCACTCCATCTCTTTGATGCAGCGTTAGTGATCTTATGAATGAATGAGGGGATTTCAGATGTGGGCGGACCGGGAGACACAGTTTCCTTAACAGTAGTGCTAACAGAATATTTGCAATCATCTGCCATAAAGAGAGAGACAGAGAGGCATCCATAAAACAATTATCATAGACAGGCTTGACGTGCCTTACAGGACCGATCGCCTCCCTGGTGCGGGTAACGGGGAGGTGTAGGGGGTTCAGAGGGAGTGCACTCCGCAGATGACTACATTATTTATAGATGAAAGAGGATCCAAAACAGAGCGATCAGTGCACAGATGAGACCGGCAACCAAATGACTCCAACCTGGGCACCGCAGAATGAGATGTGAGCACTGCAGAACGGGCAGGTGCAGGGCTATTTTAATGGCTCCCTGCCCCCCATTCCCCTAAAACAAACCAGCTATTAAACGGCCACTTCTATCACTCTGACTGCGGGCGACAAAAACTCCAGTCTTGTCCTTATTTGGGAGAACTCGAGCAAATGAGCCGGCGTGACCACCGAGGAGTTACAACCATTTGGGGCAGATCCATCAGAGCAGTTTTGCGGGGCCACGTTTCCGCATTTGAACACATTCCTGCACACAAGCACCCTCACAAATCTTTTGTTATCACCAAAGTGGCCACTGTGAAAGCACTACACCATGTGTGATGTGGACCATTCATGCTAGCCAGGGAGGTGCAGAAGGGATAGGAAGTAGGACCTTGGAGAGTACATTAACCCGCACCGATCTGCCAAATACAGCAGCAATTTCACACCTGAGTGGGTAAAAACATGACCATTCATTTTTGCTGGTGACAGGGAAAAAAACCTCACGGCCTGAATCCAGCCATCGGGGTATGAGACATATGTTCCCCATCATTCAAGGGAGTGTTTTGCAGCAGCTGGGGAGGATATTACATTTATTTTAATGTAATTATCTCTTTGATTATTTCATTATTTTCCCTCAAATCGCTCGTCTTCTCACATTTTCTTCAGACGCCCGTTTAACAGTTTGGCGAGATCACATGGTTTAATGTTTAGTATGACTAACTCTAATTAGCCATGTCTGCAGTGTGGGCTGGTGGAAAACAAAACAACAGCCTTCAGAGATGGAACTCATTCATGGTTGTTGTCAGCAGTCACCTGCAAACAAAAGACAGCGGGGTAGTCTTTACTTATCTTTTTTTAAATTTATTTTGATGAAAACAAGATAAGAATTGTTAAACAGTTTTTTGGAAAATGGTTATAAATTATGTCTGTGTTTTTCTAAGGAGCTGCGGCAATGCTGGACTTAAACACACTCTGCTGAACCAACAACATTAGTCTTAAGTGGTGCAGGGAAATCCTGTCTCTACGAGATTAAAGGGCATGTGTCAAGTCACACTGGAATAATAAGCGATGCCACTGTTTTGTTGCAGAGTGTATGTTTACAGAGAAGCTCTGAACCCCTCTAACATGCCCAGGCTCCATTTTAGCACTTTTCCTTGTGTAAAATTAAGGCCATGCCACTATTTTTCTCATGTAACAATCTCTTTGCATTAGCTGCAGTGAGTGTGTTTAAGGTGACAGGTTTTAGCGAGCATCTCAAAGGGCTCATCGATTTAACGCTGTGTGTACTGTAGACTGTAAATATAATGCTGGATGGCTCCAATTTGTTCTTCTCTCCTTTTCCTTTCCTCCAAATTTTTTGATGTGCAGCTCTTATCAGGACCTCAGCGGTACGAACTTGGAGCTGACACCGCAGGAGAGGAGTTTTTAGATCCTTTGATGTGTGATTTCTAGTGAACAAGGGCGAATGTGATGTACATGCGAGAAAAGACACCAATTAAGGAAGGCACCACACTCGCAGGGAAGTCACACCATTATTTCTTTGAGACCCACTCAAACTCTGACAAAGGGCATGAATCAAACCGAACCCTTAGGCGAGGGCAGGAAAGGAAAATTGTGTGTGTGTCTGTGAGAGTTTGTGTGTGCATGTGTAGACTGCTATCCGGCACAGCCGAGCTCTGAGACTGGGCAGTAACAAACAAGATAAGACAGTCGGTGAAGGAAGAGAAGGGTGAAATTCCAGGGATCTTCAACACGAAGAAGCTCTTGAGACAGACAAGGTGATACTTAAAGCCATAAGGCATAAGGGCTATGCTCCCACTGAGAGCTTTTGTGGTAGTTTACTTGAATTCTGAAAAGTTTATTCCAGTTAATTGGCTGTGTGAGAAGGTGTCAACAATGTCATTATTTGGTGTGCACCAAATAACTGCTAATGGTTGGCCTGAAAATCCATTTCTCCTTTGGTGCAGTCAGAATGTAGGCTGAACCAAACTGCAGCACAAAAACAAGTAGCATCTATGTGATGCCATTAATACAAGGATCTTGACATCCAGCTTTTAAAATGGGAAAGCCAAACATACCCAAGTGAACAAAAGAACAAAGGCTAGAGTGATCAGATTTAGCTGTTTCTTAATGTATTTTGAATTAACAGGAAGCACAGAGGTAAAAAAGGTGAACTGAAGTTCACAGTACATCATTTTTAGCTAAAAAGACAGCCGTTCAGTAGCACTGTAACTTCTAATGGAACTGTTTGAAAATCTCTAATGTTGTCTCTAGACAATTCACCAAAAAAACAGGCCAGCAAAGAGGTAAACATAAATCAAAAGAAAGTCGGCATTTTACTTGTATTTGTACAGGACATATCCACTACTACACTACTACACACTTTTTTACAAAGTAGATTTTCTAAACGACACAGACACAATAACTTTCATGTAGGGATGCACATTTTAAATGATTTCCTATGGTCGACTGTGACTATCGATCAAACGCTGAAAAGAATAAAATACAGTGGATGTTTTGTCCATATGCTGATAAAACCATTTTCAACCAATGATACTTCAAAATCAGCTCAGTTACTTTAGAAATTGGAGTGACAAATAAATTAAACACCATGACTTTGTTTAAAACTGCTATTTAACAATTGGCCCAATAAAGTCTAATGTATTGAACACAACAAACGAACTGTAGGCTTCCACAGTAAATAGCCTGCAATGTTGTTAAACTTGAGCTATGTGTTCACTGTAAGTCCAGCTGGAACAGATGTCCACAAATATGGTTGCAGAATCTTTATCAATCAAGGAAATCTATCAGTATTTACGTACATTTCTAAAATGTTTTATACTCTGTACAAAGTGTCACAAAAACACTTCATCACTTTAGCTTGAATGTTGTTGGTAACATATAGCCTAATTGGAGTCCTGTTGCTCCTGAATGTTACCAGCGCTAGCAGCTCTTAGTTTAGCATTAGCATGAGTCTGAGGTAGCTAGTTAAATCAGACAGCTGACAGTCACCTTTTAACAATTTGATGCTAAAATGTTTATCAACAATGCTGCCACAATTACCAGTAAAAGGGGAGGTGTCCTTGGGTTTTTTTGCAACCCTTTTGGGCGGTCAGCAAGCACACCTTTAACTCCATCTCATCAAACTTTAAGAAGCTCCACCTGGTGGACTAATCAGGTATGACAGCAAATCTACAACACATTTTTTGACCAGTAAACTTCTACGTCTTGTCTTTTGCCTTCTCAGTTAATTTATTTGAATAGATTAAATCAGTGACAGCAATTATTCGATTAACAGTTAATCATCCCTACTTTAGTGTCCACGCATGGCTGCTATAAGGTAAATAGTGTGTATGTACTATATATTTGTTAACTATACTATGTACATAAATGTCAAACAACATGTTCAAAACAAACATCTGTCAAATTTCCCGATGGATTTTCGTAACAAGAGGAGCCTGCTTTTACATATATTACAGGACACTTCTCGGAATCCTGGACAACTTCTGTACTAAATGGTAACACTAATTGTGCGTATAATACGTTGTCTTATTCACAGTTATGTGTCAAAGTGTTATAACACACATCAGCTGAGAGAGAGTGTCACTAGCTGTCAGAGAGCCCAGAAATCACAGTGGCTTTCCTCCAGACGGTGCTGCATGGCTGTGCAGAAAGGACAGCAGATATAAGTCACTTACTACATTTTAATAGCCGACACCTTAATGAAACAATGTACTTTTTCTATTTTACATGAAGTTACAAGCCCGTACAGTCAATTTTAATGACTTAACTTCTTCTCTAAAGACCTTAAATCAGCATATCACAAAGGGGATTTTAAGCGTCGGGCTGAAGGAGAGATGGCTACATAGAAATTCATAATAATATAGCAACTGCTCATTTCCTTCATACTTTCCTGAGTTTAAAAAGGATAAATAGAGAAAAATAATGACATTTTTCTCAACCTCTCAAACGGAAGAGGTTTAGCAATTGCTAAGTTACGGTTGCTATGGTACAGAATAATTAGAGAGTGTGTGCATGAGGGTGTGACTCAGCACTATCAGTGTACGAATGGGAGTCAGTGAATAAACATTAAGAGGATGTGAAATAAAGCATTGTTTATGCAGCTGCTGCCTCCGTCGAGTAAGTAGCCTATGCCAGCATCTTAATTCTATTCCTGTTCTTCAAGACTGTCCAAGGAAGAGGGAAGCAAAAAGACCAGAAACCAGCTTTTATGGTTGCTTATATAAATGCAGATGAGGAGTCCAGAGTCCTTACATGTGGGGAAAAAGTGAGTATAAGCGCCAGATAAGATGCAGGGGTTTGTGCTTTGAGCTGTGAGAATGCAGTGATCTGTTCACAGTGTTGGTATATTTAGCAGAGATTAAAAACCATGTGATGCAACAGCAACACAAATGGTTGAAAGATGCACTTTCTGTTTCATGTGTGTGTGTGTGTGTGTTTTAAATGTTCTGTGTGTAATTCATTAAAATGAGGACAAGTCGATTCTACACAGCAGCAGGTAACATTAAAACATGACTCATTCAGCACTTCTATGACGAGGCTCATGCATACCTTCCAAACTGCTTCTCTGTTTTACAATTTAAGCATGAGCACTGCAGTCTCAATACATATCATGTATATGAAGCCAGACTTTAATTTCATAAGCTACATCCTCTTTAACTTACCCTTTTCATTTTAGAATGAATATCCTCTATAACATTTCACTTAATGGTATGTGAGAATTTATGCCCCTGAGGATTTTTCACACTAGAGCTATGTAATAACCACACAGTGAAGAGAGTGGCTCCAAACATCCATCATTCCCTGCTCTGCTATGATCCAGTTTAAACACTACTGGGCTTTGGCAGCAAAGCTGCAATAAAAGCAACTTGACATTGTACACTGTCACATGATTCCCTGCCTACAAAACTCTCTCTGTGAGAGCTCAGCAGAAGAGGGATAAATCTGCATAAGCACCACAAATATATAAACAACGTTTCCAGAGAGCATTTGCAGAGATTTGAAAGTTTTGCTGCAGTTTCCCTCCTGACATGTAAATTACACAGGCTCTGAAGTTTGAGGTGATTTGGTCCACGTCTGTAAATCCTCAGGGTCATCCTCAAGAAAGGCACCGTGTACTTTAGCTGAGGCAAATGGAGATCTACTGGTGCATGACCCGATCAATAAGTGAGACACGGACTCTAGGTAGGGGTGTTACGGATTTCTTTGTATTTATCTATCTAATTCTGCCAGCAGGCACCAATGCGTCAATGTCAGTCTGCTACTGGAAGGCTCAGAAAGAGTGAGACTGAGGCAGTTCCAGGTCACATGGGGTGATGCACTGGACTTCAAAGCTCTCCAAGCAGGACGAGAGAGAACCGCCACAGGCAGTGTGGTGCAAAGCCTCAGATTACACCCTGGTCGAGAAGCTAATTGGCCAGTGGTGTGTTTTAACTTTAGTCTGCTGATAATTTAACTCCTTCATTAATTGGTGCTAGTCTGTACGTATCCTCTGCAGTGGCAGGCAACAAACATAAAAATGTCCATGGAAATAACATACTTAGACACAATGCAGCTCATTTCTTAAATGCTCATTGAGAAAGCACATTGTGTTCTGTGGCAGGACACTAACTTAACCACTGATCAAACACCTGAAGCTGGGTGTTGGTACACAAGACCAGAAAAATACGGGATTAAATTGTGAACGATGAGTCTAGTGGGAAATTAGAGGATTCTTCAAATACACAGGTTTGGTTGCAGTGATGGAACAACCAACCCTCAGCATAGTGAGACATTTTAACAAGGAGCTCAGGTCCAATTATTGACTGAACAGATGTTGCGTTCTTATTTCAGGGCACGGTTGTCATGTCAACCAACGGAACTCAAAGGAACTCATCCATTTCATTTTTCAGACCAACACTTACTGAAGGACAAACTAATAAGCTTTGGGGATGCACTGCATGTTTCCCAGGAGAGGCCCATTTTAAGGCTTTTCTGACTGGAACAGAACAAATGCCATGAAAAGAGAAACCAGATCAGGACAATGAGAGCGCATCTATTTATAAATGGATGCATTGCCAACTTTTCAGAATATATTTGGATTTGTTCAACCACACGCACAGGCGAAGATGGGCCGCTGGCCGGAGTTATTGCAGGTCAATTAACCAGTGATTTTTGCAGTCATGAACACTGAGTTCAGCACAACATCAGTTATGATGTACAGTGACGGCTGCCAGTGCAGCTGTCACACTGAACACCAGTGCAGCTCAGGTGGCCACTGGCAGGCCATGGCTGACTGCTTTACGTTTTACAAAAACACCATCACACTTCAGTAAAAGGTAATTTAAAACAGATAAAAACCAGATGGCATTAAAGCAAATGTATTCAAAGATGAAGCCAACCATTTGCTGTTGTACACGTACTGTCATAAGGGCGCAACTTCATGTAGAAAATAAAGCATGCATTTATGCAAATGCCTGCTTTGTGTAACGTTTATTTCAGATTGGTGCCTGTATCCTTATCACATATTCATAGAACCCCTCAACATGCTATAAAGTATTTACAGTAAGACTCTTTGTAAGGCATTCTACATAGTGGAGTTCTTTACGTTACTTGCACAGCCTGAGATGAGAGCAGAAGCAGGAGGCCTTTGCAGATGCCACAGACTCACTGATTACCAAAGACCAAAAATCACTGCAGCCACTGAAAAAAAAAACAACGAAAAAAAACAGTGTATGCTCTTCATTTTGCTACACACCTATTACTTTGCACTCTGTCTGTCTGGGCAGAATCTATAGGGCAACAAAAATTACCCACACGCAGATGTTTGAGTGTTTCTCCGAAGCGTTTAAGACTTGATGTATGCTATTATAAAAGCAGTGTGACGGCGACTGCATTGTCAGCATTCTGCAGCTCTGCTGGCTGATGGGGGGCTGAGGGCTGATTGAGAACCGGCTGACTGAGGATATGACAAGATAAGGAATATTGAATTACACATTTCCAACAATAATTACATTTTAAATTAAGCATCTACGTATTAAGCGATATTGGTTAATTTTTAATGATGCTCTGGAGACGACTTATACTCCCCCCTGTTCCCCCCTCTTTTATTTGACACGGTAATTGCAGGTTTTCTAAATATCAAATGTTTTTTCATGTGCAGTTGACAGCTAAAAATACAAATTTTTAACAGGAGTCAGTTGTTGTTAGGGAATCCCTGCATGCCTTTACAGCTCCTTTTGCATGACAGACAGGCATGATATCATCATGTCCGTCACATTAGGCTTAAAAATTCTACCGGTTGCTTTTAAATTCAGGATATGTCTGCAGCATCATCCATAAACACGTGTGAAGACTTTCTAATGAGGCTGAATCATCTTGTAATGTGTGACTTTATCCTAAGCTTCTGTGGTATGGAGTCAATCGCCAGGAAAGACAGGCTCAGGCTGTCTGTCTGTGTATGCATGATGCCATGACAAGTTCACTCAACCCCTCGACAAATTTAATAGCGCTCCCTCCCTCCATTTTCATATTGAACTGTCGTCCATATTACAGAAGCTTCAAGAAACACGGAGCAATCAGGGCAAAAAAGCAGACACTTCTGAGGCACTGCTCCAATGCAGATCCTCATTTCTGCGCCCCACTTCACCAGATATACATACAGAAAATCACCCTGATTCACTCAGCCTGCAGAAGGGGGTTGCAACTGAAGGAGGGGGCGATAGTCTCAAACTCAGCGTCAGAGGTGGTTTTCGTAGGCAAGATAAATACTCCCCTTTTTCTGATAAATACAGCCTCTCAAGTGTGCATGATGACTGAAATCAGGCGTGGAGAAGAGTACCGGGTCGCGCTGTGAGGCTGAGCCGAGTTCACGGCACCATCACCACAGAGAAATTATTTAACATCACTTTTAATTAAGTCAGCCTACACAGCAGCTCATTACAATGGAAGCTTGATTTACTCAGTGCATCCCGAGCTCAGTTCAGTTCAGTGGTCGTTCATGCCCGCGCCCGTTCGAGCTCACCCCCCGCGCTCGCTGGTGTCACTGCAGGCCTACCACCAGTACAACATACATGACAGCAGTAATATGGGAACTGACAGCAGAATAAGAATAGCACTGGTCTTTGCAATGCATTAGTCTAAACGACCTCTAAAGAGATAGCGAGCAAAGGCAGCCCAGGCATCTTCTTGTGCATGCATTTTTCTGAAGGTTAAACCTGCCCTTCATGGAATTAATTCATTCTTAATGCACCAGCCCGCTCCGCTGAAAATGTTGTTGAATAAGGATGATGCACAACAAGTGAGAAACTTTCCACAGCGTGAGAGGATTAGCGGTGTAGGAAGAGAGTGCAAAACAAAAGGCGTGGTGTTCGGAGGTATGAATTAACCTGTGTTCAACTCCCAGCTTGGACCATAAGTATTTTATTAAGCCCCAGGCTGGCTTTTAGATTTGTTTTTACTTATTTAACTCTGACCAAAAAATGAGTTTCACTTGAGTCAATCTGTATTAAATTTTTAATCTAGGTATGCACTGGCAATAGACACTTCATCAGGAGCAATAAGAACACTGCTCGATACGGTGTTTGACAGTTTCACTTGAATGCGTCAGATGCAAACTGACGCGAAAACACAAAGTCTGGCTGCATAAACATACTTCAAGCATGCTTTCTCCCTGTCTAATGAGTAGTATATCATATCCCTTGATAATGGAGCCTCTTCACCTTGTGTCATGCCTGCTGTGGTTTCAGTAGATGGTTGCAAGGCTTCCCAAGTGCACTAGTAGCAACTCTAAATCCTCTAGCACCTTCATCTAGGCCAGGGTTGTCAAATCCTGGTCCTCGAGGGCCACTATCCTGCTTGTTTTAGATGTTTACCTCTTCCGACACAACTGATTCAAATGATCAGCTCCTCATCAAGCTCTGCAGAAGCCTGATAATGATCCTGATCATTTGAATCAGGTGTCAGAAGAGAGAAACATATAAAACATGTAGGATAGTGGCCCTCGAGGACCAGGATTTGACACCCCTTATCTAGGCAATGCTTCCCTGGCAGCCTGCTACAAGGACTGAAGGATGTTGACCATTGCAAGCCCCAGGTTTCTATTTGGTAAACCTTAACCTGAAGGTGGTGTGTCACCACCATGCACCGCCAGGTGTATCAAAGTGAAATCATTCCTTTATCCTTATTTAGTTTCACTAATGTGCGTGACTTTATTTATGTGTGTTTTATTGTTCTGTCAATGGCAAAATTATCCCCCGTGTAACTTGGTAAATATTCTAAAGTGGTTGAAATGAATGTAAGGTGATTAAATTAAAATCAAACCTTTTTCTCCTGGTCTTCATTAAATAATGTAGCACTAAAATCATCAATAATTATCAATACTGATTTGAAATAAACATTTTAATCATGATAAAATTTTCCACATACACCGCCCAGCCCTAGGCTAAGCTATTAAGAATCATTCTGAATATCGCCAGTCTTAGCTTTTCAGTTTTTCCATCATCTCCAGTTAATATTGTGGGGAAAATATTAAGGGGCAGACTAACTCATTGATGACATCTTCAAGTTAACCAAAATATGCAATGTGATGGCCATATACTTTCGTGAAAAAGGTTTTTTTAAAACGCTTAAGAGACACAAAAAAATGCCACATTGGACTGGTTGTCTATACGTGCCCATCGGCTCGCACTTCCACACTTCCACACTTCCACACAGGTGGAAATGACTTGTCCAATCTGTGTGTGTTGCCGCAATCCAATTTGTGGTAGAGGAGCGTTATCTTCACACAGTTCCTGTCCACGCATCACAGAGTTTGTGCTCATTTCATAGAATTTTATGAGACCCTTTTGGAAGCATTGACATTTAGTTCATTAAATATTGAAATACACATAATGTATTAACTCCCCACCTGAGGGCTGCATTAGCCACTTGCATTGGAATGCAGATAATTTAGGCCAACACAGCAAAATAGCTGCTTATGTAGTTGGCAGAGAAAGCGGTCTTAGTGGGGGGAAAAATACAGAATAAACAATTCCACCGGTGTAAAGGGACAGGTTTCACAGCAGATAAAGTTGAGAAGTGGCGGGGATTAATAACGGAAAAATAAGCTGTGTACTTTGCTGCTGTGGTTGTTGTTGCCAGTCTTAATAATTAACATGCAACACCAGCAATGCACAGCATCACAGGGAAAGAAACAGACCAATTAGTGATTTATATCTTGACTATCCCACTCTGTCACTCCTAATCCTGTCTGCATCAAACTAATTCTAGGCTAATAAACTGGTCGTCATGCATAGTCCTGGCTAAATGTCACAACTTTCACAGATAACCATGGTGACAGACGCAACCGGCCGATTGGTAAATCATCTCTTCCTGAGAGAGATGCTGCTCTCCGCTCTGGTCCGGTAATGACAACACTGCATGCTGGTCTTTTTTATCTGCACTCTGTACGACTGCACATTAGATAGCCTTCGCTCGGCGCCTACAAAGTCGATTTGGTCATGCTGTGCATTGTGGCCTTTGTTTCACCAGCAGCCAACTTGCTGCCCCCAAGCAAACATACATTTTTTTGTGGTCTAACTAACTCTCGACCTAATTAGCCACAAATCACTGAGTGCATTTGAAAATCATCACTAACCTTACCTATAAAGAACACCAATAAAAATGAGCAGGTCTTCGATTAAAGCATTTAAAGCCCATATGAAGAGTGGGGCGGTGGAGTACATTAAGTGATTGTACTGGATTTCTATTGACATTATGCTATGAAGAGAAAGGAAAGCACACACACACCCACACAACACTGCAACCATGAGGTCCTTGGTTTTTCTGCTAAACTGCTTTATCATCTATTGCTGGGCTCTTTGCCTCTCAAAAACAACTCTCAATCAAAGTATTTTTTTCTATCCTTTTAACTTTTCAAGGTCCAGAACAAAACATTTCTACTTTAAGGACCACGCATCATTCAGAGCTCTGTTTTGCTCCACCAGGTAATATTTCCATAATGTGTTTTTGAGCAGTGTCGGGGCATCATTTTTTTATGCTTTTCAACACTGCCACACAGCAAAAAAACAAATGGGGATAAACAAATATTCATATAATCAATAGGTCACGAGCATGTTTTCCCGACGCGATGCATCTGAATAACCTTCACTCTGGCTCCCTTTCAGAGCTCTGAAATCCTCTTGACTTCTCACATCCGTGTACAGTATGTGTGAGACGCTTACTAAACAAATAACTGTGCTGCTTCACAGCCTGTTAGCACAGAGGAAGACATGTAGGACACATTCGCTCAATCTCCAAATGCAGAGAATATGTCGGGCTATTTGATTAATGCTGCAGCTGGGAGCGAGATCTAATTGTAGAAGCTGGATAAACACTTACTCAGAGAAAGGAAACGGTGCAAATCAGACCACTCCCCAGAGTATTGAGGAAGGAAATTGGTTTAAGGATGAGACACAGGCTTGCGTACCAATGCAGAGGCTGTCACCCCTCTCTTTCTCTCTCTATGTAACCTTCTCCACCTCTCCTGCGTCACCTTTGCTTCCAAATTTCACTAAAAATTGGGAATGTGACACAGCTCTTTTTCTTTTTCCCTCCTCTTTGTATTAGCTATGCCTGTCCAGCGAGCACAAAGTCAGATCCTTGGATCTGATTGTAACTGATGACTTGAGAAGATATAAATCACACTTGAATTGCAGCCCTGAGATGTCAGCCATTAAAATACAGTGCCGGCTAAAGTGGGTACCCGGAATACATATGAGATGATTGGTAGTCAGCAATCCTGTATGACACTGCTGGATTACCTTATGCAAAAGGTGCTCAACTGAATGTTTAATATCTGAGTCTGTTTAAATAGCTGTCAGGGTGTATTTCAAGTCTCACTGAGGGAATCTTAACACCTAAAGTATGGAATATATATTTAGGCAGTTCCTATGTAAGGTTATAAAAAATCCACAGAAGGAAAAAAAGAGCTGAGGAGCTGATTGAACAAGTCCAGCTCAGGACACTGGATTTAGGTGTTTGCAAATAATCCACTGGCCTTGACTGAAGACAACACGGTGCCACGGGGAAAATCCTGATCGCCACAAATCACTCGAGTCCCGAGTCAATTAAAGAGCCAGCTAAAAAGCATTTTACATCTAATTACATCACACAAATCGTCCCAGACAGCACACACATGTTCTCCACGGCCATTTATTTCCAATACACTGACAGCAGCCCTCACTGCGAGGCTTACAGTATTAGGTTTTTTTTCCTTCTCCAAAGCTTTCGTTGTGAAAGGAGTTTTTAACATAATTACCTATGTCTGTGCCACTGCTGATTCTATTACTTTTTACTGCCTTTTTTTGCGATTCCTCGGGAGCTGATTATAAAAGTGACTTTAAATGAAAAGATAGGGCTCTTTTTTAATACTGGCACCATCTCACTGGATTACATAGCATCCAACTCTACAATGACTTCAGACCCACAGCCATATGGAGTGAATACGCCGGACCCGCACTCACATTAAAAAGAGGTGATTTTCACATAAGGATTTTATGTATGTGGTCTCGGAAGCTATGCAATGAAAAGGTGAAGGTATGAAATTGTGTTTAGTGAGACAACCAGAAATGTCTTTGTAAAGTAATGGATTTTACAGCTAGATGAGGGATTTCTCTGATGAGATAATCCATTTTCTTCCCTTTATGCAGGGGTTGTGTCATGGTGGCAGCAGGCTAAACAGGGCATTCCAGATGAGTCTCTTTCCAGCAATGTTTTCAAGCCCCTACTGGGGGATCCCAAGGTGTTCCTAGGCCAGATGAGATATGTTATCCTTCCGGTGACTTTTGGGGTTGAAGAAACAACGACTTGCCTCCAAGCTCCTCTCTCTTCTTTTCAGCCCATCCATCAAAACCCATTTTGGCCACTTGTATTGGTGACTGAGGCTTGAAACATGGATCGACAACCATCATAGAGGACTAGTAAAACCAGCTAAGGATGTGAACTAGGAAATTTGTGGCATTCTTGCTTGAAGGGATTGAAGATCTCATAGCTGAGTATGCCATTGGTGGTGGGTCTCCGGTTTGATTACCAGCTCACTGGACCTTTACTGCGTGTCATTCTTCAGCTATCCTCCTCTCTCACGCTACTACGAAGATAAAGGCTAAATGAAGAAAAAAAACTTGATGGGTTCATTGATAATTATAGTAGTTGACTAAGTGACTGATTGTGCCTCTGACTCATGCTGACTTGGAAGAAGACAAACAAGATGCTCCGACCAAATAGAAATCAGGGCTTTCCAGATGTGTCTCTTTCCATTTTTCAAGCTCCTCTTGGGGGATTTCAAGGTGTCACCAGGCCAGATGAGATAGGTATGTTATCCCTCCAGTGACTTCGAGGTTGAAGGAGCAGCAACTCAACTTCGAGCTCCCTCTGGATGTCTGAGCTTCTTCCTCTTTCCCTGAGCCCAGCCAACAATGGACGAAACCCATTTTGGCCATTTGTATCGGCGGTTGAGATTTGGAACGTGGATCAACTGGTGAATTGAAAGCTTTGCCTTCAGGTCAGTGTTAATATTATTTCATCTCATTGCAAAATAATCAAAGCATAAGAAACATTGATCAGAAAAATAGTGTTGAACACAACACAAATACATTGTGAGTCTCTGGTTGCTAAACTGATGTTGTTCGATTGTAAAATTAACATGCATACAAATGATCAACATGTCACCCAACCCTATTTTATGATTTTCACGCTGGTGCCAGTGTTAAACTTTTATAACCATTACAAATATCCCTTGTCAAAAGCACAATTTATTTCACATTGTGGAGCTCTGTTGCCATTTTATCTGGCCCTGACAGGCTGAGCTGCTTGTAATACTGAACTCTACATTGTCTTTGGTGAACATGGCTCACCACTGGCAGACTCGTGCCTATAAAAAGACAGGCCATAAGACTCAGCAGTCACAATAAAGAAAATCTCTGAACGGCCAGCATGGAAGGAATTTTCAAACTTTATGAGATGAACGCTACGGAGATTGAAAGCCCAGTGCCACACCACTAATTACACGTCGACAAAGAAAAAGCAAAATGAAATCCCCCCCAAAGGACAACACTTACATTAAACATGATAAGTGGGTTACTGTGCTACTATAAACCTGACATGGCAGGCCGATATACAGGGCAGTAACTTACAGCAGCCGCCATTTTTCCTGCTGGCCTTCAGGTAATTAATGTCCTCCAAAATTTCCTCCTGTCAGCTGTTAGTTGTGGCTTTGAGGGACTTCTGGAAGCTTTTTCCTGGCAAAAAAAAAAGAAAGTGCAGATATGATTATTAATGACGTCCTACAAAGGTTAAACTCATAAGGTCAGACAAACTGATGCAAGACCCTGAAACTGGATTAAACACATCCAATTTACCTCTCAGTTTTGACACTGCTCTGTTGTTTGTCAAATAAAGAGGATATATTTGGTTGTCTGCGCTCTAACTGACTCGTCTGAATAAACAGATTATGATCCGACACCTTGTACGGTTTGATATTGCATGTGTGAAACCTTCACCTGTCAAATTATGTCTCTACAAAGTAGCTCGGCACCAAATAAAAGAGCCTCCCAGTGTGTTTGTAGGCGTTGGAGAGTATTAAAAGTACAAAATAAATGACAATCTCCCTGGGTGTCCTGCTGGAGTCCTGGATCCTGTGTAAAGCTATTGACATTTTAGTAAGGACCACCTTATTTGGCATCATCGCTCTCTGGCATCTGGGTGGTTGGGTTCACTTTTCCTTTCAACTGGTCATATTTAACATTTATACTCTAGAAAACAGAGCCAAACCTGAGACATCCACTGACAGATTGACAGTCTGGCAGCCTGTGTTTATGGCCAATTCTCTCCCACTTGGTTCAGGGCTAATACTTCAGAAAGCCCCTCTATTCCTGAGTTCATGTACAGCACAGCTCCACAGCTATGAGCTCGACACAACCCCCTTCCCCAACAAGCTGCTCTCCCTTCGCTCCCCTCGCTCTTTCCCCCGGCACCTCTAGTTTTTAAAATAATCTCAGAGAAAACTACCCTATTGATTAAACTGTCATACTTGACCACCGTGATTGATAAAACCTCATTCAAATGTGTCATGCGATGACAGCGGTCTGAGTGATACAGCAAAAAACAAATAGGGGGAAACCAGCAGCAGGGGGGTTCTGACACGAGGAGCTGCTCTGTGTTGTCACCTTTGCATCATATCTGCATTGAAATGCCTCATGCAGCCGCACTGTATTGTTTTACTTTACATGGCCGCACTGGCTTTAGGTCTCCTGTTTCACATCAGAGGAGAATCCGTCTGCTTATTAACTGTCAGCGCCCAAGTCGTCTCCTGGTGCCAGCCATATTTACAGCGATGCATTTGCCTGAGGATAGCAGTGGTGGGTTCTGGCTTCAACATGAGAGCAGTGAGACACTGAACCAGGTTTAGATGTATAAGTATAGCCTCATAGCCATGTGCAGAAAATTTAGGAGTGCCTCAAACAGCTTTAAGGCTAATCAGGTTTTGTGTGACTATTATCTGGCTAATATCACATCAGATGGATTTAGCAGAGCAGTTTTTTAAGAAATGTCCTAGTAAGTGTCCTGTTTAAATAAACTGTTGCAAATAATGACCTATTATAGATAGCACCAGTAAAGATAATAATAATAATAATAATAATGCATCAATTTTATATAGCGCTTTTTTGGACACTCAAAGATGCTTTACAGTAAGGACAAGATAAACAAACAAACAAACAAACAAACAACACCAAAAAAAAAAAAAGATGTGTTTTGTGTTTTCTTTCTAAGTGCTCACTACAATGTACATGCTGACCTGCTGCAGCTGTTGGAATGTAATCAGGACCAATTCACAGAAGTCAAACAATGTACACCACAGCAGAGTGAATCTGGTGGAAAATAATGTGAGAATACGGAGAAAACATACAGTGCCTATAAAAAGTGTTCAGCCCCTTGGAAGTTGCCCCAATTATTGCTTTTTAATGCTAAATCATAGTCAATATAATTGAAATTTATGAAAAAGATTCTTTAATGTCAAAATGAAAACATGACAAAATAATGTTAATTACTTTAAAATTCTATATGTAAGATAAGCGATTGTGTAAGTATTCACCCCCTTCTAGTCAGTATTTAGTAGATCATCACAATTACAGCATTGAGTCTGTGTGGACAGGTCTCAGTCAGCTTTGCATGTGTAGATACTGCAGTTTTACTGAAATTCTTCTTTGCAAAACTTCTCAAGCTCTTTCAGGTTAAACAGGGATCATGAGCCTTTGTAATTCCTTCAGATAAGTCAAACATGTCTTGGTGGCCTCCCTGACTCGTCTCTTTCTTTCACAGTCACCCTGTTTCTGAGGACGGCCTGCTGTAGGGAGACGAATGTGCCTATTCTTTTTTTAAATGAAGGATTGAACTGTACTGAAAGGGCTATTCAGTAATTTGGAAATGTTCTGGTATCCATCCCCTGACTTATTTTTTTCCAGTAACCTTTACACAGAGTTGCTTTGACAGTATTTTGTCTTCATTGTGTAGTTATAGCCAGAAGTACTGATTCACCAGTGAATGGACCTTCCTGATACTGATGTCTTTATACTACAATCACTGAAACACATTCACTGCATTCAGATGATCTTCATTTCACTACTTGTGTGACTTCAAGCACCAATCGGCTGTATCTGTGTTGAATAAGGTGAGTCACTTTAAATGAGGTGAATACTTATGCAATCACTTATTTTACATTCTATATTTTTAAAATCTACAATCTAACCTTTATTGATCCCCTTGGGGAAATTCCTTCTCTGTTTTTGACCCATCCTATTCATAGTTCACTTTAACTATACATACAAGGAGCAGTGAGCCGCAGCAGTGCAATGCCCAGGGAGCAGTCAGAGGTTAAGGGCCTTGCTCAAGGGCCCACAGTGGTGACTGGGACGAAAGGGTCGCTCTCACTTTCCCACCTCAACATCTTGCCGGTCCAGGGACTCAAACCAGCAACCCATCGGTTACAAGTTAGCTTCACAAACCACTGGAGCACCACTTTGTAGCCATAGATTTTCAAAACGGACATTAAAGAGTCTTCATTGGGAAATTCCCGTGAAAAGCCAAATGATATTGACCATGATTAAATGTTGAAAAGCAATAAAAGCAGAAAACTTCCAATGTGAGTAAACACTTTTTATAGACACTGTATTGACAGAATGTCTAAAAATAGTCCTGCTCAGATATTAAATGGATAACATTGCAGTCTAAAGAATATACTCTGATCATAATGCCTACATATTGCAGTCTTTTTGCTAAGCTAAATGTCTAGAAATTGACTATTAACTTACTATTATGACAACAACCACTATGTACAGTGACATTAAAACAATAATTATATCACCAAATGATATGGCTTGGAATCTCCCCATTATTTCCACATTTAGTCTATTCATTTTTTAGTCAATATGTTTCCAGAAAATACTGGTAGTAGAAAATTCACATTCCAGTTCCCCAAAGCCCAAGTTAACCTTTTTAAAGCACAAAGATAATGACTTTACCAACATAGAGGACCAGTAAAACCAGTTAGGATCTGAACTAGTGAATATTTGACATCCTTGTTTTAAAAAAACAACTTGAAGGGATGGGAGACCTCATAGTTTAGTGGTGAGGGCATGTGTTATACTGATGATGGTGCCATTGGTGGTGAGCCCAGCCATTCCCCAGCTATACCCCCAAATTCCAGTCTCTCTTGACTGCTACTATCAAGATGAGGGCAAAGTGCTAAAAAAATAGGACTTGATGGGTTCACTGGTAATCATAGTAGTTGACTAACTGACTGATTGTGCCTCTGACTAATGCTGACTAGGAGGGAGGAAAACAAGCTTCTGACCAAATAGAAATCAGCACCACATGAGGCTGGACAGCTCCACCTGAGGCAACAGAGCAGGATAAGAAGCCAAAGGCACCGTAGGAATAACATCTGAATATCAGATGCAGGAATTATTATTAGATTTCTTGTCTGATGATTAACAAATTATTCTGAATATGTTATGCCTATTTAAAAAAGCTTCAATAGCCAGTAAGTAGACTGATGAGATCCGACCAAGATGTTGAATTTATAATTACAGGAACACAGGTTTGTGGATTTCTATTTTTTTCTAATCAAAGACAAACAAACGCTCATCACAAAGACTCCTCCTGAGTGATGAATAATAAGGCAAGAAAGTACATGCAAAAACATTGTTCACGCACTATTCAATTTTGAGATTTTGCTTTCATTACATGTCTTTTCACAGACTTAGGGACAGAAAACATCCACAACACATACTTAGGTGTTTATTCTACTAAAGTTGTGTCCATTTGCATTTGTGAATTTCAGTAATAATACACATCTTAAAGGCTGTTTTCCCCCTATATTCTGAGCCTGAGTCTCCACTTCAGTAGCACTTACACACATCAGATCTTCCAGTTTTATTCTCATCTATATTACAGAGGAGCTTGTTCATATATCATTTGCAGACTGATTTTTATTTTATTCCCTCTTCATTTATTTGGTTGACAGTATTTTCTGATTTGTGAAGTAATAAAAGTGTATATTCAAAATCCCCCCTGTAAAAACTTTAATATGCCAACAAAATTCTAGAATTTTAAAGCTGGGTTCATCCAGTGATCAGATTTATGTTCAGGAATTGAATGCAAATTAGGACATTCATTGATTTATAATACTGAATTTGCATATTTAAACATCAATTTTCTGAAAAGTTGTAATACAAAACCTCATTGCCTTGTTGTAAATAATTATTGGGGAAGTTTCATGGTGATATCTATTATTTAGAAATGTCACCATATTCACCTGTGAGAGTCAAAAGACATCGACACAATCAGAAAATCCAGCTGGGGATGAAAGAATGTTTTTGTAATGACTATGCAAGGCTAAATTGTTGTAAACACATGTTCAGGGTCCTGTTGGAAATATTCAGTCCATATTTTGAGCAATCTGATTGGTCAGTATTCGAGCTGCAGTTCTACAGCAGAGTAGCCTTGCAATATGTGTTGCCATAGTGATCCATCTTGGTTAATAGGGGAAGCAACTTTGTGTTACCAGAAAACCTAAATCAAGCCCAAGGACAAATGGATAACCTCCTGAGCACACTTCATGGCACAGACCCCAGGAGAAACACATGAGTAATCAATAACATTAAAATCCACTGTATTCCATTTGCACTGTTCATGCCGGCTCACTCTCATGACTTACTGGGACACCTCATGGAATAAAACCATTGTTAAAGAAATTGCTCCCCTGAGCTTTCCCTGCTATGATCCTGCCTCCTGTTCTACTTCATGGAGAAATACGTAGTGGAAACGCAGGTGGAGCCGACCAGAAAACAGCAAAGAGTGCTTGAGTGTGACTGTCCCTAAAATCTTTATTGTCTTATTAAATTGCCTCGGGTCCACCTGCATGGTTTTTTGTTTTGTTTTCTTCACGCTCTGCGACGCTGCCAAAGGCTACATCAGCACACAGGACTCACTGAGACTCATGTGAGATTTATTATTACCATAAACTGATGTGTGAAGCCTTTACAGTTTCAAACTTTACTGCTGCTGCAGACTAATTCAAACCACCCTGGCTATATTAAGATTGTAGGGAGCAGATTTACACCCAACATGGCTACTCATAATAGTCAGTGAGGGCATACTTGGAGATAAAGAGGCAGAGTTATATTTTAAAATTCTATTTATAATAATGAATATGAGTAATACCAAATGGGCCTTTATGGAGCTCCAGTCCTACAATGAATTTAAGGTGTGGGCCTAAATACCACTGTGAAGCGTAGAGCCTCTTTTATCAGCCGCCTTCTCCTTTTTTCCCCTTCAACACTGTGTGCGGTACTGCGGCCTTTATGAAGTACAAGCTCTCTGAAGATGTCAGTGACATTTCTGGATAGTTTCAACTTTGCGGTGTGAGCACTTTTCAGGTTGTACGCTTGAATACAAGGAGCAAAATAACAGTGTTAAAGTTGTGGATTACAAGCCTTGCATTCAAAGTTTTACTTGAAGCTGCACTTTACACAGCACTTGACTACTAAAAAGCAGACTGACTGAAACACAGAAACGTAGCTCGCATTCAGAGAGCACTGAGCAATGTTGCCACGGCTCAAAACTGCATGTTAGCTCTTACATTGGACATGGGATCCCATTCTGTGCAACAGGGAAGCAAGATTTATACACAGGCTGCTGCACAAAAGGGAACTGGAAGACAAAAATACATCAAGAAAGGAGGATTGTAGCAAACGTGCAATGTGCAAAATTATCTTCTCACAACAGAAGCAGAAAAATATCAGTGTTAAAAAAACAAACTGTTAAATGTATCACGTTTCACTTACCACTGAGCGGGGGTGTTGACGCATCTGAGGTTACCATCCCTGCAGTCATTAGTGCTCTTGCAGGTGATGTCAGATGGAGCTTCAACTAGGCAGCTAACTGGTCCTTCAGTGTGTGAAGCATGACTTGTTGATGTTCATTGAAGAAGTTTAAAGCCACGTTTCATGCAGCGGAGGGAGCTGGAGGTGTGGGAAGCCAGGGCAGTGCATGTTTGATCTGTGTACACTGAAGGCCGAGATGCGAAAGCGCTGCATTAACATATCCACAATGGCACTAGTAGCAGCTATTCCCGCCTGTCTCTGTGCTGAGCTGCTAAGGGGCAATTTATCATTGTGTAAATGGGCGAGATGTGTGGCCTCTCTTTGTTTCTACAACTCCACCAAGCAGCAAAATAAAGGAGAGCAGCTAACTGACCACGTGACTAATGTTAGCCGTAGGTGTCGCTTATCAGTTGCATATACTGTTGATTACAGTTTGCTCATATTGTACTTTTCCTTTGTCATATCAATGAATGTTTTTACGTCTGCCATCTAAACTTGTCTTTCTTTTAATGCCTTGGGTTGCATAAGGGCCACTTCATGCTTCTCCATGTGAAAGTGGACAGCAGACATGTTTATTTTAGGTAGGTATCATTCTGTGATGCAGTGATGACATTGACCCTCATAAACACTCAGGGTCCCTATGGTTGTTAATAAAATGTTGCAATTTTTACAGGATGTCCCAATTAGTTACAGATTGGGCCGGAGCACCATCCATCCATCAATCATCTATACACTGTTTAATCCTCTGTAGGGTCGCGGGGGGGCTGGAGCCTATCCCAGCCGAATCAGGCTAAGGCAGGGGACACCTTGGACAGGTCACCAGCCTATCACAGGGCTACACATAGAGACAGACAACCAAGCGCACTCTTATTCATGCCTATGGACAATTTAGAATCACCAGTTAACCTCAGCATGTTTTCTGGACTTTGGGAGGAAGCCGGAGAACCCGTTGAAAACCCACATTGCCCAGGGAGAACATGCAAACTCCACACAGAAAGATTCCAGGCTCAGGCCGGGACGCGAACCAGGGATCTTCTAGCTGTGAGCCACCACATGCAGCCCCTGTAGCACCGTGTCAGTGTGATTCCTCACAGTTGGTGGATACAGCACAGGATATCAGGAGAATTTAGACCCTTTCTCTGACAAATCAAAACGCCTCTAAAGTCCTTTAGTGACTACTTTAATTACAAATCTTCAACTGAAGAATGATAAAGGTGTGGTTGAGGGAGAATGTCTTCGTAAAGTCTCTCCTCAAAACAAGCATTTGTTTAAAGCATCACTTGTTTCTCTCACATGCACAGTAGGCGTACTTGCAGTGCAGAACGTCTGTGTCGTCTCAAATTTTGGGTTGCACGTGAACGTCCATTAGGGTCGAACCGTGGCAGACATGCAGACATAAAAAGCATGAATTATTCTTGAGATGGAATGAGGCACTCGGTCTGATTGGTGAGCAGTGCAGCCCTACCTGCCAATCATTTTGTTTTCAAGGATGACATCTTCTTAGAGTCTCAGCCGACATGTAAATACACCAAGGAGAACACAACAGCATATAGCCTCATAGCTATACTGTACATTTTAGATATTGGCTAGAAAGATTAGGACTGTCAAACCTGTTTTGTGTCCTTCCTGCAAAATCCTATGAGAATTTGCTCAAACTTTAAATGGGTGTAGACATAGGTTTAGATTTCAAAGAGGATGCAGGGAACACATCCCGCCAACAAATATAGAGCATGTGCATTCGTTCTTCAATTTCAAAAACTGTTATAACCTCAATGTGCCTCAATTTTGTGTTTTCCTTTACATAAATCAAGACATTTTCAACATAAATTAATGCAGAAAGGGAATAAATTGGTGCATAAAAACACTCAAATGTCAAAATGAAATATTCTTCCATGGGTGCAGACTCTAAGAAAATGCAAGTCCCTCACTTTTTCCTGTTTATTTGTAATAGTTGTGAACCTAATCTAAAACAGCTTTTATGAGTATTCTTACATTTTCTTTAATTTCACAACACAGCCTCTCTAGAAATAATAGTCCTGCAGGCAAAAACTAACTTAGCTAAATGTATGTATGTATTATAGGTATTATGTGATGTCCTTAAGCATAAAAATCACTATAATACAGAAAATTGGTCCCTGTAAGTATTTTAAATTCAAATTTCCAATTCACCTTGGGCACATTAGTTACATTCCACCATCGCTAGCAAGGTTTTAAGAAGAGAGGTCACAGTCAAGAGGTGAGTGATGATACTAAGAGTTTGCTATCAGACATGAATTCCAAACCATTCAGCAGTGGACGTTATTCATTCAACAGAAAAAGAGAAATCTGGATTTAAACAGCTAAAATAATATGTCGGCTGCTGGAGCATTCTTTTAAAAAAAAGTTTTATTAAGCACTAGCCCAGAATCCTCCTGCATCAAGCAGCGGACATGACATGCACCGATTAATTAATTCATTTCAATAATCTGGACTTGGGGGCTGTTTCTATTTTATTGTGGTGACACTGGCTGCACCCAGAAGTGCCTATTAGGTATGCAGACACTGCAGGCATGTACGGCTTTTCAATGCTAATGCTGCAAGCTAGTATGTGAAATGCACCATCAAGCTATATGCTATTTGTCTGTATTACACAAGCCCACAGTTTTTCTCATGAGCTGGCCCACATTAGCGGTGGCAGCCTCCAGTGTTTCCTCAGGTGCTACAGCAGCTCACCTCACTGCTGGTTTAGACTTTGGGGAAACGAAAAGAAAAGCATGATAAAGTCATTTATCAGTTGCTCTCTCGCTAAAAAAACCCTCTTCATCACAGATATTTTGACTTGTTCAAGCCAGAGAGGTTCAAGAATTAACATTAGTCAGTTTCAGGGCTGTAGTTCTGTGCCGATCATTCACTGACATGACTTGCTGGGACATTTTAATTGAATGAGGCCATTGTTAATGTTATTACTTTCACCTGTGCTTCTCCTGCTTTGACATGTCAAAATGTCTTCACATTGAAAAGGTTCTATTATGTTCTGGGTATGACTGGAAAATCTCATTTGTAATTCAGACATGGAGAAAAAAAAACTCTTCTTTGTTTCAAAACCAAAAATGGAAAAAGCAATTTTAGTTGTCAGAATCAGAGAAAAAGAAACGGTCCAACACAGCCCAGTTTTGGTTTTTGACAGGTCCTTCTCTTGTTTATCATTGGATGGATGGATGGATGGATGGATGGATGGATAGATAGATAGATAGATAGATACATAGATACATAGATAGATGCAAAGCCTACATCTACTGATGGATTAAAAGCATAAAAATCGCAAATTTTGTTTAATTTTATTATTAGTGTGTTTTATTTTCTGTTTATGCTATGGAAAATGTGTGCTTGACCAATCTGCAGTGTTTAGCTTTGAAAGCCCTGACAGGTCCTGCACCTTAAAAGAGAAGGATGTAAAAAAACACTCTCCCTTTACATTTGAATCAGAAGTATTTACATAAAGTCATCTGACAATATGTGCCAATACCAAAAATATAATGATATAAACAATTGTATAATCTAAATGTGCAGTCAGATATTGAAATGAAAATAGTTCCAAATTATTTCTAGCATTTCCATGTCACAGAAGAGAAGAAGCAAGACCAACACTGGTGATTGTTCACACATTACATCAAGCCGGTTAGCTTCAGTGCTAAACCTGCAGAAACAAGACAAAAACAGACTAAGTTAGAAAATTTAGTTATGCATTTGCTATAGCTCATTACATAAAAGCAGCTATAGTATATATCTGAGTGTTGGTGATAATATATATTTTATTTTGACTGTGCATTTGCAGCTTTCCTAAAAAGTTTGCGGATGCCATCTCTTCACTAAGTGGGAGATGTTTTTGCAGTCTGAAATGAATGACGACTGTTTTCCACTTGAATTGGGAGGTTTGATGAAACAGAGCCAACACTAACGATATTAATTCCACCCCTGCTTTTCCTGCTATTTAGTCAAAATATCTGCTGTGAAAAGGGGTCTATCATGTCCCTCAACATATGCTGTTCTTACCTTTCACAAAGTCCCCTCCATCTACAAATGTATGTAGCAATGACCCAGTTTACTAGAAGCTCCGGCATCCTTCCAATTCGCCGCTCACTGATGTTTTTCTGCAGCTATGGACCAAGATATTGTTTTCTGAAGTAAGATAAAATACCCTAATTGCAGTTTTAACACAACACTGGCTCACGGGGGACGTTTTGACCTATAATCCTGCTCAGGGATTTAGTAACGTTTTCCCAAATGACATTTTTAATGCTGCACAATCCCCAACCATGTGGGGGGAAAAAAATGTGCCAATCTAGATCAAGTCAACAGAGCCTATTTGATAGAAATTTAACAGGACTTATGCTGACTTAGACTCTATTTAAAAAGTTATATACCTCCCAAGTGTGATTCCAATTTTCATTTTTAGTTAAGTCTTTGATTAGTAGTTTGACAAGTGTTTTCCAACTTTCTATATATTCAGTCTGGGGGGAGGTTTTCTTTGGCTTTGCCTTCTTAATGTCTGTCCTTACTTTATAGATCAAATACATTTACATTTGATTTAATAAACAATCTGCTAATTAGAACTTTAACAGTTTGATTGACACAATGCATCAGTGTTGCGGGAATATTCTCTCTTTTTGGTGAGTTTTTTCCAAATTAAATTTTAAGTGGATGCAAATGAAGCAGCAAAAACAATCATGACAGCATCACTAAAACCCCCGAAACCTGAACTGACCCGCATGAGTGTGAATATGAAGAAGGTGGATTTGTCCCTCAGCGATGACTCAGACAGGCTCCTATTTGCGATCGCTGCACAACTAGTCCAGGCTCTTTGTTGCTTCACGTTGTGCGCTCTCCCAGGTCCCTCCCTGCATTTTCTCCACAGGATACCGTTAAAGACGCACCACCATGAGGCTAAAGGATGCGTTTGATGTTAAAAGCTGCACTTACTTTATTTATTTTTTAAGAGAAAGCCCACAACGGTAGAGCAACCCAATTATGCATGTTACAGCAGCATACTCTATACAACCCTCAAGCCGGTAATGAAGACTATATGGAGGTATGTATATATAATAAAGAAAAAAATCATCATGCACCGCAGCATAAAACTCACTTTACCTTTGTGGGTGAGAATGACTCTCTGGGGCTTTCACTTTGCAAATACTAAAATGTGCTGCTGCAATATAAATCTGGTATAATGGCAAAACTGTACATGTAAGGAAAAGCACAGGTTCAAGTGAGAGGAGAAGAGCATTACTACATTCTGCAGCACAGAATGTACACAGTGGGGGAGGATGGACTCTTTACTTAAAAAAAGTAAAAGTATGTATTAAAAGTTACAGTACGTCTTTGACTTATACTGTTAAATAATATATCATTAGATCAGAAAAACTTTTAAAAAATAATGAAAAAAGGGATTTTTAAAGTTGTTCTTGGTTGAAGTGGAGCTCATTTTGAACTATTTTGTATCCAACTTTATGGATAGTTTTTTTTTTTTTTTTTTGCAGGGATTGTTAATTTGGACCCACCAGAGCTCAGCTCCGTCTCCTCCGCAGCATCAGCAACCCACATAGAACTCAAGAAATCCAATTTCAGGCACTGTGTCGCACTGAGCAAACAAATGGGGAATGTTGCCTTCTTTTCGTGGCATTTATTAAACACCATCATAAGGCAGCACAGTCCTTGTTCTCGTCGAACTGAGCGAACAGTTCTGCACGTACAGGTGACTACATTGTTTTGTTTAATCTTCTGACATGTCACTGCGATCTTAGGTTGCCTTTCTAACCATCTGGCTGCTTCTACAGTGGGATTATTGGGTGGAAAACGCCTCCATCAGAGCTGTCCATGCAATTTTGATTTCAGGACAATTTTATCAGATGGACAAGGTGAATTATTACATAGCTGCTGTCAGTTTTGCTGCTTGAAAGTACTATTTGCAGTAGTGGCTTTACTACATGGATGAGTTCTTTCTATCGCTTGAAAAAGGCAACAATCAGTCTAATAATGAAAACACAGTTTAGTGTAGATAGTCAGGTTAAGTCAGCACACATCTATTTTATATGTATGGCAGGAATGGGAAAGTTTTTGGAACCAAGTAAATGAAAAATACGCAAATAATGAGAAAACATGGCCTGTCACTGCAGTGGATGTGGGTTTAGATTTATATAACTGGAGTGTTGTATTATTGTACTTCATATTGCTTCAGGTGAATAAATTTTGCTTCCTAATTATTTTCATCCAAACTAGCAAAGGAGAAGCACACAATTAGACAAATACAATTACGGTAAAAATGAAAAATATCTGTCCTCTTCTTAGTGGAAGTTAGATTCAAACTGAGACTTCTGATACTGAAATTACACCAACAGTGGAGTTGAATGGAATTCAGTTTGTGCTTCAATATTTAAAACATTCACAAAACTGAGCCACAACATGTCTTTTCAGAAGCAGACATTTCTCCTCTGGACAAGCAACATCAACAGAACACAATGTGTAGAGTTTTAAGCAGAGTTCCAAACTTTGGCTTGGGTTGTAAAAATATTGAAAATAGTGAGAAATGCCATCACAAGTGCTCTAAATTATAATCAAAATAGTTTCAGCTGCACTTGAATCAACTGCTGGGTGATTGTTTTTCATATTTTATAAGCTTTTCATGTGTTTTGTGTGCAGGAATATTAATTGTAAAGTAACCATGCTGTCAGATAAATGTAATGAAGTAAATAGCACTATATTTCCCGCTGAAATGTAGTAAATTAAAACTCAAAGGTGTTAAGAAAAGAAAACAAAAGTAAATGTTGTTAGTTAAATCCCACCATTGGTAAACATAAAAAATAGAAAATTGATTTGAAGTACTTTAATCGTTTATTAAGATATAAAGCAGGCACATTAATATAAGAAATGTCTGCACTAATAAGTCAGCTCTCAATAACAAAAAAAATCCACAGCAAAGTAGTTTGATATCACTCGAGATTCAAATCCAAACACAATACAGCCAAAGATGAGCAGTGAGGAAATAAACCTACTGAGAAACACTTGATTCTACCGTAAAAATATTCACCTGTCAAATAACCACACATGCCCATCCTTCTAGAGTTCACAGACGTCAAAAAAGCAAAATAAAGTTTCATCCCCAGGACTAAAGCAGCAGGATTTCAAAGCCTTGTTGTAGACCAATGCACCACTATGCAGCACAACACTATGCAAGACTGGAAAACACGCTGCACAGAGCAACTCCCTCCCAGACGCTTTACTTGAAGTAAAAACAAAACAACACATTTTCTTTTTATTTTAAAGCTTCAACATCTGGCAAATTGTTTCTAGGTTTTTATAAAGATTGTGCATGACATAAAAAAAGCTTGATTAGTGTTCAAGCTTGAAGGAATACAAACAGTAAACAGAGTTTAAAGGCAGTGAAATCGCCTCCCTTTCTTGCCAAACTCTGAGCTGTAAAGAGAAAACATATTGATCCCTCAATTTGGACACATTCAGAATGTGGAGGTGTTTGGTCTCATTGACAGGTAATGAAGCTTGTCGGCTTTAGACTGTACCGACACACGTTCTACTCATTCTTCAGCCCACTGGGTTCTCCCAGACACAGAGGGGTTGGCGCTAATTTACAAAGTTTGACTGAACTGGGTGGATGTGTGTGCCTTAGCACCAGTTATGTAAGAAAATACAAGGGCGACAAGAACAACCTATCCCCTTTGGTTTTGTGAACATAAAAAAACATGGAGAAACATGAACTGAGATGGTTAAATTATAAAAACAAAACATTTAACAGTCCAGATCTTAAAGGGGTGTGAATCATTCATCAGATTGAAAATACCCTCTGAAGTCAGTTTGAAATTGTTTGCAGTGTTTATCGTGGCATAACAAAGTATGTATAAAGTTACAAAAATGCAGGCACGCATGGAAATATCTTGTTTAAATCTGACCAGTTAGCCCAGCACATCCAGATTAACTACACTTATTGCTCAAGTTAAAATAAGGCAGCTGAAATTTTGCATAGTTGATATTTGCAGTACAGAAGGTACTTTGCCACACCAGAGACCCCGTATTTTTACTGTAAAACTGGTTAGAATACAAAATAATCAAAAGCCTCTTGGAATTAGTTCCTACGCCTATCAAACCCACTCTATTTTCTCCCATATACATGAAAGAAAATGACAAATATATTTTAAAAAAAAACACCTTTGTCCAGTTGATTTCCCTCTTAACTGCAATTTCCAGAGAACAGAGTTAACGCTACAGACTAGAGCAATTTACAACTTATGGGATTAAAATGAGTCAATGTAGGAATATAATGGGTCAAACAGACAAGCTGTCTATGGAAAGATAGAAGACATATGTTGAAACATTTTCTCTTTGATAGAACGATAAGCTCAATCTATATATAAACTCATTGGTCATACTTATGTGATCTCTTGAATCAAATAAAGGAGAGGGCTGGTGTTTAGATACTATCCATGGCTTTAAATTCGCTCAGAGCCTGAACTGGGTTGACGTGCTTCTTGTGGGAGGATCTCTTGACTCTGTTGGTCTGCCCGTCATCCTGCTTCTCTCTCTTCACCAGAGGCTTCTTCTCAGGAGCTTTCATCCTCCAGGAGATCGCTGGCATATTCAGAGACTCCATGCCTTTGTTCTTTTGGTATTTAGTAGATGCGACATAGGAGGCCTTGACAGTGGACACCACGGTGTTCATCAGGTTCTTTGCAGCTTGAATGAGGGACATAGCGCTGTCCAACTAATTACAGAGAAGAGAAACGAGAAAAGAAAAGAGAAATTCTTAGCCTTGTAAGATGGCAAAAACAAAGCCAGTTACTTTTAATGAGCTCGTTGCTGAATTCACATAGAGCTGAAAGTAAATGGTATCCATCCCTCTCATGTCCTCCAGTTTTGTAGCGGGAATTTGCTGGGGAGGAACTGAGACTCGAGTGTTTGTACTGCAGAGTTAACAACCATTTCCTTGTCTGGCATACAAACATATGTGACAAATTTTAGAATATGTAAAAAGGTCACACTAATTTAATCTCCACACTTTAATAGCCCCAGAGACACTGGTGACACTTCGCTGGAAGTGTTGGAAGCATATTCTCATTTCAGGCCCACAGAGAGGAAGGAGGAATTCATTATATCGTGCACAAAGAGCCAACGTTCATTAATTAATTTAAATGGCAAGTAAGCGGTTAATTCATGCTTAAAGGGGTCTGTAAACATTGGCTATGTACAGTGTTATCTTAGGTGGTAAAAAGGTTAGGAGACACTTGGGTGGCATTAGTCTTTTCTAGCAAAGTCATTAATTCAGTTATCTGTTTACTCAATTTAAAATATAACTTACAAATTACAGTGCGGACAATAAATCATTCACAGCAACCAGCAGCCAATGTCATTGCATTGTCGCATTTTTAATATATTTGGCCAACAAGAGCTTACAAAACTTAACAACTTCAGAAAGTAGCCAATGCATTCCATTGATTTAATATTCTTTCAAGCAAAATATTACGGGAATCCTGTGGAGATTTCAGTAAAACAATCACAGCTCTGTTTAGACAGAATTTTTCTGTGCAAAATACAATGTGTGCACCCATGAAGCTTGAGAAAAAAGACTGAATATTCTGCCTCACTGTATATTTTCTGACACATCTCTTCTTTTATTGGCATTTTGCTACCTCTGAATAGCATTTCTCCCAACTAGTCTTACCTGTCGACAACAACAGTTTAGCTTATTTTAAATATAATTTAATAGCCCATTTCAACTGCTCTACTACTCCTTAGCTAAAGAGATGTACAGACAGAAAGTGATGTGCAAACACAGACCCTGTTGAACGTCAATGAAATTACCTTGGCAACCAGTGCCTGGAATGTCCACTAGTTACCAACCATCAGCTACAAAGCGATTGGCGAAGAGTGGATCGTTTTATCTAAGGACGGGGCTTTCCTGTGGGGCCTTAACATAATGAAGACTGTAATCTGTAGACAATATGTGCCCTGTGGCTAAAATGAAGCTGAACTTACCCCAGAGACAACCAGCTCTCCTCCCAGGTTCTGAACCTCAGCCTTCACTTTGCTGCAGATGTTCAGCTGGTGGCAATATAAGGCAATACGCTGCAGGTAGGCGAGCAGGTCCTGTTTGCAGGTAGAGTCTGGGCACTGCAAGAGAGAAAAACAACACGCATAAATGTAACATGCCAACACCAGTTAATATAAAACTGGTTGGTGGGTAATGCTACCCCTTTGCAGGAGGTATTATGAATCAATTTTTATCACTTCAGTCACTTGCTGGCACAACTGCTTCTGAATATTTATGTACTTCTACAGAGGCAATGATCCCACACTTTATCAAGATAAGATAGTAGCAGTGTGACAGGTAAGGTAGACACCCACATTAGGAACGTGCTCAGAGCCAAAACGACAAACACACGCCCACAACCTGGTAGATTGCTAACTCATCTTCACAAGGTTAGGCATGATCAAGTCACACAAAATGCAAATTGTACAAGGGAGGCAAACACCACTGTCAATCAATTGGGGGTGGTAATAATCTTGCATGAAGTCTTGGAAACAAAACTACCTGAACAGAGGCACTGCTCATCAATAGCCAGTGTTTTCAATATTATCACCCCAGTTGTCAGTAATTTGTGTTTCTGAGACAGAGACGTTTCAAAATCCTCCAAACCAACAACTGAAACAATGACCTTAGGTGTGAAGGTGCAAAAAAACTGCTTATGGCTGGAAAAGCACTCAAATGGGCCTCAGTAAATACAATTAATTTAGAGAGAAAGCATGCAATGGATGAGAGAAAGCTTAAAAAGTGTGGCAAAACAATTTCGAGGTTCAGTTCCAAGTTGAAAAAGCCTCTTACTTTTGTTTACAACGAGGCATAACAGTACTGTCAAAAGTCAGTTATGAACACAAAACACAATACACTGGAGCCATAAAAAAAATCCATCAACTTCAAGAAACCCAATAAATTATCATAAAACCCACTTGAAAGTGGCAGTATGTGAAGAGCTTCACAAATGCAGCTCATTTAGCAATGGTAATCTTTTTGAATTATTTCATCTCATCATAATTAGACTTGGGTTCTACCTTAGAATGCCATTTCCAGTCTCTTTTCTGGCTTGCTAAACAAGCCCCCTGCCAGCATAGTAATTAGGCCACAGTACTCTTCTTAGCTGTTCATCAAGTGAAGGATGTAAACACTCTGATGGGGCTGTGACGGTTTACATCAGATCAGAGTGACCTGAGTCACAAAAGGTATGTCAGCAATGATCAGCAGACTGACTCTGGTATGAATAGTCTGAGGCTGGCAGCTTTTAACATCACCACTAAACTAACTATAACTATAATAAGAACTCTGGTAAGCATAAATGTGTGAGCCAAGAGAAAATACTGACTAAAACACCAGCATTTGCAGGTGCATAGCTATCTGAAGGAGGAGTCCTTTGGTAGCTGTTAATTCTGAGAGCAGGTAAAAGGTGAAAGGGAGGTAATAGCAGCCAAACTTTTAATTGATGAAGTCTCTGCAGGACAGAGCTGGCGAGGTCCGTGCTGTAGAACCTAAGCGTGAAAGAGTGATTGTGTGTCTCCACCTAAAATGAATGGGTATTCTGTCTTGTTATAAGTGAGCAAAATGACACGGTGAGTGGGCATCATAGTATTTTCTGCCTTTATCAATACTTTAAGTGCACTAACCTAACCTAAGGTGACATAATTCCAGTTTTCTTTTCTCTATGCAAAGCAAGAAAGAGAAAACATCACTGGGATCAGGATTTTTGGACACTTCAAACAGACTAGGACTTATGATGCGTCTAATCCTGCTGAGCACATCAGTATCCCTGGTGGGAGTACATAGTGCTTCACTGAATATAGTGCACTCACTCCCAGACATACAGCCATGCATGCATGCATTTACACACCATCCCAGCCAGCACGACTGTGCTTATTCATACACAGCGTACATCAGGGTGATGGAACATTACAGTAGACAAAAATTACAACCAACACATCCATTCACATCCCTCAAAGATCCTATCTACATATATAAAGCCAAATTATAGGTTACAAAAATGAATACAACTGAACCCATTACCATTATAAATGTACTTATTGAGAGTTCTATATGTATCACGATCAGTTTTATATAAAATTGTCTAATTCCTCTCTATCCTCACTACCATCCACTCCAGATTAATAGAAGGACAAGCTAAGTAGGGAGGACTGAGATGTAAGAGTTGACATTCTATTAAAGAAAGGTATGCAAGAGGAGATGAGGGGGAAAAGGGCTGGAGGGGATGATCATCATACAGGAGAGGACTAATACATGGCTGTTAGAGTGGAGAAAATGGGAGAAGGAGGAAGGTTAAAAAGAAGAGGATAGAACCAGAGAAAAATAAGTAGGAGAAAAGACAGGGATGGAGAGTGAGCCAGAGGGGGAACAGTGTGGAGGAGTAAATAAGGGGGAAAAATCCAACTGGGGAAAAGGAACGTAGACAAGAGGATTCAACTGTAGTTGGGAGGGGCGTCTAAGTCAGAGGGAGAGAAAGAAAGAGAAAGAGAGAGAGAGAGAGAGAGAGAGAGAGAGAGAGAGAGAGAGAGCATGTGTGTATGTGTGTGTGTGTGTGTGTGTGTGTGTGTGTGTGCGTGTACAGATGCACACATGCAATAGCAAAGACCTGAGATGAGGCTGAATGCAGCAGCCATGCTAATGAAGGCTTGGGGAAGTATTCAGACGGCTGAGAGCAGGGCACTGTGAAAGCATCACTTGTGCTCATACTCAGCTCAGCTGCTGGCTTCACTCAGCACTCAGGAAACTCTGCAAGGCTGCACTGACTGTGACATGTGAATACATAAGTTGCACAGGGAAGAGACAAGAACACCTTGGATTGTTTTAGTAATGCAAATAGAAGCCCTGTGCGTGATTAGTGCGGGTGGTAGTCACAATATGAGGATTGTTTCAGAGACTAAGGTACCTCACCGACTGCATTCACTCTGCTGCTTAAATGTTCCCAGAAACCAGCTGTATCAATAGTAACTCACATTTTACCAAGACATCCTTTAAGTCTCTGCTTTTGTACTTAATGATATGAATAATTAATGTCGCAAACAACAAATAGGGCATGTAATTTAGGTGTATTTGTTCAGCCTATATGTTGTTGTATCTCCAGGCTGTGCAAATTCCATTACTTGGCAGTCTAGTCTAAAATCTTGCATCACTATTTAAACAATTCATTTCCATTTCACAAAACAGAATCTGCTCTTGCATGAAAAAGACTTACTGACTCCAACTACTACAACACATCACTGCATTTTTTGTGTTTGGTCTGAGTGCTGTAAAATGTGCTGGCTGTAAAATGTTCTCCAAGCCTCTTCATACAGCCTCTTGCTTTTTCCACATACTGTGTGGCCAGTTACAGTCTGGGACAGTTAACCTTGCTTGGTCAGTGACTATTGAGAGATGGCAGAACAGGAAGAGGTGCACTACAGACTTCATAACACAACTCTAGATATCTTTTCAAGGCAAACTAATGGAAAAGGTGAGTCACCATCTTTCAAAAGGAGCCAGCAGTACAGGCAGAAATGTCAATGATTCTGATGTAGTTGTTCTCGCCCTTCACTGTTTGCTTTAAGAATCTGTTTTTTAGAAAAACAAAGGTGAGGCAAAACAAAAGGTGACAACGAGTCAAAGGGGAGCAGATCATTTTTCTAATTTGCAAATTGAATCTCTAAAGTAACAATGCCTTAAATGACTTTTAATATACTCCATTTTTTTTAAGGGTTTCACTTTGTAAGAGAGTGGGTAGCTCTGCCTTTGTTTTGTGTTCTTTAGCATATAAGCTGTTGCTCTCGAGGAGCTCAGCGCACAGTGAAATCCGAAGCAAAATTCTTTTTCTTCTCCTCAACAATCCTTAGCCCACAAGAAAGGAAAGGACATAAGACTGAGGATGACAGTACAGGATGCTGAACTATGTCCCTATTTTATCTGTTGAGTAACAATCTAAATGATACAAGTGATGATCAGGATGGTCAGGTCCCATCATTGCAAATGCCATGCAGTTCCACTGAATACCATTATACAGAGCAGAGACACTGTGCTGCCGCCGTCCAGCGCTGACCTTTCAGGACGCATCACCCAAAGGAAATGCCAATTTCCAATATTTACTGACAGGGCAGCCTTCGAATGTGCTGCTGCCAGCAACCTGTTGGGAAGAGCCATGGGGCAGTGAAGTGTTTTCTGATATGTTTGTTTTTTAGTCTCTTCCCGTCATGACAGAATTTACACTCCCTCTGTCCTCAGAGCCAAAGTGAGGTGGTTCTCAGGGTTTTTGCTTAACTGAATCTTTATTTTCTGGGGAGGGGCGGGGGGAGGGCACACCGGAGCGTCACACTGGAGTTGGCAGGTCTGCATACTAGAACCACTGCGGGGTTCTAGAGCCTCGGCAACGCTCAACAGTGCTCGGCGGCGTACTACAGCCTCGGCGACACACAGCGTTGCCCGACGGCGGTGCGCACAAATATTCAAATATCAAAATTATTATTTGAATACCACCACAATGAACGAATATTTGGATATTCAAATATTTGGGACCAGAAACTAAAAAACATTAAGTACTAATATCTATACCTCAACCCTCAACCTTATGAATAACCCCATATCATAGAGTGGCAGCCCAATTTGTTCTCCTGGCACAGTTAAAAGACAAGCTCAAACAAACAAAGACCTTCATTCAGGTGAGCTTGGCTGTGTGTTTTTATAAGTGGATTTTTATAGCTCAAAGGGAAATAAAGAAACCCCAAACCTTAGACCAGCGGGCATGCTTCCCCATTCGGCTGTATGGCTCTGATGTATACAGTTTGGTTTGTTCGCCCCTGGGCAAATTACTATTTTTGTGATTTTTGAAGTGAAAATAAGTAAACACAAGCAGCAGCAAGCAGACACATAAAAAAAATAATGCACAGTCACCGTTCACTTCCAAACAAACAAAACATACATTCGGTAAACTTGACTACTGTGTGCCTGTGTTTGTGGTAGAAGGTTGCGAATAATTGACCAACATGAGAAAGGACCTCCAGGACAACCAGCCACTGGGCACTTTTATCTGCCATCACACCTCAATACTGCCACAGGGGTTGCAGGAACACAGAGATAAATGAGAGATATAGAGTGTACTTTGTACTACTGGGAAAAATAGTGTGACTGAGACCCATGGCAAAGTTTAAGGAGATACAGGAAACAAAGCACTGGAAAGACCGTTCTGTTTTCTTTAGGCAAGAGCAGATAGAGGAGATAAGGCTATGGAGGGACAGGAAATGATCAATTCCAAGATGTGGTCTGTAGACACTTTAAGATAAATACACAATAACAAACAAAATGTCTACTATATTAGAAGGAATTTAAAACTTGTAAAAACAGTGGCAGCGAGTACAATGGAGACAAACCCGTCAATAACATAAGAATGGAAGATGGAAGAAAGGAAAGTGAGTTTCAAAAATTCATGTAGTTAGAAATTTTAAGGAGTTTTACTGCTGTATAAAACCTGGAATAAAGCAGACTTCCAACTTGCAAGACCTCTGACAAAGTTAGTATTGCTGCTAAATGGGCTTTGCAGTTCACGTTACCTGTAAGGCCCATTCTTTTAATTTTGTTGGTGTGGTGAAGATTCTGTTACTGTTGAGAGCTAAAAATAAATCTCCCGTGGGGTATCAACATCAATCACGATTCATTTCAAACTAAGTGATGATAGCCAGACCTCCTCACCGCGTCTGCTAAAAAGATGCTCCATATTTGGATCGGGCCAATTCAATCACACTGGCACTTGGGAATGTTAATGTGACATTGAAGCAGACAGAGAGTCTGGGTATGACAGGGGAAAATCAAGCTGGGAGCAAGCAACACTGTAGAGGTAACCACAGGGACCAATTAAATGGCCCTCATCAATTTTTAATGTTCATGCTGCACCTGTCAGTCAGGCATTTTACTTTTGTGCTGGCAAAACTGATAACTTAACACGGCTGCTAGAGAATGGGCAAGTACAAAGAGTCATGTTAAAACATTCACACTTTTAACTTTGACATTTAGACCTCTGTTTTTTCTTTCTTCAAAGCTTTCTAAAATGTATTCTATAACAAACACTACACTACTTACGCAGTACACATCATATGCAAATCCTCTCCTGAAGTATCAAGCCTCTATCCACAGACAAGGAACCAACAACTTCATACACATCTTATTACTGAGCTGTTGTGCTCTTCAGGATTCAAGAGTAACAAAAAAACATACAAGACTTAAAGTAGCATGGATAAACGCTTTCAAAACAATCAGCTGGGAGTTGATAAAACTCAATTAGCAAAACAAAAAAAGAAAGCCTTATTTGGTTGGTCTGAACTGCAGTTTGCTGAGGGCTGACCCTTGAACTGCTGAGCTGAGAATTTGTGGGCTCTCTGGGTGATTTTACTTCTCCGCTGCAGTGGGTAATTTACAACCCTGTCTGCTGTAAAGCGTCTAGGGCCAGAGCTGGGATTAGACTGTGACCAGCAACAGAGCCCATGGATCACCATAAATCTCTACTGATTGAATGCAAATTGGAAAAGTACACTATGTATGTCAGTATACATCATGAGAATAAAGCTTGCACAACAAACACACACACAGCAAGTGCGTGCCCATTCTCTAAATATGCAAGCCTTATTTTATGTGCATGTGTTTGTATGTGTACATGCAAGTGTTTATGTGGTGAGGAGACAAGCAGCAGAAATTTATGGGCTACATAGTGGCTAACACATTTGCATTATAAATCTCAATTACATAGCATTATTTGTTTACCAGCCCACTCAGATGGAATTCTCATAAGGTGCCCTGCAGAGGAAGGTCATAAATTCTTAATAAACTGCAGTGCAGACCTTTGTACAGCAATGACCTAAATCCTGCAGCTCATCTCTGCACAACATTCATTTCTTTAAATTTTAATGGGGCTCCATTACACATATTTAACCGTTTCTCAGAAACCCCAAACTAGACCGAGTCCACCTGCACATTCCTGCTGAACACAATCTTCACGTATCAAAACACACCATGACATAGTCTTGCTAAGGAAAATGTGGGGTGAGATGCTGTGCTATCAGTCTGGGACCATCTGCCAATGTGTTTTATATGAGGAGCAAACCCTCACAGGCCCTGCAGGCCAGAGGCACAGAGCGCAAGTGATTAATATGCCTAGGTTAATGAGCAGTCCCAGCATTGCCTTGCTCCTCTGACTCTGTCAGTATGTGTGCAGCCTCATAGTGATTCACTTAACTATTGCTGCTGGAGTATGTAGACCATCCCATTGTGCCATGCCTTTGCTGTAAGTGGGCCTGTGGCATCTCCTGCTTTGTTAGAGAAATGGCTCTAAATATAAACCACCTGCGTAAATAAATTTAAAAAAACTGCCACCTGGCAATTATGTTGCTAATTAAAAGGCGAAGCACTCTTAATGGATTCATCTCTCAGGAGGGATGTACCTCTCTTCACACAAATGCACTGCCCCTTCTATCTGCTTCTCCTATCCCTCCATCATTCTCCTCCCCTCTACCCCATGTCCATCCCTGGGAGCCCTGGCTGATGTGTTTTGGGTGAGTGTCGCCTGGTCTGCTGGTGTTTTGGTCTCTGCTGAGAGAGAAAGGCTAAGAGGGACAGCTGGATGGGTTCAGAGGCTGAAGGGGTCCTCACTCTTGGCAAAGACTTCTGTTCCAACAGCCAAAGCTCTTCATTTATTCATACTTTGAGTGCTTCAAAACCCAAATCATCTAATAGTGTGAACACACACAAACAACACATACAAAACAGATAAAGAAACAAGTACCTACAAAGAGCTGAGGATGGAAAGGTAAAATAGTCACCTAAGTCTAACACATCCGTACACATGTGCCCGCAGAGAAGCATGCCAGTCAACAGACGAGTTTGTATGCAGGCCTGCACGCACAGATACGCACACTCACACACCTGCACAGTTGCCCATCTGTTTTCTTTGGGGGATAACACTGTTTTCATTAAAGTGAATAAGCATCTTCAGAAGCAGCAGTGAGGCATATAAAAGTCGCTTTCCAGAGCGGCTTATTCCCTATTCAGATGATTCAAATGCAATTAGGTCAGTACAGGTAAGACTGCTACTTTGTGATAGACATGGGTCTGTAATATTAAGGATCTGTGAGGGCACCTTAAATAAAATATCAGACGTGCAGGGCTCTGGGAGGCCAGTAGCTCATTATGTCAGACTATTGGGGAGAGAACTCTGCTGAAAGCTAAATGCAGATGTTTCCAGTATGTAATGGAATAACTGAAACCCCTGCTTGTGCAGCAAATTGGAACAGAGGTAACTGAGATACCTCTTCTCCTTTGAATCAGGAAAAACAAATCCTGAAATCTTGTATATAGTGTTTATAGCATTAAGAAGAATTATTTTTTCTTGCCAGAATCAGTACATGTTGAAGAAGCTATTATGTAAAACTACATAATTATAAAATCAATTATTACCCCTATTGCTTCGTCTAGGAACGTCTTAACTGTTCAGAGTGATATGTGACTATATATATTTGTAACTATGGTTGCAAACCTGATAATAGTACATGTAATAATGACCTGTGAAAAGCATTCAAATCAATGTGCTGCAGTCATCCCTGAAACATTCAATTTGAATGACTCATTACTTAAACAGGCTTTATGCTGTGAGAACATTTCGCAAACATGTTATCACTTGTCAACAAACCAGAGTAAGAGAGAGACTTAACAAAGCCAACCAATGCTATCAAAACTGAAATCCTAGAGCAAACATCTAAAGTCAGTGTGTGCCTTCCTGGTTGACTGTGTGTTCTTGGATATAAGTGGCAGAAATCCACAGCTGGTGCATTTCAGCCACAGAAACAAGCAATGTCTTTACGGGAGAGGACCTCAATCTGACAAACATGTCTTGTTGCAAACATCACAACTAAAGTCTTCCGTGATTTAACAACAAAATGTATACATATTGCAGACAGAGAAGCAATAAGTCTCTGCCTAAGAGATGGCACATGAATAAGTTGGGGGATAAATCATGTACAGTGTCTCCCTGAGGAGCGGTACACTGCAAGTATTTAAGTGAAATATGAGGCCATGGATAATTGAATGTGTGTTTCCTTATGTCAAAGACCATGCTCTCTGGGGTAAGGAATAGATGTGGAGAGATGATGGAATCGGGAGTTGGAGAGTGGGAGATGGAAGAATCAAAATGTTTGATCCTGACAGAAATTGGTGAAGACCAAGGGCTGTTTCATGGATAACGCAAATCACAGCAGTTGTTAACATCTGAAGGGCTCTACAGTGCGAGTCTGTTTCTTGGATTTGCTCCTAAATGGGTAAATGAGTACAAATAAAATGAAACAAAACATAGAGCGTGTGTACAAAAAGAAATTCACTGCACTAAATGTTGTTTTGTTATAGTAGACATGGCTTAGAGACTAATCCAAAAGAAATGTTTGCCTCTAACTCTGCAAGTCTGCTTACACAGTGTTCTGTTCAAGAAGAATTCCAGTTTATTTTAATCTGGTGCATTTTTTCTTAACGTCACTACTACGCTCTACAGGTCATGGTTACTTCACACTCTTCACCTTGGTTGTAGAGATTCAGGAAAACATGGGTCGCACAAAACGGCTTGGGAACTCTGTTTAGCGTTACAATTATGCATGAGCTTCCTGCAGCTTTCCAAAGAAAGTGGATAAAGTCATTTTAAACATTTGTTTTAATTATGGATGTAGTTAAACACAGGAAATGGCTGTCTGGAAGGGCCATTTTGCAAACAACATTGGGATCTTCATCCAGGGATACTTGATGGCTGAACTAATCATATTCATCAGTGTACACTGGTTTGTATACATGTGTGAGACAGACTTTTACCACGGTCATATTGTCTTCTGGACAATCTCCAGTTAAATGCAATGGGAAATTACCCATAGACAATGATGCAGATGACAGTAAGTCAATTAAGTTTGATGATCAGCTGTGTTTATTCAAGCAGGAGTTCACAGATGGGGAGCTAAATCAAACGGAAGACAAGAATCAGACGATGGACGCAGAAAGACAAAAGGACATCCTGAAAGACAGTGTACCTCAGGAAATGTGACGTTCCTGCACTCACTGCACTTTGCTGGCTAAGAAGTGGTATTGTAATTATTTTTTTTTATTTCATTTCTTTTTTTCTTACAGTGAGACCTGTTGATGCCAGAATTGGAAAATCTCTATTTGTCTATGGATGACAGGAATCCAAATTATATAACTACAACTAATGAATCTGCAGCTTTGGTAAATACTGCCATTATGGAGATGGTTTTTCACCTCCCCAAAATCAACGGGAAGAAAAAACCAAGACCAGAAATAAAGAAAGTTCGGCCTTCCATACATTGAGTAGGAGCTGATGCAGTTGAAAAAATGTCAGTTCAAGGAAGCTTAAGTCTGTGTTTACATTTGATGAGACTCAAAAACAAATGTTAAAAAAATCTTGTAAAAATCTTCTTTTTCTGGAAAACTGCAGGTAGCTCATGCTAAATTGCTCCGATAAACAACATTCACAAGCTGTTTTGTGTGACTTCTCTTTTCCTCAAATCTGTACAATGGGGGCGAAGACTGCAAAGTCAGCATGACACTTGGAGCCACAATAACCACATTAATGGGAAATACACCTGGTTGAAATAACCCAGAATTCTCTGTTAGGGACGGCATTAAATAATAAATAGAAGGGGTGTCAAGAGGTAATCAGAATAAAAAGTTTGCATTTTTAAACTCAATGTGAGCACGAGAGCATGAAGTAATATCAGTATACAATTAATTGGCCTTTAGATAATGAAAAACAGTCAAAAACGCGAACACTTGTAACCCACAGTGAAACCATTCATGATGCAATAGACAGTAACCAGCTTCTGAAGTAAATGAATGACCATCACAATAATGAAAGGCACCCCTCATTGATACTTTGTGCTGGCAGGAGTAGCATTAGTGATGTGATATGTGTCGATATGTGCTTCCGTCTCCAGCATCAAACACAAGTGTAATTCCCTGGGCACTTTGTAAGACTATAGATTGCATATTCTCAACAGGGAAGTCAAGTTAATAGTCAAGTTAATATGATACCATAGTGGGTTTTATAGAGGAAATGACTCAATTTGTGCCTTCTCACATTTAATAAAAACTTTCACTTAGGTACCCAGCTTGATCTGTATATTTGCAGTTGACCTGGTGCTATTACCGGTACACATGTTTATGTTACAATCTCCTACACAAGAAACTTAAGAAATTTTCCTTTATTTGTTCTTTATGCAACTGCCCTTGTTACTAATTTATCAGGGCTTGACAGTGTCACAGTGGTAATCGCCACAACGCTAATTATATATTGACTTGGTAGCACAAAGGTGTAGCATTCCTTGGGGATGTAGGTTCATTATGACTTACATTGTCAGCAATGGTGCGGCCCAGCTTGTCCATTCTTGATCCTGCCTCGGCAATTTTCTTGGCAGCGCTGATGACATCAGACGTATTCTTCAGTGGACCTTTCCCCCTGGGTAGAAAACGTGGAAAGATCAGTCGCTGTTTTTGATCTAGCGCAGACTCATTCAATATGCAGGAGTAGCATCGCAGTCATGGAGCGGCTGTTGGTTTTGGAAGGTTGTTTTTCGGTCAGAGGCATGAACGTATGGCGAACCATGGGAATAGTACAGGGAAATGCAACAGAAATAAAAGTGTATGCTGGTGAACAGATGCCTCTCTACACACACCAAACACTAACACACTCAGGCACCATAATGTTCAGTCGGAGCTTAGAACGTTTTGTAATCTAGTTAATACAGATGGGCAGACTTCACTCTCAAGTCTGTCCTTAAAAAACTGGGCCATGACGATGTACCATCACACTCTTGTGTAGCACCAATCACGCCTGTTTTAGAACAGGGTCTTACACTTTTTTCTTCCTGTTATTTTAGCATAACAAAACCTGTTTGAGCTAAATAAGCATATAAAATAAATATGAACAAAATACAGTATATTGGCAATATGTTTGAAACTGAAACTGGCAGCACTTTTATGCAGGGATTGTAGGCAAAAACAGATTCAAGAGGCCATCATATTACAGCAGTCACCAGTGCCATATGCGTTCTATCACAACAGAAATTCTCAGTGCAGTCTATTTGGGTCTTCTCACTCAAGTAGCTTTGAAAGGTTTATTAGAGGACTAACACGCAAGTCGAATGGGTTTAATGTCTGTTAGTGGAAAAATATTGGATGCCCTCAAAATCACTACACACACACACACACACACCCACACACACAAGCTCTTCATTTGGACGGTCATATTCATCCAGGTTTGGGAACAAAAGAGAGACAAAGAAAAAGGGAGAGAACTGAGAGTAGAGACTAGAGTCCAATTCAATTTAAAGGCTCTGTTCATTGCCTCAACATAACACATCCATCCTTGACCCTTCTCGAGCCAAACGCAGCCCATCCAAACACAGGTCAGTCCAGCCCTGACCTGACCCACTGTAAAGCTTGTCAGCCATTTGCTATTTTTCTGCCCCCTCAAGGGACTCTGGGACACAGTTGGCAAGAGGCACAAATTGGATTCAAAGCTGCTCTCTCCAGGCTAAAAAATGAGCCATCCAACCCAGAACAGATGGAATTTTGTGTTGTGTTCTCTCGCTTCCTCTTCCCTCCCCTCCCATCTTCCCTTCTCCTGCTCTCCCTCTGCTGCTCTGATGTAAAGCAAGCCAGGGTCCTAGTGGAAAAGGCCACGCGTCAGAGCACATACTGGAAGCTCCCCGGGGACAAGCCAACCCCTGGAGACAGAGCTGCAGGCATTGTGATGGGTTATGAAAAAAAGCATTATACTAGAAAGAGTGCTGATAGTATAATGCTGTAGTTTGCCCAAATAAAAATATCAAAGCAAACAGGTCATCCACTGATTTACACCTAACTGATGATCTCCTTCCTAAAAATATCTATTGCCTCAGGTTTAAGAAACAAAAGTTGCTTTCTAACTCTGCTTAAGTGGCCAAATAACAACTGGGAAAATTACAAAGGACACAGAGATAAGACAAAACAAGAGGACACCCTAGTAAGATAAAGTGGACTGATACATATAGTCTGTTGAGAACTGCAGACCTCCAGATGTGTGTAAACCAAGCCCTCCACAGCATAGAACTGTGACAGGTGCCTCCCAAATATGTTGCATGTTTCCATGCCACACATGCCTTATTCATGAGAGCTGCCATACAGCCATAAGCGATGCAGCAGTCAACAAGAATCTCTCTCACTCTATGAAGATTTGTCAGGAGAGAGGTCCAGATCAATTACCTCATACAGCATTAACCTTGGCAGGGCTTTGTGCCAGCTCAAGGTTGAGGGGGCAATAATTTGGGCGCGAGCAGAATTAGCCAGCTACTGACCTTCTATGTGCTACCACCGCATGCGAGAGTGAAGGCATAATGTGAAGATATATATTCTGCCCCACAAGTATCCATGTGTGTTCCCTTAGGCACACACATCCAAGTGTACAGAGAGTGCAATCCAAAGTTACAGTGCCAAATAAGAAAAGTCACAATACAACATTGTACAATAGGCCACTACATTAACAAACTCTCAGAGTGCCTAATTTGGCAATAGACCACAGTATTTCTCCTCTTGTATTACTCACATAAAAGTCACTGTAAAGCAGTCTGTAAGTTAGCATTTGCTTAAGTCTAACAGTGTAATAAATGAACATCACAAATGAATTTTTCTTGTACTGCGAGAGGCAAAAAACTACATTTTCGCAAATGTGGTAATAGAAAGTAGTAGTAAAAAACACTCCAATCTGACCAAAGCTAAATTAAGTTAATTCTGCACAAGGACCTCTCTCATGGTTGTTTTTCCACATGTATAAGTTATTATTGGAAACATCTAACAAAGATAAATTAAAAATGCATTTGGAATTGCATAAAATGGACACATTTAATTGCCAAAGAGTGACTCTTAGCTGGTAGTGATAGGCCTGTAATTGTGTAAAAGGAGAAAATGTCCTCTAAGTGCAGTATTGAATAACCTTTTGTGAGCTGTATTTTTTATTAGATAGACAGTTTTTTCACCATTTGAATTCCTTGGCTCTGCTTTATGTTGTAAAAAAAATGTGAGAGAATCAGCCTTTATGATAATTTAAATATGTCACTGCAATCAGTAACCTCTTTAAATATATATACACATTAGATATTATCTAATGAAGAAATACGATTGGTAGTCTCAGATGAAAGCAGTATCATTTGCATTTCATTTGCATATGCATCTACAGTGGATGTAATATAAAAGGTAGCAATTATTTTTTCCTTAGTCCTTTGAATGAATAAGAAGCAAATAAATAACTGCTGGGTTCTGTGCAACCTTAGTCAGATCACTGGCTGTGTTTGAATTTGAAAGTCTGCTGCAGCTTTCCAGTATTTTACTTCTTTGGCCAAGGAGGCAGGATCTTTGACCCATTCAGAAGACGAAGACTAAGAGACAGCATTTCATCGTCATTACGGATGTGACTCAGAGTTAGGCACAAAATGTCCTCTGAGTAATACACTTGAAAATGTAAAAAGGCACAGTCATACAAATACAGTCAGGCGCAAACACAGACAGGCAGTCAAAATGTCCCTTTGCATACACCAACACACAAACGCACTCACACCACGAGAGCTGGATGGTGATGTAGAGATAGAAGAGCTGTCCAGGCCTAATCTGAAAATATCAATATTACCACATCCAGCCAAATTTCCAATATGATGACACACATACATGCACAACATCACACACAAAATATGACAGAGATTCTCAGATGTTATCAGATAGTTCATGCTTGTGTGGCCCGTGTACTGCCTGGTGGACAAATGCCCGCTGTCTGTGTGTTATGGAAGGGTCATGGTTTTCTCTCAACACAGGGGTATTACAGTACGAGTATGTTAAAAAAATAAAAATTCTAAAGAAAAATGGTTCTGTCTGGCGCATCCTGACATGTTTTTGGCATTTATAAATAGCACTTAAAACATTTACAGCACTAAGAAATCACTACATAAATGTCTGTTCATGAGTATCAATTATTTTAGGACTAATACATCGCCTCTAATCCCGATTTTATTTTGGAGGTGGTGCTACCTTTATTTTTCCATGTGGATTACTGATTTTCCATTGTAATTCTAAAACCTGTTTCAATTCAAATACTTTCTTCCATCTCTTTTTCGAGTAGTTGGTTGCAACAGCTTTTCTGCAGAAATCAATACTTCTGAGGTAGGAACCAAGTTTCTGAGTTCAGCAAATACCCACAACCGCACAAACTTTCAGACACAATCACTGTTTTTAGTAGAGGTCTATTTTGAAGTGATATTTACTGCAAAGATGTTTCATGTGGTCCAAGGTATATCACAATGCCTGAGATTTGTTTTGTTTGTTTGTTTCAGCCGTCAACAATCTTTATCGTTCCAAAAACCACATTCACTCTCATCAGAGTGAATGTGGCCAACCCGCCGAAGCTCTGCTGAGGGAGACTGTCCATTTAAGATTTTCCAGTGCACACACAGCTTTATTCATTTAGAGAGGGAGATTTGACGCACTGCTTATGGCTGTGCATATTAAGATTAGGGAAGGTTGGAAAAATAATCAAGAAGAAAATCCTACCTACAGTGCTGCTTAAGGAAAATGAAGAGCGTTGATGCATGAACAGTCGTGTTAAACTGGCTGCGCAGTATTGTGCAGATATGGGCGAATATTGGGAAACAAATGTACGCTTACTGGTTGATTGTATTTGACACAGGCTTAACTTAAGCATTCTTTCTTGGAGGCATTTTGCTTGAAGTGCACAGCTACTGGAATATTAATGTGAGGAAAGAGTAAGATGACATATGTATATTGGCCCTGTGAATGAAAAAAGCACAACAAAGATGCAAAGACAAATAAACAGGAAACTTTGACTGACATTAATCATCGATCAAATGGATTATTCAAAATGTGCAGCCATACTTCAGCCCATATATTCAGCTGTCTACTGAGGCCAGAAAATATATACAATTATAAAAGGGGCCAGCATTTGCTAAGAAAGAAAAATGGCTCTGGGTGTGAGCCAAGCTGTTAGTCCACACTCACCTGGTGAAGTCTGTCATCTCCATCATGATCATGCACATCTGCTTAGCCAACACAATGATGTCATTGCCGCTGTCATCCCACTTGGATACCTCTGCATCCAGCTTGCTCTTCTCCTCCTGGAAGCTAGCCACCTGTTCTGCAATCTTCGCCTTCTGCTCCTGGGGCAACTGGGCCATGATAGCCTGAAGGAGGAATTATGGAAAGTGTAAAGGGTTAGCAAGCTAGACCTCAACATACTGCTGCTGAGGCCATGCACACAGGATTTCTTGGCAGGCAAGAGTAGAGGAAACCATGGCACTATATTGTATTACAGTACTGTGTGACTTGTTTCATGCATTATTGCATTTTTATTAGTGCTGTCAATCGATTAAAATTTTTAATCGCGATTAATCGCATGAATGTCATAGTTAACTCGCGATTAATCGCAAATTAATCGCACATTTTTTATCTATTCTAAATGTCCCTTGAATTATCATTTTATAGGAGGAGGAGGCGGAGAATTCGCGTCAGCTGTGTTTGGCCATCAAGTGGTATTACAGACCGGATGTGCTACGATAATAACTCAGTTCACTCTGATAATACACACAGATAACTTTGGTCTTGTCAATCGTCATGCGCGCACCCCAGGCCGCCGTCGCCTGGCGGTGCGCGTCCCGAACCGCGTGGACCAGCGGCAAGCGGTTCGAGACGGGGAAAAGGAGCCGACAGAAAGGCATGGAGGCGAGGAGACTGCTGCTGTACCACCGCCAGCAGGAGATCCTGTCGGACTCCGACGGCGAACACCTCGCCCTCGACCTCGCCAACCATGCCCCCGCCCGCGTTAATCTCGCGATAAAAAAATTGACGCCGTTAAAATTTATTTGCGTTAACGCGTTAATAACGCGATATTTTTGACAGCACTAATTTTTATATATGCTTAAATGATAACCATATATCTATTAGGAGTTTTAGTGGTCACAATGCAGAAAAGCATGTCTAAATAAGGTCTCAACACTGTTAAAAAGCACACAAATTGCAACATCTTTATAAATACATTTAATTTCTCTAAGACAGATGCATTACTTATTCGGTGAGTTCTTTTGATACATAAGCTTGGTTCAAAATAGTGCTATTGCTGCAGAGTAGACATATCACGGAAAAATGTACATTAATTCAACTCTGCTTAAGAAGATCAGTATAAGGGCATTTAATTATCAGTATTTAATACCATACGCAAACACTATTTCTATACATCCTTTTGGGCTGGACAGTTAAAGGGCAGCCTCCAAACAGGCAATCAGACATTCAGTGAATGAGCTTGTCAGGCCGAAGTAGGCAGACACTTAAGAGCAGGAAATCGAATATCATCGCACGAGTGTTCATTCCATTACTGGTAAATAGGACTCTCTCTCTAGAGTCACCTAAGCTTGAATAAAGCCGTTTAGGCAGTGGAAAGATGAAAAGACCCCACCTAACAAAACAGGCAGATAATCTTGGGTGAGCAAAACAAATCGCCTGTAAATGTACTGATGGATCACTCTGCCATGAGGGAGTTCTGAGATTAAGTTATTACTCTCTATGCTTTAAATAATTAATGCAGTTAGTGTCTAAAGTTACAATTAAGTTTGACCTTAAAATACACTAAAGTGGTTTGCAGTACAACCACAGGCACAATTGCAATACTGCCACATCTTGTTGATCACTATATAACATAATGACAGGCATTCAGAGCAGCTACCTAAGAGCACAAGAGCTTGCATTCACACTTGTTTTTTCCTCTCATATTAATCAGGGCATGAAATACTAGACTTATTATCTGCTGAGAGTTATTTTCAGGTAGGAGTAAAGTCTAACCTGAACACTTAACATATCAAACACCAATAAAAATTCACTGCTTTGGACTTAGACATAATATATGTATACCAGATGGCAGGGCTACTTGAAATTGTGAAAACATCTACAAGAACAGAAGAACGTAATACACAGCATTAATTGTTAAAATTATGGGCAACAACCATTTCAATCCAACAAATTAGACTCATTTGTACACAAAAACTGTATGAGACGTATCATTATTGTTTTTTTTTATATTTGGGACCCATTAGTTATTGTGGTGCCAAGCCAACTGTGCATAACCCATCAACAGTAAGTATGGGGGTGGAGTGTTTGAAAAAACAACAATGGCTAACAATGGCTGGGACAGCATTAACACAAGAGCGCTACTATTGAATTGACTGTAAATAAATCTGCATTTCAACAAATAAAAAACTGCAAAATGTGGAAGTTTCTACCATTTTCTCTAAAACCAAAGCCTTGTGAAAGATATATCAACCTCTTTTTTTGGATTAAATAGGACTGCAAGACACATTTCATTTTACCAGGCAAGTTATAACATTTTTTTCTCCAATGCTTTGTCAAACATGTCACATTAATTTAATCAAGTTGGATGGCAATATTCAACTCAGTAACTGAGGCATATAACACAAGTTTCTAAGTAAATATTTAACCACCTTCAAGTATGCCTTCATTCTGTGGGGAACCAGTGAATGTAGTTTCGAAGATGGAAAATATATTTGTGTACTTTCAATACATGCATGTGTTTTCCCTTTGAATATTTCCCCATTTCTCAATAACTATTATTAATGCCAGCCGACAAATAAAGATTTTAGAGGCAGTAGATAAGATTCAGGAATGCTTGCAAATATTATCAGAAGCCGTGTACAACTTACGCGTGCACTTTGGCCGGCAATAAGCTGGTCATCCTCTGTCTGCACACTGGTCCTACTGCGAACATCAAAGTCTTCAGTCTCAAAGTCAGAGTCGTCCAGTTCCTCTGGAGTCTGTAATGGGACGACCAAGAAGGAGAGAGTGGCAAAGGAAGAGAGACAAATCAAAAAGAGGCAAAAGCCCAGGCAGGGGAAGGAGAGAAATGGTAGTTAAAGCAGAATAAGGTAGGAAAAAGCAGTTTGTAAGTAAGTGGAGAACATAAAATAATATTGGCATGCTACAACATTGTGAGCACTATTAAATAACAAACCTGCTTACTATCTATGAGAAATGCCTTGCTGCTGCCAGCCAGGGCAGCATCAGATAAATGTATCCTTCCCCACAGCTTGCTACAGAAACTGTAAACTCCAAATGAATTTGTAAATCAAGTGTAATGTGCTGCCTGTGCATTTTGAGAGGGAAAATGAAGGTACGAGCTGGTATGAAACATATTGGGAGCAAAACGATTCAGAGGCCCATCTGTCGCTGCTATCTGTAGAAAGGCGGATGAGGCATGAATTGTGTTCTTCTGGAATTTTGTTACTTCATCACTGATCCTTTAGCTCTTCCCTTGCCCAGAATACAAAACAAGCCACGAGCAACATTTTACCATAACTATTAATATTCAAAAGAGTTTCTGTCTCAACAGGTCGTGCTTAGGGCAAAATACGATACTGACTGACAGGAAAATGTATTTGCTTGTGATATAGGCACGGGGAAGATTATGTGGACAGATAAAAGTGCATTATCACGTCTGTGCCCCTACTTGTGCTTATCCAGCTGTCTCAATACCTCCCTTCTGTAATGGATTTGGAGCCCTCACATCTAAAAATAGCCGAAGGTCTCTGAACAACCTTACACTGCTTTATGGAATGTAGAGATGCTCTTGTTCTCAAGGGAATATGGGTATGGTTTCAGATACAAAGCTGTAGTGACTCACAGGTATCGCTTTCAACCCAGACAATGCTGTTCAGTGGGGCAGAGATATCACCTGCTGTGGCCTGTGCAACAGATAACCTGTGAATGTGGGAGGCTCAGAAATGAAGGCTCATGGTGGGCACCCAATGGGAAATTACTGTAGAGAAGTGACAACAATAGCTCGCAGTTTAATAACAAAAATGAGCACAGTGAATTTACTGCTGTCACAGTAAATGAAATTTTAAATTTTATTTTTCATGCTGTGGTGCAACATAATAATCAATATTTAATCTAGTAATGTCCAGCATCTCCACTTCATGTGGGAAAGCTGGAATATTCCATTTCACCTGTGTCACCTCTATGAGGCGTTTATGACCAGATGGTATCTCAAGTGCAATAATTAAGAGAAGACAGGGAGCTGCAATAACAGTATCATAACAAAGCTAGAAAGCAGGTCTATCCTTATCTACTATTTTTGTCTGCTACTATAAATACAGACAGGCCAGTTCAATAGTAAAATACCACCCTGTTATTCTTTTTGTGACATTTTGCTCATAGCCTCTGTGGGTTGAGCAGATTTTTTTCCCTTCTAGGACAGAGCCAGCAAAATCACCTTGGGCTGTGATGCACTGCACAAATCATAAGGTAACGACAGCTGCCCCGTGTATCTAACTGTCAGCAGCTCCCTGACTTTGAGACAGTTTCATGTCTGGGAGGCATATTCTCTGATGCCACTGTAGGTGGGGAAAGGGTTCTATCCGCCTGTCAAATATCCAAGGGACGTCCAGCATTGACTGTCTGTGCACCACTTATAGAGGTTAAAGATGTGTCCATCTTAAAGAGACCCAGCCACACACACTTGTCTGTTTTGATTTAAGACGAGGCCACTGTGATGCGCATGCATGTGAGGGTTTATAGTAAGATAGCCAGAGAGTGTACTTGCGCATTTGAGTGGACATGCCCTCTAGAGAAGTTGTCTCATAGCTATCTCAGCTCCACTGATTTGGAGTGTTTCATATTTCTTTGGACTCAGAGATGAAAATGCCTTGTTTCACATATAAACTGTGCACTAAAATATAGGTCAGCCAGCACAAGGCTCTTCTTAATAGGCATGGATGTTTTCTAAGCAATTCTAATAATCTCATTACAAACAACAGCAATTAGAAACAGCTGTGTAGATGCTGCTGGAAATAATATAACTACAGGGCTAAAAAGCTAAGCCATTTCCTGCTGAATAATAACCACAAATCCTGTGATGATTACCTCTCACACCTGATCAAGAAACCCATGGGAACAGGATCATTTTTTTTTTCAAATAATGAATAAAGTTTCAGTTTAGTCTTATCACTCTCCCCAGCTGTCAGTTAATGGCAGAATGAATCTGACAGATAAATTATAAGTAAGCAAGGTCTTTCATAAATCCCCTGTTAGTTTGAACACACATACACACCTACGCACACCAATTCATCCACCTGGTAGTGTTAGGGCAACCCCATAGGCCCGGTGTTAACAGCTTAATCAATCTGGATAACAAGAGCAGTGCTGGGGCAGATGGAAATTGAATGTAGTTCTCAGGCTTGCAGTCCAACTAAAGAATGCCAATTAAACTCTCAATCTTAAATCAGTTGCTGATTATAATGCAAATGCTGCATAATAGTCCATCTTTCATTTGTTTTCTTGTCTATGTCTGAGCAGCATTATTAATGAGAGCCCAGGAACAGCACTACCGTCAACACAAAATGTGATGTCAGGACTAATGATTCCAATTCAAAAGATTAAAGTGTTGAAAATAATGGAAGATGGCATAACACAACCAACCAGCACATTGTAACACAACACAGCAAGTATATAATTAGGTACTGGTGTATATGAAAAGTGGTTTAAACAAATCAGCTTACTTTCTATATAAGAAATTAAATTTGGCAGCTTCAAGTTGTTAAGCTCGTTATACTGTAAGGCCTTAAGAACTATCCTTCTCTTTCTCTTTACAGATGCAATGGTTTTGTTGTCAGCTCATTGTCAGTCAATTAGGTAACGCTTCAATGGTACCCAACTACCATCTGTCTCAGTTATGGTTCTACTCAAGCAAAAGCCATTAACCCACAGACAACTAAGGCGGTTGTTACACTAGATTGCAAGTCTGGTCAATTAGGTCGGCTCATGCCTGAGACAAGTTAATCTCTGGCTTCAAGGACCGCACGTATACAGTTTCTCACATACAATTAAAAGGAGCATCTGGTGCAGAGACTATTGGCATACGTTACACTACAGTAACCAAGGACTCACACAATGCTGTGGCGTCTATGGCTTCAGTTCAAATGCTTTACATTAAGCCACACCAATTAATGTCTGTTAATGGTGAAAGAAATTTGAGCCTTTATACAGGATTTGTGGGGCTTTCATTTGCTTATTAATTTGATGAGCAGCAAAACTTTACATACACGTAAAAACAAATCTTGAAGTTAAGTAGCATTATTTACTCCTGACAGCCTGGAACTTCCCCTGCCCAGATATAATACAGATCAGGGGAGACAATCATTAAATAAAAAAATATGTATACTGCTTTTAAGCTACGAGCAGGGTCAAAATCAACACATTACAATGCAGAACTGAAAAATCGGTGTAACTTACTCTGATCATGAGGACAGCCTTACGAATGTCCCGAATGCCATCATATACCAGGCGGGATGCATCAATGAACTCATTCTCATCCACAGGTAGTGAGGGATTTGCACTCAGGGCCTCCACTGCGGACTCCACTTGTTCTGTGAACCGTGGCATGACTGAAGGAAAGAGAGGGGATGGGTGGAAGGAAGCAGGGTAAAAGAAAAGAGGTCAATGAAAATTCTGCTTAAAATACAGAGGGGAAAAGAACATAACTACAGACAGCACAGTATGAACGGTGTTATACCTCATCAATATTTGAGAAAGACAGAACAACATGTTGCATAAACCCACTCTCACGAGCAACCACCTCCAACACATAACCATAACAGAACCTGTGGGTTTATGAAAGCATTAGCACTAAGGTGTGAGAATTCACCACAGCAGTTCACCTTGGCCCAGCTTTGTATTTTATGACATTCCTCTTGAAACATCAGGTTATCAAAAGCTGCTTGACATAAACCATTAACAGTCAGTCTACTGGAAAAGTATAATTTCTGAATAATATCTGTGACTACAAAGATACTAATTGTGTTCTGCTGAAAAAACAAAGCAAAGACACACTATAAGTTGAACTGAAGATATTCATTTCTGAATGAATGATTAAAAGGTGTAGTGATTACATTAAACTGATGGATGGAAATTTGCACTGCTACTCTACTTGCTGGCTTTAGTAGTTGTTTGAAAATATCAAACCAAGCTTAAGAGAACAGATCTTTGATTTGATGTAAAAGAAGACTTCACGAAGCTGTCCCAGCGGGTATGTATTCTGCCCCGCTGACAGTTCTAATACATATAACTGCTCGGGAGGGTTCTCCAGCACATCTGCATTATTATTTCAGATTCAGTATTTAGGATTTAGCTACCACTGGATGTAAGAATGCAGATGTGGAGGGAGGAAGTAGTGGGATCAAGAAAACAAGAGGATTTGATTTTGTGCTTACAGACTCTGTCAAACCTGCAGGCTTCTGTATATAAATTATGTTACAAAGAAATGTGAATGTCTGGTCATATTGAGGTTTTTACAGTCAGTGATTACTTTTCTGAACCTTTCACAAGCATCTCCTGAAAATCAAATCACAAACCAGTAATACTGCATTGTTATCCATGTCAAATGTAAAGCTAATGAACTGAATGCTTTACATCTTGTAAATAGCTGCTGATACAGAGACCTCAAGATTTTTTTTTGTATTGTGGTCAATATTTTGCGTTAATAAAAATTACAAATGAAAGGGAAAAATATTCAGACTTTAAATCAGAAAGCAATCAAGTCAATGAAATGACAGACTGAAGAACTCAAAACTCCCAATCTGATTTATGTTGATCACCTTATTGTCTTACTGAACTGATCACGACAATCTGTGTGACCAGCACTCATTACCTCTATCAGCCTCGGATGAAATCATGTTTAAACTGCAGCCTGCATTTCCTGATTGTTAAAAGTGCCTATCCACAAGAGGGCCAGGTCATTTCCAAATCTGACAACTGACAATTAATTCTGCCATTATGCTAGCTTGCTGGTGATGGAAGCTAACAAGCCATTATATGGACATAATAACTTTGTTTAGTATATTTAATTCTATCTGAAAAGTGAACAGCTACTGCTCTGCAGTCTAGTGATGTCAGTGGAGTCAGAAGTTGGATCACACATTGTGTATTGAGCGGTGCAAAGGCAGAAAATGGTCCCAGCTTGAATTATAGTTGTGCTAAAGTTTGCTTTTCAAAATGCCACTAAAATTCAAACTTAAAATAACTTGCAAGGGAACAACAGCCAAATTAAGGGGAGACTTCTGATAAAACAAACAAGTAGACGGATTTCAGTGTGGCTTTGGTACAAGACAATGACGCAGGTATGAAGTAAACTACCCATCAAGATAGATGAGTCAAAATAATTAAGCGTAATACATTCACATTCAAAGATGAGTTAACAATGCCCACAACAATAAATAGGGATGCTTGACCTCTTGTCTCATCACACTGGCCCCCACTCGAGATCCCTGGAGGGCCCATCACCTTCAGGTTTTATGCAGCATTAGCATTAAATAATGTAACCTTTAATCCGAAGCACAGATTCTTCCATTTGAAGGCATCCATAAATTTTTTTGTACATATGCAGAATTAATATATAATATGCTAAATTTAAAAGTTGAGAAAGTAATGCCAGTGTCTAATTAAAAGAACACAGAACTTGCACATACTGTCCATTATAGCAACAAACATTACTGGAAATACCTGATGAAGGCCTTGGACCGAAACGTTGTATTTCCAGTAAAGTTTATTGCAAGTAGAGGATAGTGTCAGGAGTTCTCTCTACTCTTACTTACGAATGATTCCTCCTACACATGTCTACAGGAAACCGTAGGTGTGCATCAGCCTTTATACTTAATAAGGTGTCTGCAACAGTTGGTCTTCATCTGAACACTTAACAGTTATTTAGTAACTTATTTAGGTATAGATGTCAACTATTAGCAGGATTTAACATAAGTTTTCTTTGGTCCATTTCATAATTATGTTTGTGTGGTACCTGTGTCAGTAAGAAGCTTGGTGGCCTCCAAGACCTTCTCTGTGTAGACTCCAGGTTCGTAATTGTCCATTTCAGAAGTGACCACATGGACAACTCTGGCGGCACGGCCTCGAATCGCCCCAGCAGTGCGATCCAAACCATCGACGTCCTTTTCTTGCAGAGCGATGACACACTTATTCACATCTTCCAGGATGTGGTTCTCTGGGGGAAATAAAACAATGTGCAGTTAGTGGTGTATACTTTGTGTTAGTTAAACATGTTGAAAACAAGCCGGAATAGCAAGAAGTTTAACTCTTCTTCTTCCATGCACAGCATGCTTCAACCAAAGGCGAAACATGTTTATATAATTAAAAACAACAAAAAACACAGTCATGAAATTCTCGGTCTTCATTCTGTGTTCGCATAGTCCTGAAATTAGAAGGGCCACTCTGAAGCTCTAGTATACAGTACAGAGGGCTGAAGACAAATTCTCACACTGCTTATTAATGGGGTGCCTGTAAAATGCAAATGTCCACTGTGTAAATTACAGTCCATCCTTGGCTGGAGGTGAGAGAAGTCACTCCGCATAATGCTTAATGAGAACTCTTTAAGGGTATACCCGACAAACCATTTGTGTGCTTAAACACGTGACAGGAGGTCAATTTCCGATGTAGTTCTGCTGATGCCTCTGTGCTTTCCTCCGTAGAGCCCAATCAGCCTTGGTACATATGACTCCCATCAGAAAAAGACTAACACTGCAGATTGTTTAAAGGTGTTTTACCTCCTACTAAGAATGGTCTTTAATTCTTTGATCAATCTTTATACTGACCAAAGGGTTGTCCAGAAATAAACATGCACTGTCTTTTCACAATTTAAAAGATCCAGATCATTCCAACAGTACGAAACATTTCTTTTGCACCAGCATGACTATGACAAGTAAATAAATACCACTTACCAGACACACAAAGGAAGTCATCAATCGACGTTATGTCATCAACAGCATCAGTGAGGACGCGGACCTGCTTCTCCCACTGCTCCTTGAACAAATCCATATTGTCCTGGGCCACCTTACTGTTGGGCTTGGCAGCAAGGGCCAACGCTGCATTAATCACCTGTAATCACCCAATTACAACCATTAAAGCTCAATTACAGCATAGCCCTCAGCCACAACATTAGCATAGGTTGATTGCACGAAACCCCCTATTCCCCCACCTCAACGTTCGGATTGCATCAGCAGGCAAATTCATTCCTTGGAGTGATTATAGACACAGAGTGCTCTGAAGGACTGAAAGGAACAAAACTAAGAGCTGCTTGTTTTGGGGGGAAGAAACATCTGTGAATATCAAAGCTCAGGATGAATGGGAGTCATTAGATGAGATTAAAAGGAGCAGTAACGGCATAGTGAAGAGAGCTGGCATGGCCTAGAAGTACAGATGAGGGGCTGGTAATTAGCATGGTAAGGTGTGTGAAAAGCAAAGCTCAATGATCAAAAGATTGACAAGCAATTCAGATCTTTTATTTGCATTATGCTTTATCTGAATTTAACCTTAATTTAAGAACTAATTAAGGTGTAGTACTTGCTAAATGGCAATTTAAATGTGGTTATAGAACTATATGCCTGCACAATTAGAAAAAAATGCAAGAGATGCGATTTTAATGATCATCTGCTGAAACCTCTATGTGAATGAAGCTATGTTTTTATATTTAGAAACTCATTGTGCTAGTATTTAAAGACAGTGGTGCATGCTCTCAAGATGTTCACAATCAGTGAGCTGGTAAAAGCTGGGGCAAAACAGCTAGGTACCTGGGGGCAAAGAGTTTCCAGTTGAGATGCTGCCATGCGGACCAGCTTCACTCCCTCCTCATTGTTGGAAATGGAGCATGCCAGGTTGGCCACCTAAACAAAAAAAACACACACACAAATCTATTTTTTAGCCAAAGACAGGGACTCTCACACAGATTTATTCTGAGGAAAACAAAAAAAGCAAAACATAGAAACATAATTAAACTTGGATAAGTTCATTATGGTAGCCTGGTTTAGGGATTCTTCTCTATCAGAAATGGAGCAGCTCTGCAATACAACTAATCCCTGTGGAATACAAACCCATTGCTGAGGATTAATTTATAAAGCTGCTAAAATGATACAATATGATGGCACAGAGGGAGAAACCAGAAAAGTAGGAGGAAAAACAAAAGCAAAGCTATTGAATGAATAGATAAGATAAAAGTTCTGTATTTCTCTCCCCCCTAAAAAAGTAAATTGTAAATTTCACTAAATGCAAATATATGTCATAGCTGGTAACTCAAGATGTGGTTATTCTAGATTGCCTTTACGCTCCTGGAGAGGGAAATATTCCTGACACTTTCAAAAACAGAACAGCAGAATGAGAACTGGAGCGCTGAGCTAAGCAAGTCTTGCTTGCAGCTGTCAACATTTATGGTTTGAGAGTATATTTTCATGTATTGACCAACAAATCAAGCTCTGCTACAATTATTTCTAAACATTCTTGCATCTTCCAGAGTAACATTATGCATCCACTCATATTCACAAAAATTTAGGTCAGAGACTTTGAAGATTCCCATTTGTTGGTTGGGATGTGCTGGCAACAATGCTGAAACAGAACGCTTGGGATATAAAGAACTGTGCCAAAATGGGATTATCCAATGGACAGAAAATGTGCTGAAACATAATCAATTACAAAGGCAAAAACCAACTCATGACTGCACTATATCAGGAATGGGGACTGCAAGTTTTTTTTCCAACAGCTTGGGTCTTATTTTCAGCCATCAATCTGTTATATTTTGCTTGCCATTTTTTACAGAGATCTGGGTCACAAAACAATAAAAGCAGTAAGACGTCACACACAATGTAAATAAAACACTACGTTTACCATAATATCTAAAATTGAGAGTGACAGAACTGTCAGTTATCATCATACACTGCATTTAAACACATACATTCACAGCCATATGTCACACTTGACAAAACCAAAGCAGACAGTTGCATTTAAAAATCAAACCAATGTTCACGATGGCCAGCTTGGGCATGAATTTTAATACATTTTTCTCTTTCTTATTTAATTACTTTCTATTCAGAACAAGAAAGGAAACAGGTTTATTCTCAATCTGTGTGGTATTCTGATTGCTTGTGTTCTACTCAGGTATAGTGGGAACTGGAAGGGATGAACTGAGTTGGTAGATAAAATACTATTAAAAAGAACAGAAATGTGGGACAAGCCCATAAAATAAGGATGGATTAAAAAAAAAGGAAAATGATTTTCCATTAAAGAGCTGGTAGTGGAATGCCTCACTGCCCTACAAGAGTGGAAGAGTAACTGAGAGTGTGAAAAATCCTCTCCTTCTCAGTCTCTTCAATTCTACAAGAAGATACCAGCCCCCACCTTAAATTTCCTGAGCAATTTTGCTGATGAGAAGCACTTATTCCACTGCACTGGTGAAGCACTGAAACACTGATATAAACACATCCTACATCACTATGCAAACACATGCAAGGACCACAGGGATAACATTCAGCAATCCATGAGGAGGTGTGACAGAGTGGTTACATAAAGAAAAACTGGCACTTTATGGAGAGACCTGTGTTTTTGCTTTCATGATCTTTCATCGGCTTTAACTGACTCTCACTGTGAACCACTGGGAAAGCTGCCATTTCAGCATAAAGGGACAATGGAGGAAGCTGAACAAAGAAATTCTACCCTCAAGTCAACAAATGACATTCTACTTGCAATGCTGTACAAAACCATTTCAAGAGTCAGGGGAGGCAGACTTTATAGAGTCTATGCAAACAATTCCCAAAGTACACCTATTTAAACTCTCACTTTCTTTCCACAGAAAAGCACAACAGCAGCTTTGTCAAGCTACAAAGTCATATAGACCTATTATAATCTCTGCATGTCTTCACTTTGGCACTCAAGATCCTACAACACAACCCTTTAAACATAAAAGACTATCAATAATATGCATTTTATGTGACAACAACAAACATGCCTCACCATTTAAAATGAGAAAGGAGTAATTCAGATATTCTATTCATGCACATACACAAAAGACAGAGAATCATATAAACTTTAACTTCATGGTCTTATCATTCCGTACTATTCTACTATACCACCTCTGTAAACCCTTAAAACCTTGGCCATTTTCTGAAATTGCCAATGGGAAAAAAACCCCATAAATTTAGTCTGTAAAAGCTGCAAAACTATAAAGCCAAATTGAACACCTTGGGCTCAATTGATAAGAGACACTTGGGAAAAATTTGATAAACATTAAGTCTCTACATTCTTATCCCCAGGCCAGAGCAAGATTTGAAAAACTGCAGCAAAACTAGATTTTTTTTAATCTCTGCCTAGTCAAAACTGTAAATTAGAGAGTAAATAACAGCCTTACAAATAAGGAGTCACTGAACACTGATGTTGTTGAACCCATTCTTAAAATTTTCAGTTGCAATTCTGCCAAATGTGATCCGACAGAAATGAAACACAGAGAACGTTACATGCATTTTAGTCGCAGCAGTGCAAGGCAGCCTCTTCAGTGAATGTGCTACACTTGGTAACCTTTGAAAAATGATGCTGGTTGTGTTTTTATAACAGATACAGCCTTGTCGCAGTATAAAATGGTCCAGGGTGGAAGAGGTTAACTAGCAATCAGGGCACTGACATAGTGGAAATGCCATTTTGTGAGTCTATGAATAACACAATGGATCTTATGTAGATTTTAAACGGATAGATGACAAAGAGTGTGATCAAAACATACTCCACTACTGTCTCAGTATGGAGACCTTCAGGGTGGTAGGGGTTAACTTGCAATCAGTTCACTGGCTTAGTGGAAATGCTATCAGTGTGAGTCTATGAATAACATGATGGATCTTATGTAGATTTTCCATAGATGATGCTTAGAAAATCCAGACAAAATGACTCAAGGAAGTAAAGCCAAACAGGGGCAAATACCAGATCATAAATATTTCTCTTGGCTGCCAGGAGCGGAGGGAGGACAGGAGGGGGGAGGAGGAGAATGTGGTTTGGTAGCTAAAAATGCAATATCATCATCACATTAAATAAATCAGTGGTAAGAATGTGAGGCTGTATTTCTTTTATGGTTTCTATCCTAATAAAAAAAGGCTGGAAACTTGATAAACCGTGAACTGTACTTAAAAAGTGTCAAGAAATCAGCCTATTCTACATTCTTGTTATATTTTTAATAGACAAAAAAAAATCTTCCATTATTTTATTACTGCAGGGAAGGCATTCCATTTGAACATTCATTAGCTCATCATAATTTAAATCTCCTATCTTCATATATTAGGGTATATCTCTGTTAAAATGCATGGAGAACAAGTTAGAGGACCATGTTCTGACACTCAAAAAATACAGAGTAGAATTCCCACAATAAATTCTTCCAGTGCTGATTATACTATTCCATTGGATCAGTGGCCCATAGCGGTGTCTCTTCACCTTGACTTGTCATGTTGCCCATCTCTGTGACTTATAATGGCTTCTTACCCCAAAGCTCATAGTCAAAACAGAATGTGCACTCAAAACAAACATCAACTTATCTAAATAACATAAACTAACCCCCTATCTAATGTCACTACCATTCCTTTTCCTGATTGAGAGCCCCAAAGCTTGATGCATGTCAAATTGAATCCATTTCTTTATTCCCTCCATTCTCCGAATATGGGTCAGTCATACTGTGGCTTTCAAACAAATGTGTGTGAACTAATGGGCCACTTGCCTTAGGGCAGCCTACACTTGCACAACTCATGATGTCATACAAACAGAGCCTGAGATTGACAGCTCTTTGCTGTTCTTACCACTGAACAGAGGACATACTGCACATACAGCATATTCATTCCTTGTGTGATAAAGAATCAAATTTCTTGTTACCTCTCACTTCGGTCATTGCAACTCCATTTATTTACATCTACAGTGCTTGGCAAAGGCTCTCTTCCAGAGCAGTTTACAGTACAGTTCAGTGCGTACTTTGCAGGATGCATTAGCAAGAAAATGTCAACCATTTTCAGTCAGAGGTGAAAGCCTGGAGTTCTACTGTGAATTACCTATTGCTCAGTCGACTGCATTGATGTTGGCTTGCAGTAAAGGAATGTTTTTCCTGCAAAATGATAGAATGCTTCACTGTGTACTTTTGCCATTCATATTAGCTGGTGCTGAGAAGGAGAGAATCTAAAACGACAAAAAACAACACTGGTTTCCCCAAAAAAGGTTACAGTTTCTTAGCCAAAATGAAAACAATAAGATGTACTGCTTCCACATACATCAGGGCAAATAAAGTATAATTTACAAGTAACTAGTATAACTAGATCAACTATTGAACAGGTGAGGAGCTTGAAATTTATTGCTGAACGCCTAAAATAGTATTTTACAAATGAAATGGAATTAATGATGACCTCTTCAGTACACTCAACTCACAAAGATGTATATTTGCTTCAATTTAGTGTAACAATTATGCCTTCAATTGACTTTAATTCAAGGCTACGTCTGATCCTGTCTCCACATCGCCTTTGGATGTAATCTTTTCATCTACAAATCACATTTGAACATAAAATTAATTTGGTTGTCTGTCCTTCTGTACTGTTATCATCTTGAAATTACATCAGAATGTGTTTTTGAATTTTGTACAGTTCAGTGATGCTTTAATTTTACACAGAAATATGAACTGGCTGTGCCACCAATATTTTTTGTCAAAAGGGAACACATGCTGTCACATTTTTGAAAAAAAATGATGATTCTTTAAGGTTTCTCAACTGTCCACAGTACACAGTTTGCATTACAATGTGTGCTACTGCACTTGCAAGGAATAACAAAATATCTAACTTAATTCATTAGAACTTCGCCGTAACAACTGAACTGAGCTACCAGGCAGATTTGGACTTAGCCCAATGCTTAACTTTAACTACCAGCATGACCGTCTTGATGGGGCCATCTTTATTAATTAAATAATTAATTAACTCATGTACACTCTATCAATATTTGCAGCAGTCTGTTTTTCTTATTAAGGGAAAAACTACATTTGTGCCCCAGGTTGAGTTAAAACTGAAATGAACAAGCAAAACTGATGATGCATCACTTTAAGTTAGTGGAATTCCAATTTAATCAATTCTTACCCATTCCAAACCCAGTGCTCCCATATTATTCCTGTGGTTCTCTTTGGATATGTAACTAGCATTTCTAATTTATGTGACAAAATCTACTTCTGCTACTGAATATTTTAGTAAGAATTAGACCAAGCAGCAGTTCAGTTCCACTTTGCAGACATGGAGATTGTGGAAGTAAAATATTTGGTGTGAAAACTTTTACAATCAGCCACCACTGTAACTATATGACAGTATTTCTTGCAGTTAATGTTTTCTCCTTTTCTTATTTGATTTGTTAAGTACAATTTGTTCAATTTCAAGGCCTGTGTCCTCTGTGTTTGCATAGATGTCACACAACATGCATATTTGAATGCAAATACCTTCAAGTTCATTGGGAGGGGAACTCCAGCACATCAAGCTGCACATAAAGATGTATTAAAAGCATTTGTCAGTAAATAAAAATCATCTCTAAAATGAGTAATTTTTAACCAAAGCCGTGCATTCTGTTAGGAGTGTTGGGAGCAGAAGTAGCACCCAAGCATTAGCAAACTCCACCGATGTCATGCTCTAATGCCACATCTGACACTAATGCCTTCAGGAGCTACTTAAGGGTCTGCTCCCCAGTGTGGTCCCCTTTTCCCTCTGATGCTTCAGTGGTTTCCCTGGTGAATGCGCATGTTGCCGTGCTCTGGCTGGAATAACTGATCCAGCTACACTCATAGCCATCTGCCCATGGTGAGAAGTCACTTTCAAATGTCAGCATATGACGCTCTGACACAGGCAATACAGAAATTGAAGGAAGGACCACTAATGAGCACAGCTGATGTTTCTGCATGCATTTTGCCTATTCAGGTTCATCACTGCTTTGCTTTCTTTATCTGCTTTCTTGTTTCCATGCATACATTACTACAGAATTTAAAAAAAAAGATTCCCAAAACTTACTCCTCTGTGCAACAGCCACATTATGGTCACCCAGAAGCGATTCTTAAATTACCTCTCCAGTGTCTGATTTAACCCCTAAAAACTCATCTCTGCATTTCAAAATTTCGTATTAAGAAGTTTCTGTTCCATGACAATAAATCCTTGCCTTAAAATGGCTAACTTTATGCCGTTGATGCCTCCAGAATATGCAGAACTCCTCCTTCTACTGTGGTAAAGATGACACTTTCAGTAGAGGTAGTACTTATCCTTAAGTGGTGGTGGTTTCACTCTTTTGGATCTGCTAAAAAAACTGATGATTTCTCTCTAATCCTACAGAAATGTTCTGTTTGTCAGCTCACTACGGTATCACAGCATCAGATTAGATCCAGCAGAGATCTAAAGTGTTTTGTGTGTGCCAGACAAACAGACTGACAGACTGAAGTACAAAGGTAGTGACCACGGAAAAAAACCTAAACGTTCATGGTTTTCTTTTAACTGGGGAAAAAGATCCAAAATTGTGTTTTTTTTCCAGGCACTGTAATCCAAAAGTTGTATCACAAAGGTATCTCTTCGAACAGCACAACAGAGAGAAAAAGGAAGCAGAATGAAGACTGATGCTTTCTATGAGCTAAACTAAATGTCCAGAACTGACGGGATGGGAAGAAAAAATCTCAATATTCTGGATTTGGGTCAGAGTCTGTTTTGACTGTAAAAGCGTAAAATATTACATTACCTCGATCAACTTGTTGGCATGCTCACGGAACACCTGTGCATATTCCTTTACTTCTTTTTCATTGCCATTCTTGGCAGCTTCAATCAGGACCAGGAGGGGAACATTGGTCTCCAGGAAAGAGTCAGAAACATGGTCCATCACAGCTTTACGCAGCTGTGAAATGAGAAATTAAGAAAAAAAAAGGGCACTGTTAAAATAATATATCCCCTGCGCATAACCTGTGCATATGGACTGTTGTCTTTTTGTACAGCTTGTTGACCTGACTACAAAGTGCACATTAATTTCTTACACAAAACAGATACCAGCCCTAAAAGGAAAGCTAGTCAACTACATTAGCTGAACAACAGATGAAGTGTTTGTTTTTGTAGCAATCTTTTTTGATATAAAAGGCTCAGTGAGCACAAACATGGAGGTTTAGAGGCAAGTTGAACACACAGTGGTGGGGGGGGGGGATCAAGTTTGAACAAAACAAACCTGTCTGCGAAGGTCTCTGGTCTTCTTTGTCATCCTGTCGATGGCTGTGTTCAGAGCATCACTCCTGTCCTTCCTTCCCGCCTGAAACATAAACAATGGGAGGAATTAGTGAGGAGTGCGGTGCAGTGGCAGCTATGTCTACAACAAATTTGCTGTGGATGCTCATAGAACATACATCCTGACCAGCCTACAGATCAGATTGAATTTAATCAATCCGCGTCCCAACCTGAAAAGATTTAACAGTCTAGACTTCAGAGAATAAAGGCAAATGGAACAATGTGCAGACATACCATGGCGTCAGAATTCATAATTAATAGCGTCGTTCAAATTTTTAAATCATATCTCTCACTCTAGTATAATTGCTCCCTCTTGCTTGGTTTCTTTTTTGTTATCTTTTAAAAGATTAATAAGGTTGTTGGATAAACAAAAATGTTTAGTGCTATTAACTAGTTCTTCCCTTACTTTCTTCTGTGTCTCTGACTTCGGAAATGACAGGAATTACAGTACTTTTTATAAAACTGCAGCAAAATAAAAAAAAAATGCAAGTCAGTTGTTAAAAAAAGATAAAAAGTCAAGACTGTTTCAAGAGCTTCTTCATGTGGGCAATTTATTATGCTGTGAGATGCTTGTGGATACAGATAACAGAATTTTTAGTTTGTTGTTGAGTTTGTGTGAATAATCCCATGGGGGATGCGTCATGTAAATCACCAAATTATTCATTCATTTGTATGTAATAGGTTCCAGTGAGAGTAAAAGTGATCTGTGAATTTAAGAGCAACTGCTGTTCTGCAGATAGTCAGGTTGATCCATGTATCATTTCTGTACTCTACACAGACCAGCTGTCAAAAGCGCCCCTTTGGCCTCCGATAAACACTGGAATCATTTCCCAACTCACAGCACAGTGAGCACTCCATGGAGCACCGAACAGCAGCTAACAGTTTCAATTAATAATATACACACTGAAAGCATGCACTGGTAAAAGGGAGTTGGGTTAAAAAACAGCTGATTCGCAGTATATCAGTGCTATAATTCATGTGCACTACATCCTCTTAAGTGCTGCTGTTGGTTGCAAACTGCATTTAAATCCGAAATTATATTCATGCATGGCTCGAGAAAGGCTAATTCTACCCAAGCCTTCTTGCCACCACAGCTCTCTCATGGATGCTGTATACAACACTGTATAGTACATTACAGTAAACCATTAAAAGCAACCTGTGATGTTCTTATTACAGATCAAGAGCTGTAATACATGTAGAAATTGTGTTATTTCACCTTCTGTGTTCGTAATTTGACACATTTATTAAAGACAAAACAAATTTTAATTCACAGTTGTTAATTTTAAATTTTTTCCCAAACAAGTTTGTTTTGGTGATTTCCATTAGTTTTAATATATTATTTCCCAGATTAATTTGTCATTTTGTGAAATAATACCTACATCAGCTCCCAGTATTATAAAATGCAGAACACTGTTTGGATTGGATTGGCTACTGTTATAGAGGTGATTTACAGCATTACTGCTCTGCAAAACCATATTTGGTAAAGTCAGACAACCTGACAATCATGTCAATCAAAAGATTTGCTCTCCCTGTTACACAGGCTGAGGCAAGTATTTTCACAGTTCTCCATTTCTGTGGTGTAAACAGCAGCTTGCATGCTGTTTCTGATTGAAAATGTGCAACTAGTAAAAAGAGCATAGTCAAATGCATCATCTCAGTGTGGAGACGGTGTATTGTTTGCTCATAAATTTAAAGTAGCTGTAAAAAAGCTGTGACTACAACTGCGCACTAATGCAGAGCAACACAAAAATTAATATTTTAATCTCTTCTCCACACAGTGTAGACATTCTCATCTTCAAAGAGAATATGTGTAGATGAAAAGGATACGATATCATACACATGGATAACTGCGTAAATTACATACATTGCAACAGTTTAGCCAGCAGTTATATAGCTAAGTGCCATGCAATAGTCAAAGCCCAAATTAGTGCAGAGATGTTCAGTTACAGTCTGCAAACTGCTTAGACATTAGTAGAAAATCCAAAACTTTAAGGAAAGATGGAGAGATTGAGTGAGAAGGAAAAACAGAGTGTGACAGATGCACGATAATGGAGAATCATATAATTAGAGCAAAATTAGATGAACAGCAAAAGGCAACAGAGAAAAGGCAAAGAACCAGTTGGACTTTGGGCTGTTCATCCCCTTTATAATGCTTAAATCAACTGCAACAACACCCCATAGATGGTGGTGGCATTGACCTTCCCCATCCCCCACTGCCCTTTGCCCATTGGGGGGTTGTGCACATAGTTAGGGGCAAGGGAGCTCCAACAGCACTAATCCCCTGTGATTTTGTGCCGGCTGGATGCAATGCTGTGTAGGGCTTTAGCCTGCTCTGCCCCAACTCTTTCAATCCTATTTCATTCATGCCTAGCCTATATTTCATTTCCACGCCAGAGGGTTCTAAAGCACTTCTTCAGGTGCTCATTATGGAGGCAGTTTCTCTGCGGCATCTTTTATGATACTCAGGTGAGTCTCTATCCATCTCCTTTAGGACAGATTTAGGAACATCCCTTTCTACGAAACCACTAGTCCGCTGGATTATTTCAAAAATTCTGTGGAAATAAAGTATGCTCCAAGTGTCAAATGATCACAGAGCTCCACAACATTGCTCTTCAATATTTCAGCAAGCTCACTTAATTGGGTGTCCATATATAATTTCACATGTTTTTTTCTTTCCCATTTGCTTTTCAGACATCCTGCATTTTCAATGAAAAGACAGCACACAAATACAGAGAATATCTCCCTAAGGTCTAAGTGTTTTTCCTATGTATTCCTCTCATGCATTCTGCAGAATGGTCCACGTGGGAGATGTAGTCTATTGCAATACACGTAGAGAATGACAGCAGCTTGCAGGTCAAATGGCCTGGAAAGTCATAGCTAGATGCATGTTTTGTTGCAAGAGCTGGGAACTGCTGCAATGGAGTTAATTTGAGAATTTGAAAAAAAGTCATAATATTAAGTTAATATTAAGTTCTGCATGCAGTTCAGTGACTTTGTGATCCAAGTTATCATTGCAATATTCAAATTTAACATTCTGAAAAATAGAAAACTGCTTTCAGTTACTCTTTTTGCTCTTTCTCTATCATTCAAACAATGGACATTCTATTTTTTGCTTTTGTTAAATACAACTGATTGTAACAGGTCCAAAAGCATTTTAAAAAATAACTTCACTGTAAGGAAATTATCAGGCTCCGGGAACCTAAGGTTGGCTTTGTGTAAAAGATGCATGAGTAAAATAGAAGGTGAAATACGGCAGAGAGCCAAAGTTAATGACAGTACTATCTGTGTTTCATGCTTTTCTTTTATGTAGTTTTTCATTGCTTCAAATTTAGCTTACTGCAATTGCCCTCACAGCTCACACAGCACTGCACATTAAATAATTGAAGACTATAAGGGCTAAAAATTAACTACAGACATCTCATTCTCTTTAGCACTCTAAATGGTTCTGAACTATAGTGTTCTTTTAACAAATCCACAAATCAAATTCATTTGTTCAAAGTCAAAAAGAAAATAATGGTTAGTTACTTTGATCTCACCTCATGCTTCACATCATCACCCAAGTATCCAGCCTTGTCTATTACATTTTAAACACTAGCCTAATTAAGCTTAAGAGCAGCTGGCCATACATCGCATGCCAGTACTCAAAAAGGCACTGCACTCAACATATGTAAATTATGAATAAAAGCCAGACATTGTATGTTAGCACTTAGATAGTACACCAGTTTCTGTGCAGGAATAAGGCTACGCAGAACACCTTTTTCATGTTTTTGTTGTCCAGAGCCACAAGTTACCAACTATATTCTGCTTTGTTATGTTATTTTGTTTATGTCTCTAGTATGCATTCATACATAGTGCCTGCAGAACAACAGCAAGGCGAGGCTGAGATTTACAGCTGTGGTTAATTTCAACAGCAAGCTGCCGCAACACGTTCAAGATATCAATATTCTGATGGTGACGAGCCAGTGGGAGGGAAGGGGGATGCAAGAGGGAGGTGGAGGAAGACTAAGGTGCACAAGCACTGTGTATGAGGCAGAGAGCAAGCGACTGAGCAAGAGAGTGAGAGGGTGTTTGTGTGTGTGGGAGAGAAAAAGAGAGAGAGAGAAACAGTAGTGATGATCGACGCCAGGCTGCCACCACTCTGTAGCAGTGAGTGGCTGCAACAAAAAGCACAGAATAACATCCCTGACTCCCTGCTCTGCTTTTTTCTCTCTCCCTGCGTCTCAGCTAGCAGACGAGGGCTCCGCTCGCAGCTCTGCAGAGGCTATGCTGAGACTGAGCCGGCGTCGGAAGCAGGATCTCTGGCTGCCATCAACAAGTTAGGGTTGGAAGACCACAGCCATGAAAGAGAAGCACTTGATCTTCAATTAACCATCTGAGCTGACATCATTGCGGTGGAAAGGAAACAAAAGGGTAAAAAAAAGAAAAAGAAGAAAAAGGGAGAGGGGGGGTCTGTTCGCTGGAGTCGCTCTGGATGCAACTGATCAACTTAAAAAAATATATATAATTATTTATTTCAAGGATTCCTGGGTTGAAGAAAAAAGATCCAACCTTTTCTTTGAGCCTGGATTTTAAAGGACTAAAGCAACACAACGGGAATAAACATCATCTTGGGACATGGAATTTCATATTTTGTTTCAATTGGGTGGGTTCAGAATTGCTATATTTCCAAAGAGGCTGATTCCTTTTGTGCTTACTCAAAAGGGCTTTTTCCCTTTGGATTTTTCTTCCATCTGGTTGCTCCAAGAGTCTGCGGAAAAGGACAGTTGAATGCAGCCTCCGATGTGCACAAAAGAATGGGTAAGTTAGCTCCCTTTATATGGCAGATCTGGGCATGAATAGAGAATACAAGTAAGAGTGAGCAAGGCTGAGGACTAAAAGCTCTTCTGCCAAGTCTATTTACTGCAATGGTCCTTCATTTTCTTTTCTTCACCGACACACGACTTGTGAAGATATACGATTTAAAAAACGTTTGTATTTTAAAGAAGACCTCTCAAGTGATAAAAAAAACAGCAATTTAAAAAACCCTAAATCAAATAATTTTTATAAATTCCAAGGACAACAGCACGAGTCATTTAAAGAACATGTAGCAAATAACTAACAAGCAAATGACAGTAATGACAAGGACATTTGTATTCAAACCCAACTGCAGAGCACAAAATGTGATCCAAATAGGCTAAATATAAACAGTGCAAGCAAAGTCCAGCTCATGCATGTCACTGAGCATTAGATGCATAAGTAAATGACGTCTCCATCCAAGTGTCATGTTTACATACATTGTGAAAGTTGCCAGTGCAAAATATGCCAACTGCTATGTGTATGGTAAAGACTGAGAGCATACACAGAAAGCACAATCGTCATCATGAATTAGTAATAAGTGCTCTGCAGAGATTAGCTTTCCCGCCCCACAGTTCATTTTCTTGTCTTTGAACCCACCCAGGTTTCCATTCAAGGTGGCCATTGGTGGGACCTGCACCAGCGGCTGTGTGTGTGATCAGCATGCTCCTAGTGTGCCTGCTGTCTCCTGCATCGTGCACAACCTGCCCTCAAAAATGCCGCTGTGAGGACCTGCAGTTCTACTGCGACACCCAGGGGCTTACGGCACCCCCAGATGGTGTGGACAAGGGAGCCCTGGGGTTGTCACTACGCCACAATAGCATCACTGAGCTCAGCCCTGATCAATTCTATGGCTTCAGCCAGCTCACCTGGCTACATCTCGACCACAACCAGATTACCACAGTACAAGAGGATGCCTTTCAAGGGCTCTATAAACTGAAGGACCTCAATCTGAGCTCCAATCGTATCACCAAGTTGCCCAACACAACCTTCATCCACCTCATCAACCTTCAGATTCTGGACCTGTCCTTCAATCAGATGACTGCACTGGAACCTGAACTGTTTCATGGATTGAGGAAGCTCCAGATACTCCATCTCCGCTCCAATTTACTTCGCACCACACCTGTTCGAGCATTCTGGGACTGCCGCAGCCTGGAATATCTGGGCCTAAGCAGTAACCGTCTACGGAGCCTGGCCCGGAATGGATTTGCTGGGCTCATCAAGCTTAAAGAGCTCCACTTGGAACACAATCAGCTGACCAAGATTAACTTGGCCCATTTCCCTCGTCTTGTTGCCCTCCAGTTTCTATATCTGCAATGGAATAAGATCAGCAACCTAACATGTGGCATGGAATGGACCTGGACCACTTTAGAGAAGCTGGACCTCACAGGAAATGAAATCCGTGTCCTGACACCTGATGTATTTCAAACGCTGCCAAATCTAAAAATTTTGCTGTTGGATAACAACAAACTAAGCAGTCTGGATCCTCAAGTCATGGATATGTGGCAGTCTTTGGGTACCATTGGGCTGTCTAGCAACCTTTGGGAATGTACCAAAAGGATTTGCTCTCTGGCCACTTGGCTAAGCACCTTTAAGGGAAGGTGGGAACATTCCATTCTCTGCCATAGTCCTGAATATGCCCAAGGTGAGGAGATACTTGATGCTGTTTATGGATTCCAGCTTTGCCAGAATTTTTCAGCGCCGGTTGTTCAGACCATTAGTACAACCACAGACGCTACTACAGCTGCAGAGATGACAAGCTCCTTGTTTGGAATTATGCAGCCGACCCCCACACAGGACTATGCAGAGGATTTTGGGAGCTTTACCACAGTCATTACCACTACAACCACAACACAAACACCACGCACTGCTCAAGCAACCACTGCTCCATTGGAAGAGGCAGCTGTAACGGATGACTTCTCAGCTATGGACAACACTGTTATGACTCATAGGGTTATCATTGGAACTATGGCCCTTCTATTTTCATTCTTTTTCATCATTTTCGTTGTGTATATTTCACGGAAGTGCTGCCCTCCCACCCTGCGCCGGATACGCCACTGTTCGGCAATTCAGAACCGCAGACAGATGAGGACCCAGCAGCGACAGCCTATGGCAGACCTAGCCACACAGGTACCCTATAATGAGTATGAGCCCAGCCATGAGGAAGGGGCACTCGTGATCATCAACGGCTATGGGCAGTGCAAATGTCAGCAACTGCCTTACAAAGAGTGTGAAGTATGAACTCTTATTTATTCCTAGAGCATATGGTTTGTCATTTGACCATTTCAGATGATACAGGGTTTGCTTTTTTGATTTTTTTTCCAGTTTATGTAAAAAGCATAATTTCTACAAGTGAGATTTGAGAATATGTGAGAAATGTTGAATGCTACAATGACAGACGCTGGACAGTTAAGGGAAGATGTAGAGATAGTCACAAATTTATTTTTCTATGAATGCAAGGTTGTTCATATCAGGCAGGGGCAATCATTTTAAAGAAGAAAATTGTAAACTGTGAGATTTGTCTCCGCATTGTCTCTATATTCTGCAGCACAGAGAAACTACTTCGCCAAATGGCCCTCTGCTAACAGAATACATTAAGTGAAGAAATGTGATTTATGTCGTATTTCTTTTAAAAAGTAAATATTTGAAATCATGTTTCTAACTGCACCACAGGCACTGTAAGCCAATCACTCAGTCACTCGGGAAATGAATTGGATCAATCTTTAGGATGTTTTGTTTTATAGTTTGATTGTTTTGGGAGAAGTATGATACATTAAAGGGCACGAAGACCAAACTCAAACTCTGAATTTTAAATGTAAAGTAAATGTCATTATTGTTCCTATGTTACAAATAAAGATAAATTCTCTATTGGGAAGAGAGGAACCCTGAAGTTCTATTCAGTAAACACTATTGATATTACTTTTACCAGATCAGACATGATTCAGTTAAATAAATCAATAACGTTCCATCACATTAAAAGGCTCTTAAGTGTTCCCTACTGAAAGAAAATATTTGGGTGGGCACTTTAAAAAAAAGCTGTTCTTAGCCAAAAAGAGATTATTGTTTTATTTTTAGAAATTTGGATTTCTTCCAAAAGTTATGTGTGGAAATGCAATTCAAAGTGGGTACCGAGAATGGAGAATTTATGTTCAATTATATAAATTGGAAAAATTACTTCTTTAATCAGACGTTAGCTCGTAAATACAATGCTGTTATGCAGCTGACTCAAGTTGTTGGATGTTTGAGCTCTCGCCCACAAGGGCCAACTGCCACAAATAAATTTTTGACCTGTGGGACACACTAAGCATTGTTTCAAATGTGGTTAATTTTCAATATGCTACTCTGCTTAGCTTAACAAAAACTCATGGTTGTCATCTTCACCTAAAACTTGCAGGGCAAATTATTAGACCTTTACTGGACAATGATCCATACATGGATTCTCAATTTCCCAAATGCCAGACAAAATGTGACCACAATATTTCTTAACCTTGTTAAGTACAATTTGCTGGTTTGCTATTATATACCAGGATCGATATATAGAGGAGTTGGTGTGAGGTGTGAAGGTAGCAAGTGAAAGGGCAATGAACAGTGCAAATGCATTTCATTTTGAAAATAAAACCTTTCCCAGTAGCCCACGCTCTTTACCGCTTACACACTAATCAGGACTGACAGCCTCAAGATTGAACCAATTAAGGCAAGGCAAAAAGAATCTAATATTCTGTCACCCACACCAGTGATCCAGCAACATTTTAGCTGTTCAACCACTCAAAAATAGTTCTAGTATAATCATCCTTGACACCAAACAAAAACATCACTGACCTTTTTTTTAAGACATTGTTCTTGTTGGGGAATTATCATTTCAGTCCTGAAAACGCATTTACGGAGAATAAGAAATATTATAACAGTTCGTGGGTTAGCAGTCGCAAGTGTCAAGTTAAACTGCGGTCAATACCCTGAGAGCAAATGGAGATCCACTGATAAGCAAACAGCAAGCCTGGGTCAGGACACATTTGTATGCAGCAGGGAGAGGATGTGCATTAGCATCAGACTAAAGCTGCTGCCGCAGCTTCGCACTTCTTTGTGTTCAATTTGGTAGTGGGGGCAGGGTGAAAGAGAGAGGGATTGAGAGGAATTGATGGGAGGACAGAGAGGGGGTATAACTATGGGGTAATATCTTAGTTCATTAAAACCAATGAGCATCCTTTTGGCCAAGTGAAGGTAGTAGAGAAAGGAATGACTGAATAACGGCACCTTTGGCTTGAAATGCACACTGACCACACAGCAGTAACAATTTCACTTCTTGTCAACTAATGAGCCATCCAGTGTCTGAACATCAAAAAATTAAAGTCAAATTCTTAACAATGGAAATAACAATATGACACGTAATCATATTATTGACTGCTAATCCTATTTTTTCCAATATTTTCTTATGTTTATCAAAGTCAGCAATTAAGATGGCAGGAGGCTTCTGACCTTTAAGTGAGATGTTTGGTTTTGAACAATTAGGATGCAGTTTATTGGCTGATGCCCCCTAGAGGTAGGCAGGAGGTACCATTTGTGGCTTTGTCTCTATTGAGCTTGTCAAAATTTGGCTTCAGACTTCTAAATGAATGCTTGTTTGTCAATGTGTTCCAGCACATGCTCATAGGATGCCTAAAACAACTTTTAAAAAGTGCTTATGTAAACCAAAAATTGTTACACTTCATGTTTGAATTCAATGAAAACCATTGCATACACTGATCATATTTCCAAAGCCAAGCACCTCCACTTTCTAATTTAGTTTTCTTCCAGCTACGCACTGCTTTTACTATTGCCCTTCTAATCTGTCTTGCATGTTCAAAAGTCAAAATTGAGTTGAGTATTTCTTAATGTCATTAAGCAAACATTATGGAAGGACCTCATTTTTGATAACACCAAGAATGGGGATATATATGAAATTCCTATAAAGCTCTGTCAATCATTTGACATTTCACTGTTTAAGAATACACAGTTGTACTAAGAGACTGAAAATCCACAAAATTTGTAGAAATATGCATCCCTTTGCACTCTAGCTCTTTGTTAACTGTTTTTGTTTCCTCTTGTCATCCTCTAGCCCTTGTCCCCACCCTGCCTAAAAATAATAAAAAAGAAAAAAAACAAGTGAACCAATCCCCTCTCTCTTACCCAACCTCTTTGTGCAAAATGAATGCTTTTCTCTTCCCATTTTCCTTTTGTATTGTAATATGTACAATTTCATATCTGTATAGTGGATAAGATGTGCCAAACTGAAAAAAACATTGTCCCCTCAAAACATATATTTTTTAAATAAAATGGTTATAATTTACAAAGTGTTTGCTAAGTGATGGATGCTCACAACTTGGTTTGGTCTTTCATTATATTTTGGTTCAATGGATGAATCATTAGATTCCAAGAATCCTTAATAAAAAAAAATCAAATTCAATCCTTAAAGAAATTATCATAGCATGTATTTTTCCTATACGCAGTTTAGGGCACCAAAGGACGAGAGAGTAATGTGATTCCAGCTCCCTTCAACCAAGGCATGTGAACAAAAACATAAATTCACTGAGTTTAGAAGTCATAAATTCTAATTCTAATTTAGATGTTATGCAAAACTGGTGTTTCTGACTTATGCAAGGAAGAGAAGTATGAAAACCCTTGCTTTAAGCCAGTGATGCTGTTTTTTTTAAAGATTAGAATGTGGTCAAGCGGTGATTTAAATAGAGGAGCAGATAATTGAAAAACATCTATGCTATTTATTGTTAAACTGTTTTTAATAGTACATTACTTTCTCATTTTTTTCAAGCCACGGGTTAATCATTTTTTGACTAAATGCCACAAAATAATGAGAAAAAAATCACAAGTTCTAAGAACTCAGGGCCATGTCTTCAAATTGCTGGTTTTGTCCAGTCAAAAACTGTAAAGTTTTGAAATTCTAATATTTAAACAGAGACAAGTGTCAAATTCGCACATTTGGAAACAGCAAATTGTTGAGTTGTGTTTTTTTATTTTAACATGATGGATGACTACTTGCAATTATCAACTAACTGACTGTATTAAACCTGTATTTCCTACTTTGTGATAAGATCTGGAATTAATGTCCATGTATTAAAGAAAACTATTAACTGTAGCACCTGAGACAAATTGGCCACTTGACAGTGACACTGGTCATTAATACTGGTTAGTGCATTTAGATGGTTACAGTTTTTAACAAATTAAAACTAAATTTAATAGGTTTAAGTATTGCAAAGCAAATACAACAATACCTACAGATCAGCAGATGATCTCAGTGAGATCCAAGTGAGATCAAAAATGACTCAGAGCACGTTGCCCACTGGATTTTGCAACAAGGAGCAATAAAAGAACATGAACAGAACAAGCTTTACACTGATGTTTGGCAAAGTGGGCACAGCAGAAACCATCTGCAGATACCATCTCAGTTTTCAAACACAGCCAACTGTATGCATACTAGAAAAACTTACAAAAAGGGAAAGTGGCTCATATGAAATGGAGAAGGCTACAGAATCTTGGTATACTGCAATACGTGTGTAGCCAAGTTTATAACCTGACCCTTAATTTTATGCAACTGACATCTGATTTGTTTGCAAGGATATAAGGTTTAAAGTCATCTCTTCATATGCCAATAAGGGAGACTTATGTTTACACAGATGCACTGCAAGAAGAGAAAAAAAACTACATGTTACCTGGTAAGTGAAAATAACTCTTCAAATAACTTACATTTTTTAATGAGACAATTCATATAAAGTATACGACATCTAACAGATGCTAGTTTGGAAATTAGCTAGTTTACTATTTCATGGAAATCACAAACCAAGTAAACTGAGTATGGAACTGAGTGGCAAAGGTCTTTAAAAAGGTTTGAAGTTTCTGTTTATTAAATACCCTTTTTTGTTATGACTTGCTTCACTACTAGAGTCTCTATCCATTGGCACAAAGCTACATGTAGAAGTTCTTTGATTTTTCTTGCAAACTAAAAATATTTTAGTCTAGTCAACAGCCGGTATCATCTCTGTGTTTTGTTACCATGGTTACAGGTGAAAAAGGGTTTGTACTTTTGGCATTTTCCTAATATTTTATGACTCTGACAACTTTGTCAAGATATCTCAATTCCCAGCTTTCCTTTTTTTTGGGGGGGATTGTTCAAGTTTCATTGATAGACAGGGTGAAGGGGGTAGAGGGGAGAGAGACATGCAGCAAAGGGTCGTGAGCCGGACTCGAACTCACAACCGCTGCTGGTGACCTGTGCCCATGTGGTAACGCCTTAACTCAGCGAGCGATACGGCAGCCCCAAATCCAAGCTTTTCCAGTTGGCCAGAAAGTTCACATAACAAGGCTAGCTTTTCTTTAAACGGTTCCAATAGCCAGTTACCGGTCGACAACTTACAGAGATATAAACTTCATCACAAGGCAACTTAGTTTGTGCCAAGCACTTTTGAAAGATGCAAACATTGTAAAAGAAGTACAGTGTGACATGGCTATCCAACTTTAAAAGCCACTTAAATTTTACTTGCTCTTTTCTGATGAGGTCTACAAAAAGTAAGCGTCAGTAATTAACCTGCAGAGTGTACCCAAGTGGGGGAGGCACTAAACTGATGAGTCTGACTGCATGGCCTCAGTAGTCTGCAGGGTTCAAGGACTCAGAGCCTATGTATGCTTCAGGTATTCATTATGAGGCCACCAATAAATCTAGAAAATGCTTACAGGGAAGGACATATTGATCTGGACTCTCATCAGCAAATACCTCCTAATGTATTTATTGCTCAACAAATTTAAAGCCATTCCCCAAGCATATCCTTGTTGGGAGGGAGGGGTTCAAGTGCAAACAATAGAACGATTTGCCGACCAAAAATCCTTACAGTGTTCATGGACAAGACTACAAACTGCTGAACTTTCCTGTTGTTCATTATAGAAGAAGATAGTAACTTCACTTCACACACAATTCACAGTTCATTCTTTTGATTCACACAGAATTTGAAGCCATTAAAGACATAATCAAATTAGACTTTACCCTGCACTATGAACGTGTAAGCTAACAAGTGTTTCTAAAGGTGTTGACATAAGTACTACTAAACCCAGGACTCAGCATACATGACATTTGCAAACTCCACAGTCTTTCCAGCACCAGCAAAAAAACACAACTTTAAAGATTAATGCTACAAAGTGCACACGAGTAGATATTAAGCTAACAAGCACCTTAGCATAAATCTTTTAAAGCTAAAAATTATTAAACCAGTTATAGACCAATGTTGTTATTCCATCATTCCGTGGCTCACTCTCGCCTATCAGCTGTTGCATCACTGTCAATATGAGGCACAGATCGCTGTTGGAGTTTTTGGTTCCCTCTGTGTGTGTGTTCTTTCTGGTAAGGTTAAATGCAGCCAATAAGAAAAACCTTAGCATTTCAGACAGCAGGTGCCTCCTCCCCAACAAGAAATGGTCTTAAGTTAAGCAGAGAGGCAAACTGTTCGTGTTGTGATACAACATTAATGAAAGCTACAAGCAGTCAAGGGGTTTCATTGCGGGCATGTAGATTAGGGGTCAACCGATTAATAGTCTGGCCATTTATTGGATCCAATATTTAGCAGTGTTTCCAATTATCAGTAATCGACTCCATATTAAAAAATCTATTTAATAATGTGGTACTTTGGCCCGATGCAGCCGCCTTTCTACATCTGAGGGTTAGGGTTAGCGCAAATTAGTTACATGTCATTTCTGTGTCCACTACATGGTGTTAGTGAACACCCACAAATTATACATCATGTTTCTATTTGTCAACCATGTAATGTTCATACAATTCAGATAACACAAGTCACATAAGGCTAGTTTCTTGTTGTCAACAGGTGGCAATATGACAATAAATACTGATAGTATAGTAGTAGATAGCATGGTAGAAAAGTCTTGATTGTTGTACCTTGGCATGGTTTGTTCAAGTACAACGACTGCAAATGGAATAAAACCGTAGGGAACATTCAAAATGGTCTAGGGAATGGCTTAAACAGGCTTCTTTGTAACTCTGGTCATGCTGCATGCACCTACCAAATTTGCAACACCTAGGTAAAACCTAATGTGGGAACTGCAGCTTTGAAGCTTTGCGGTAAGTCAGACTGCCGAAAGCATTTGCTTCGATAAACAGCACCAGTAATTCATCATTAGCTCTACCTCAAGCCTAGTCAAAGTACTTTTTCTGTACACAAAAAACATTTATTAATATGCTACCCAGAATACCACCCAAAACTATCTGATAAGCGCCAGAGGTTAGCTTTGTTTTCTGACAGCTGTAATGTTCTTTGTTAGAATTCAGGAAGGGACAATCCTACATGGAATCTGCATGTTCTGTCCATGTCTGTTAGCGTTTCTCCAGGTACGTTAGTTCTAATATAGTTCCAACACATACAGGTCAGGTGAAGTGGAAACAATCACAGCCTGCAGGTGTTAAGGTGGGTGTGAAAGTGTTGTGTATATGTGTGTTAGACCTGTGATTGACAGGTGACTTGATCACAGTGCATTTGCTGTGTGTCTGTAGGTAGGCTCGAGGCTCCTGTTAAATGTTGTAACAAATAACAGTAGCAGTAGTAAGTACATGCTGAATGCACAGTGTTAGAAAAAAGTAAACAAGAAATGAGGAGAATTTCATGTTGCTTAGTTCACTGAAGAAAAACACTCCCAGCTCTACTTTGTCCTTTAATATCAGAGCTGTGAACACAGCACAGTAATTGTTGTTCCCAAGGTCAGTGGTAATGTCATTCATGTATAATGAAAACACATAAAAAAACTTGCTACAGTTAAATATTTTTGCAGATGTGTGTGCACTTGTTACATGCACAGATTTGCCTTCCAGTTAGACACATTCATTACAATTACAGCTCAGTTCACTTTGACTCAGTCTACTTCACCTTCAAGCCTATGTAATTCTCTGGCTATGTTCACCTGCAAACTGCAGACACATTCTGATTTTCTTGTCATTTTTAACAGCATCTGCACCACTGGCTGGGGGACAAATGTTTACCTGACTTATCAGTACCTAAAACAGACTCAAAAGGTGGAACCATTTTCAGCACAATAATGCTTTTGTTGATTTTATTGATTTCTGCATTAAATGGATTAAAGTGCTGCTAAGAACACCCCTAACCTACAGAGAATGACCATTTGACTGCACTTTATTGCATCTTTTAGTTCACTATTTAGGTTTTAGAGCTCAGAAGTTTTAGTTTGCTCTCACTGCTGTGTCATCAGCATAAAAAAATTATCTTAAAACCCAGTGTGCGTAACAGGAAACTGCTTGCCAATACATTTACCCTTTTAAGGTAAAAGGTGATAATCAATCACTGGCACAAGTTATTTCCCCTGCCCTTAAGGGGAAATAACTGAACAAATTTGTGCAAGCATGATTTGCAGCGCCAGTTCATCCCACAGCGCCAGTTCTGCTTACCAAAAGTGGCCCACGAGGCGGCTCGCATTCCACGCCTGGCTCCAAGCCAGCGAGCCGGGCTTCTTACCCATTTAAAAACTGAGAATAGGTTGAGACTGTTTCGGCCCCAAGACTTAAGGGGATAAAAAACTGACGTGAAGCTGAAAAGATCAACCAAAAATGAAATATTAAACCGAATGCAAATGTATTAATGTATAAAGAGAAAAAAATGACACACTTGCCAATTAAATCATTCAGTACCAAAAAAATGCAGGCAAGCTTGTGAAAACAACAAGTATGATATTGGATGATGTTCATTCACCCACACCAGTGTCAAAAGGGGAAAGTTAGACTCCAGTGGTACTATAACAAAATGTCTCTTTGTGGAGCCACAGCTTTCTTCTTCTGTTTAATTGCTGCAGACAAAGGGTGCATCTCATCTACCTGCCAGCAAAGCCAATCAAAAAGACGAGAATTCACCAGCAAAAGATCAAGGGCCAGGTCTGGGAATTGTTGCCTGACGGGCTGTTCCTGACAGACCAGTGTTTTATGGAGGCTGTAAATATACGAAAAGCCTTGGGGACACTAAATCTTTTCCTGTTACATTGTGTGGTGTGTAATTTGTTTTAATTATGCATTTAGATGAGATTACAAATAGATAAATTGAACTGCCTTTCCACTAGTCTTGGATTAGGTCTTGCAACTTTGAAACATCTTCCACTTTTTCGAACAGCACGGGTTAATAAAAAACACTTCAGGCCATTCCACTACATTATCTGTTAGTTCCTTGGAGACATACTGCAATCTCATCCTCCAAGCATAACATTATACCTAATGTTTCATAAACCTGCTCAAGCACAAATAAGAGCCCATGTAAAATGCCAACTGATATGCCATTAGAAGTGTGTACTAATTATTATTTTCTGTTAGGTTACACATAGCTCATATCAGAAATAGGTAGGTATTGTAGATAGTGCAAGATCCCAACCAGAAATTTATCTAAAATGAGAGGCAACTACACAGGCACAGAGAAATACGGATAAAGCAAAATTCTGCCATTCACTTTAGATGCCCAAGGCAAAAAGACAGCAAGAGTTCGGTAGAGTGAGCTATTGAGAGAAAAAGGGACCCATACAGAAGAGAACAACTGTGAAAGTGAAAGTGGGAATCAGGATTCAGCAAGGAGAAGGCAAAGTGTAAGAGGGATGCTAAAAAGTTCTAAGTGAGAAGATTGTATTGAGATACAGAGAAAAACGGCATGTGAAGGGAAAGGCAGGGGTCTCCACTGGCCTGGTATGTCCTTTTCATGCAGGTGAAAATGGCAATGTACCGTATTAAGTTAAAGGAATTTAAATGTTGCTAACTGTATATTTTAAAGCAACACAGCATCACTCTACGACATGAAACAAAAGCCCAACAGATGCTGGGAACAAGGGATGCATTATTAATAAAAAGTGGCAGAAACAGTTACACTTAACACGTGCTATGTCAAATTGTCATGACAATATGGAATAATTGAGGTCACACTGTGTGGCAGTGCCAGGGCAACACTACCCCAACCAGCCTTTCCACTTCATTGGCTGAGTAGACAAGCTCTAGTCTTGTTAAATGATCATCATTAACACAGAATACTATTGCCATGAACAGGAAAGAAACACTTGGGCTTATCCCAGTGATTGAGCAACATAGTAATAGACAAATAGAGTATTACAGCCTTTCCAATCAGTATGCTATGTCAAAGTTTTAGCTGTTCTCATGAAAATGGTTCCAATTAGTTGTATACATTTTCCCAAACTACATTAACTGTTCACCAAGCGATGTTCTAACTTGTGTACTGTGCCTACTGTCCATTCGTGGTATATACTATAAAGCCAAGACAAGAAAAGACAAATCAACACATATATTACACTTCTGCCCTAACAGTTGTTATGACTTCACTGACAAAACTAAAAGTGCAATAAATCACATGCTGTGAAATCTATAGCACACAGCTTGAAAAGCTCAAAATAAGAAAAAGATATATTAATGGAAAACCATGGAATCTTGGCCCTGACATAAAAGAGAAGGTTTCAGTCTATTTAACTGAAATTGCACTTTTTAGCCATTATGCTAAGTAATTGTATTAGACTAATCACTTTTGTATGTAAAATCATGTAGATATGTATTTAAGACAAGATTCAAATCAACTTTCTTTTAATCATCAGTTTAATATTCAGTTTCAGCATGCCTGCAGACAGATCGTTTTTACACTACTACTAGAGTTGCACCACTCGTGGTATGCCTAATTAAACAAACCTTTACACAATTCAGTGAGAAAGATAAAGCATTCTCATTTCATAGCCTCAGGGTTACGGCATATACCACATAACTGCAAAGTGTCTGGCTTTATTCCTGGCTGCCAACTCTTGCTTTGCATTTAATAGCCCTCTGTCCATTTGTCACCTGTGAAAATATAGGCAAAAAGCTAAAACTAGACAAACTTGCACTCATCCAAATTTTCTACACAAAGATGTTGGGATGCCAAAACTAATATTTACAATCTGGCCACACAACATCACAATTGTAGAGCATAAAAATACTTGGAATTTCTTTGTTGAAAAGAACTGAGTATTCAATTTTCCAACTGCTATTATATCATGAAAAATCATTTGGTCAAAGAACTTGAAGAAATCCCATCATAAAGCACAGATTTGATAAAGTCTGCTGTGAGCTAAAAGTCAGTATACTGTGGTTATCTTTAGGAAAGTGTCATAACAAGAATTAGATTACATATTGCAGCTGTCAAAAGGCTTGTTCAACATTTGGTAAAAAAAAAAAGACTGAAATACAGCAAACACATCAAACAATAGATTATATAGCAGTAAGTGAACAGCTTTGACCACAGCCTCAGTTTAAATCCTTGAAAATTCCTTGCTGAAAAATGGTGAGAATTTTTGTCAGAAGGAGAGGAAGAAAAATGTAGAAGGGGGTAAACACAACTTGTAGCTAGAGGGAATGAAGAAACATAAGGGATGGGAGAGAGAAAGAGAATGAGTTAGGAGTCCCTCCAACAGCCTCAGCTGTGAGTGTAAACCCATATGCTGTAATGGAAACATACAGCTTATTGACTCGCACTGCCCTATCTACAGGATTATATGCGGCCAACATCATGACCATCAGACAAAATATTTCCCAGACAAGTCTATGTAAAGCATGGACCACATATTTCATTGCACTTCTATAGCCCTGCCTGAGAATGACAGCAAACATACATAATCATCAAGCCAACGTGTGGTTTGTTTAGTCTGTGAAGATTAATAAAAGATAGTCAGGATATTTGTCACACTGTCTAACATTGGTTTAAGGCACCAGGTCGATACACTGACTCTCACTCTGTCAGCTGCATGTCATATGCCATAGTTCTAAGAGGCTATACAAGCCATTAAATGCAGACAAAGGACAATGACATATTATCATCATTCATCTGGCCAAATTAGTAGTCACATCCCTGTCATGTAAAATCGTAATCACCACAGTGATGATGAGATGTATTGCTCTGTAAATATAAGTTTTCAAGTCATACAGGACTACATGAGTGGCATGGAGAAGTCCAGCAAAGTAGAAAACTTATTTTAAAGCAACCCAGAGATGCTGCATGAATGGCCTGAGGCTTTAAATAAACTTGCTGTGTACTGGATGGGCAATGGGAGCAAACAATAGCTGTACTGGCTGAGCATAAACATAATACTATTGAGACAGAATATGTAACCCCAGCTGACACATTACTGCTTAACATTTGTTTGTCAATGTCCACTGAAAACCTATTTTAACACACAAAAAAGGGGGAACTTGTCACTGAGCTGCTATCAAATGATTTTGTCAACAGTAACTGGCTTTGAAGCAATTGACATGTTGCCACTGTAATATCCGCCAGCTTCAGAGCTGGTTGGTGTGGAAATTGTCCACAACCCTCTTTGGAACATGCTGCTAAAGACTGGCATTCAAACATGTATACAACTACATTATTCTATTTCTGTAGCCCAACACACTTCATGAATTCATTCCAGTAAAAGGACATCAGTACAGAGAGAAAGGCCAAACATTTCTATGTGGTGCACTAACAAAATCCATGGATTTAGCTATAAACGTATTTTTTAATATCAAATACTTGTCCCAGAGTGTAATGAACTGCATCACCACAACTAGTACTACTGTACTACAACAATATGTTACTGTACTTGACAAACAAAGCCACTCAATCAAACTGTCACGTTACTGCAACTGCTACATAAAAATTCAAGTAACAAGTTGATATATAGTTATTATGTCTGACAAAGAGGTTGTGCATTTGGCCCTGTATGCTTGTCTGTTTGCAGAATCCCTCAAAAGCTGCTTAACAGATTTCACAGATATTGCATGGAGAGTTAGGCCAAGGGCCAAGAAGACACAGATTACTTCTGGGTACAGGCAGAATCACCATTTCCCCATTAAATATGCAGACAGGCTTAGGCCACTGCCCAGTTCTCTGCTATAGTAAATACCCTGGTTCGGCCGCTATGCAACACATCTGAAAGTCCCAAACTGGCCTTTTTACAATATAACCAGTAGACTCCCAAAATAATGTATTTAAAACAAGAGAAAACCTGCAAGGCTGAAAAAATAATGAAACCAACATGGAAATGCCAAAAACTGCAGCTCCTCAAATGGCTAGCTGAGGCTAGCCGAGGCTGGCTGCAAAAGCAAGGCAATCCCTATAGATCCCCATGTAAAAATGCCCAACTTTACAGCTGTAAATCCATTTACAGCCTGGGACAAAAAATGCACGTATAATCTATGATTTGGATTGTGTTCGGTTACCTGTTGGCCTAGGAAGATTATTGCTACAGGTAGCAAACTAGTTAGCCATGCACGCTATAATCCACCTTTGAAGGAAGCTGTGGGTGAGAATTTTATAACTGGTGATTGATAATCAATTCAAAGCACTTTGCATTGTTAAAATATTTGCAGTCTGGCATAATGTCTACTGCTTGAGGAAAGAGATAAAGTCTGTACTAACATCACACCTTGCCTTGTAAGAGTGGGACCATGAACTCATTAGGTCAATGCAATAAATCATGTGAGAACTAGGGTAATTTTTTCATAGACTTCAATACACTGGGCACCTCCACACTGGCTTCACTTTTCAGATCCAGAGGCTAAGTCCACTAGCTCAGGTTCTAGTACAATCTGTGTGTCCATTTCATGATTTTAACTCTAAAAGCCTGCAAGAACAACAGAAAGCAAATAAATCCTGAGTTCATAGAGAGCAGCAAATAAAGCATTAGCACCAAGACTAAATTTCTGTGGGTGGATGCCGCACACAGACATTCTGCTGTTATAGGGAGGTTATCTGGAGAACAAAGACACTTTAAACAGAGAAAAGACAAATCTGGATAAGTCGGGGGCTAAGGGGAAACACAAGGTAAAAGGAAAATTAGAACAAAAGAAAAATAATAGTTTTACTTCAGTATTATAGTTCCTTTCTTAAAACAAGGCCACACCACAAACAACAGCATAGCTTCTACTTAAAAGACCTATTGTTTAAGTTCTAGTGACAAAGTCCAAACAATCATGCTGAATACCTACAAATAAAAAAATATGCAATCAAAGTATTAGAATGTCAAAATTAACTTATATTAAATCACCTGTTTACACTGAATAGATAGGAAACTGTGGGTGTGAGAAACAAAACATTCAATACGGATCTAGCAGAAATAAAAAGTTATGGGACACTAAAAAACAAGTCATTTGTTACCTGAGATGGTTAAAAGTCTGACTCGATATCAGATATTAGATTAATCTTACTTTGACACTATGACAACAAAACAGCAGCTTTTCTGCTGTTGAAACTAACCTGTCAAATGGTATTGATAGTATTTAGAAGAAATACACCAATATATTCAAATACTTCACTGGTTCTTTGATTACACAATAACCACTGACCGTCATTTCATAATGAGATTTATGTAATTTCTTACCCATTGCCTTCACAAAAAAGCAACAGCGGATAACAAATTTACATATAATCGCAATGGATTTAAAAGAGTAAGATGGATTCAGACTCAGCATCATTTTAAATATTGGATCAAACATTTTTGCTGCCACGCAATTTATCACTGGTGAAGGCAATGATCTATGGTCAAAAGCAATTTTACATCAGTTGTTTTGGTTTTTTTAAAGTGTAATATATGTTATCTGCTGCCAGCTAGAGACACCAGCAATTTTTATTTCTTTGGCTGAATGGATAGAAAATGAAACCTGTGACAGAAAGGACTGCTGCCATTTTTTGTGCTAAAAAGAGAGCATTTTATATCTGAATAGCTGCCCAATTATTACTCACACCCTGGAAAATTGATTTCAATGACATAATGGCTCATTATTTTTTTTAACAAAAAGTAATGGAATAGGCAGTGTTTCCCAGAATCACAGCAACTACATTAACATTTAGTTACTATGTGCAACTTGGTTGGGACTAAAAGCTATCAGATGTCAAAAAAAGCAACGTGAAAATAAAACAAAGAAGTTTTCAAGATGAACTGAAACCTAACTGCTCAAACCACCTCTGCTGCTAAGCAAATGTTAAAAATGTGTATATACATTAGGCTCTTGAAGACATATACATCATTTTTTTTATCTCCCTTTAGTGTAACTGTCAAAAAGCCATCAGTAAAAGCAGCCACTGTCATATTTTCAGTGTACATGCTTTATGGTCTGTCTCCTTTGTCCTTGTGATAACAGAAGCCAATTTTATATAAAAAAAACAATGTAATTAGCTATTGTTCTCCGTCTCATTAAAGCACCCAGAAAAAAAGTTCCAGCAATTTCTACACACATGAGAGCAGAAAGCGTTTATCTGATCCCTGATAAGATTACCCACTGAATGATCTGTGTGGCTGAGAGAGCACTGAGCTGTATGGGTGAGGGAGAGGTGTGATTGAGAGACCAGAAGATAAAACTCTTGTCTCGTTCCAACTTCATTAATACTCAGACACATTTATGTTCTTTATTAGGCTATGGAAAGTTGTTAGCTAGTTAGAAACTGATTCGCATGTAGTCCGTGAAAACAGATTGTAATGAAATTTGTAGTCTGGCCAACAGGCGTGTGGAATTTCAAGAGTAGATGTTGGTGATGGATTTATCAGGATACAAGACACTTGAAATGACAAGTATAAGCGGGGACACAGATTTTCCATTGAAAGTGCTCTACTCAGTTAGCCATGTAGACATCCACAGACGATATAAAACTACAGCAGCAGCAGTAGCAGCAGCTACCATCCAGTTTAAGAAGTACCATCACACTGCAGCTTAAAATCCAACCAGATCAAATAATGTACCAGTCCACATCAAAACTACCAAACTCCTACTCCAGCACAAGTCACACAGCTAGACACTCATAGAAGGAATTAAGAAGTGTGTCTGGGCTTCTGTTTCCCTTAGGGGTCCCCCAGGGAACGTCTAGGCCCTGGGTTGAACCTCCAAGTCAGATCTTCTTCCGTTTTGTGCTATGTACCAACCCAATGTCCTTTTTTTGGAATTAAATATCTCTCAAATACAGCATTAACCGACTCAACAGAGATTAAGACAGGCAAGTGACTCGTTATCAAGTGTTGTTCACCACACAAGTAAATATTGTGTGATAACAGATTTTGTTTAGAATTTGATTATTTTTCATTTTGGTCTTCAGGGCATCAAGCGAAGTAGGTGACTCAATAGATGACAAACCTAAACATTGTTATTTTTCTAGTTGGCTTTGCAGGTAAGTGCTAGTATTCACTTAGAATTGTATTTGGAAGGTTGATCTTCTGTCAGTATCAGCAATGCATGTAATCTAGAAGTTAAGTTTATTTGGCTCGACACAGAAGTTAATCTTGTCTGAAATTAATTGTACGGATCATTTTGTGTCTTTTGACCATAGAAGATCTGCTGTTTTCAAAGTAGAAGGTGGTGATGAGGCAAGAGAAAGGTAAAAGAAAAAGTAAAACACTTACATTGCCCATATACTCAGACAGAAGGTCCTGAAGAGCCTGGCGCACGGAATTGCATTCGGCCACGATGCGCTCCCTGCGGTCATCACGTGTGCATGAAGAGTCAGCCATGAGGGCAGCACCACTGATAATGCTCTCAAGGCGCTCCTCCAGGGAAGGACGGAAGCGCTCCTCACTGAACGCCAGGGGGTCCACAATGATTTGTTTCTGTAAGGAAAGGGTCAGAGGGGAAATTACACAGGGAGCAAAAAAATGCAAAAAGTCAACATGGTACACTGGTCTCTCCCTCTCCAAGCCCAAAGAAAGAAATCTGGCAGGAAAGGGGATGGCTGATTTGACAGACTGCCAGGTCAGCTGGAAAACCAAAAGGGTAGAATGTGCTAAGCTGTCTTTTTGTGTCTGTAGGCCATAGTAATGTTATTTTAATAATGATAATAGTGTATTTGAGTAGTATCTTTTAAAATAAGTGTTATAAAGTAGACATAACATCAATAAAAATAGTGATACACGGGGAAAAAAAAGATTTTTGGGAAGTGATTTAGAAAAGGACAGTGATTTGGTGAGTCTGAGCTCTTCTGCAGAGACTGCACAGCCCCCTCTAGTTTTAAATCTAGACATAGCCTGCAGGTTCTTGTCTGAGGACATCACTCTGTGCAGGGGTATGTAAGAAGAGATCAACTCTGAAATAAAGTCTGGAGCCCTGCCATTAAGAGCTTTAACAGTAATCAATAAAATCTTAAAATCAAACCTAAAACAAGCTAGTAGTCAGTGAAGAGATGATTTAAGTGGTGAGATGTGAGCTCTTCCTCTGGTTTTGTAAAAAAAAAGTCTAGCAGCCACTCTGTACTGGATGAAGTCTGTTGATATTGGTTTTACACCTCATAGAACAAACATTGCAATAGGCCAGCTGAGAGGAGACAAAACCATGTAAAACAACTTTTGCCTCTTGAAGACATAAAATGGTTGTGTCTTTGATTTTGTTTTTTTTTGTAGATGTTAAAAACTGGATTAAACAAGCTTGCCAATACTCAAGGCTGAGGCCAGAATCAAAAAAATGTGTTTCCCACAGGCTTGATGATGAGATATTGTTTGATATGTGTGTGCATGCTTTCTGTACCAAAAACTAGGATCTCAGTTTTGTCAGAATTTAATTGTTGAAAATTTTCAGACATCCAGTCCTCCACATCTGCTAAATATCCAACCAGATGGGAGAGCACAGAAGGCCTTAAGGAGATATTATCTAAGTAGCATCTGCGTAGCACTATGTCTGCATATGACGTGACCAAGTGCAAGAACATATAATAAAAATTAGATTAGGCCCAAAATGAAACCTTGCAGCACTCCATGTTGCTGGAGCCAAAAACAAGACAATGTCACCCAAGAAAACTCCTCCAAAACATTAAATGCACTGCAGATCACTGTACTGCAGTGCCACATATCAGCCAAATGCTGAAGTCTGTTTATCACGATACCATGATGCACTGTGTCAAACATTGTACGCAATGTCATGTAAAATGAGAGCAGAGTAAGGCCATTTGTGACTCTGAGACATTTATTGAAAGCCTCACTGGAATTTTTCCAAAATACAGTTATCTAAGATTTTCCAGAAGTTGTCAGGTCTCTTCTCTGATTTTTGCAGTAAACAGTCACTTCAAAATCACCCTGTTGATACTGTAGAGAGAGGGATCAAGGCTAGGATTTTTGATAGTTTGTTGTTTCTCTACCAACATGTGCGTGTGGCAGAAGGTATATCCACACCATCTTAAATTCTGAAATTAATTTAAACTAAAAAAAAAGTTAAATAATACTGTATATAAGCTGTTGCAAATATTTTAATTGCTTTATGTACTTTGTCAAAAATAAATAATAAATAATTAGGAATGTGGCCTTGTGGGTAACCTGGGTATAATGTAGGTTCACTGCGGCATTGTTATGGGATATGAGCGTCACTCTCTCCATCTGTTTCGAGTGTGTGACAAACAACATTACCAGCACGTAGCTGTAGTCACTGTGAAGTGCATGCTGGCAGAGGCGTTCAAGTTACTGTAATCAGCCATAAAGTGTCTCGACAGGCCCAAATTTCAGTATAACAGTTATCCAAATGTTGTGTGCCATTTTAGCTGGCCCAGAAAAGGAAATAAAGGCCTGGTTCATGCAGCATTACGATGGTTTCTTTCTGCCTCTCCTCATCACTGAAGAGTTGGTCCGGTGTTATGCCAAGTTGTGCCTGCCTGCCGAGAAGCGCATGCCTGTTGTGGGACTGCACACAGCTAAAACAAAAACAACCAGTCATTGTAATTATATCTAAGCCAAGGTATTGTTTGAAAACGATGCAATATTCTTTGTCTGGTTTATGAATATAACAAATTATCCAAAGGTTATTGGCTATAGTTAGTAGACTGATGGGCAGCATTGTCGATATGCTCCATTTGAACATATCTGACTATCAGTGCTTTATAAAACTACAGCAGGGCAAATATAGAATGCCTCCACAAGAAAACAGGCTTGACGAAGGCCCAGAGGAGCTGAAACATTAGTATGATTAATAAGTTGTGATGCTGAGCAAGAGCAGTGTGTGGGATCTTTCTTGCCTAAGACTGAAGTTCATGAAATAAACAGTAACACTGCATTAATATTTGAAGAATTTTTCATTTTCAAGGACAATAGAGGTTGTATTTATTTCTTTTCACTAAAATCAACAAAACACAGCATTTGCTAATTGGTGGCCAAACTTTTACATAGAACTGTATAATAATGTTTCTGAGACGATTCGATTTCATAGCCTTTGTTACCTTTCATGCGAGTCACAAAGGTGCTATAGCCATCTCTCTGCTCTTTCATATCTGCAGGACAAGAGAGACCACTTAAATGTCTCATTTCACAGGGCCAAGCCTGCTGAGAAAGGCAACTAGTTGTCATGCTGGTGAGGTACTGTGGAGGGTTAAGGTATCACTATGACGTTTGCGGCAGCTAAAGAAAGAAACCAACTTCCTTGATGACAAATGAACTCTGCAGTGCTTGGGCAGATACCTTACTGCTACAAAATATTCCACAATTCAGCTGTTAGAACTGTGGTTTATTAGGCAGCCCGCCCTCTATCACAGCCACCTCCAGCCCCCTCCATTCCGTCTCATCTGACCTCCTCTGCTTGCGTGTCATATCACCATGGCAACAGGCACACGAGAGAGACATGGAGGAGGCAACAGAGAGAGAGGGAGAGAGAATGGGGGAGTTGACTCATTTGCTAATTTTGCCTTGCACTTGAAAGTGGGCATCAGAAAGTAGGTATTCTGGAAAAGGCCTGCATTTTAATGTTTACAGGGAGTGGCTTTCTGCGTGATTACCTGTATAATAATCACTGATGCAACACATCTAAGAGAGGGCATTGTTGCAACTTGATTTATGTTAATTAATCATTTAGCATATCATTTGTCATTAAGAAATGCATTCACCATTTATAATAGTTAAGCATAAATTTCCAGTCTGATTGGCCAGCTATCGATTCATTCCTGAATACAAAAGTGTGCAAACTGGCATTCAACACTACACACAGGGAAATCTAGTGAGTGAAGCCAACTGTGATATCATGTAAAAAGTTTCTCGTCCTCAGCCTACTACTGTCATAAAAATACAAACTTGCTGAAAGCATAAATGGTGAGGTTTTATATACTCACAAGTGGGACTACTTTGGTAAGCAATGCTCACTTGATGACGGATGTTGTAAGAGGAATGTCAGAAGTACCACATTTGCTACTTAAAAAGCTTAGTTAAAGTAAATATTTTATTAGGCTTGCTAGGAGCTACTGACTCAAATGGAGAACCTAAAGGGAGGCCCAAGCAGAAACAAGGCAAAGCATATTGCAACTGAAGTATATAACTATAGGATACCCATCTTACAGTGCAATGTTGGCCAGGTTTCTCTTGAAAAAAACATAATGGATTTCAAGAAACCTGTTCAAATAGAGGTTGCATACAATAAAAAGGTCTCACCATGATGTGATTTGAGTGGATGTGATCCAGTCACATAGGCCATAGCACTTTCAAATCTGAGGCAAGAATAAAATACAAGGCTGCAAATTGTATTGGGATGCAAAATGTGACATTTTGAGTTCTGAGAGTAGGGCTGAGCTTCCCTTTGTGGCACACCACTTTCATTGTGTCACACTGCAACTGCATAAAAAAGAAGACTACAAAAAATCTCAACACTTCTGATTCTCCCTGTTACACGTAGATTCCAGTGGGAAAATTATATTAATGCAAGATTTTTCCCTGCAAATTTCAATGTATGTAAAAACTGCATTTTCTGCTCACAGTTTGCTTGTATGTGTCTACTTAGATTTTTAAGTTTTGATCAGCCAAATTCTCTGACACCTCACCAACCATGACAAAATAGACAAAAATCTGAGGTCTATAATTTATGCCACAGATGTTGCTCACTTACTCCTGTTGCATTTTTCAAATATGCTGAGTGTGTTCTGGCAGAATTTGATAGTGTAGTTTCTCTTTAAATTCACTTTGGATGAGGCTGAATGTTTCAATGAAGCAACTTTTCAAGTAACAGCAACCGAAGGAAAAAAAAAAAGTTTCCTTACAAATGAGAAGTCAAGCAGGGTCCTGCCATAAGTTCAATGATCATTCCCAAAGGTTGAAATATTTCTCATTCATTTCACTGAATGGCAACAAACTGCTCTGAAACCTTACTGTAATACTTGTAGGAAAACTGCACTACTTTACGTATCTTAAGTAGTATCAGTAAGAGTAATTTTGGTTGAAATGGAGCCTTTGCCAACAATATTGAGTAAGTGCAAGGCATCACTTTTGACTGTCACCAGATGGGATCTCAAAACTTACAATACATGGGAAACAGACTACACTTGCACAGCATTTTTTTACCAGAGCAGTTTAAAGAACCTTGACAATTTTTGTCTCTCATTTATCTACTCACGCACACACGCCAATGGCAACAGAGCAACTTGGAGTAAAGTGTCTTGCCCAAGGACACTTCAGCACATGGACAAAAGGAGCCAGGGACTAAAGCACCAAACCAACAATTAGTTGGCAGTCCGCTCTACAACCTCGGTTTGTGTTTCAGTCACACTTTTAGTTTTGTACTTTTCATATCCCTGTTCATTTTTACACATGGCAAAGTCAAGCCATCTTATGTCAGACAGACCCAGCACCTGGAGCAGTGATCTCAAAGTCCTGAGTCACTGGCACTAATAAATGCAGCCCTTACAAACCTGTCTGACTACAGTCGTGCTCAGACAAAGCAGCAGGGAGCTTTTTGGGGCCAAACAGCTCCCTGTTCTTGACTGGCAAAGTCAGTCACTTGACTTTAATCCAAGTGAGCATGTGTTTCACAAAAAGCCCCAAAACAAGCAAGAGTGGAATTTGGCTGCAGTGCAGGCATGGCAAACTATCATCAGGAAAGATACCAAGTGCCGTGTGATGTCAATGGGTCACATATTTCTGACAGATAAATTTGTTTCTTCTTCTCTATATCAAACAAATACAGACAAGTTCCCAACACCCCATGTTCCACTAGCAGAAAAACTATGGTTTGCAACAATCCTGAGTAATTATACAGTGCATCAAATGGCCAAGGGAATGTAAAACATGAGCATGCAAATGGCATCAATCACGTGAATAAACAGTGTCACAGCAGGAGCAACACATCAAGTTGAACACTGTTACTTGCTAAATGACTAAAAAAACTAATCAACACAAGATGAGTAATGCATTGAGCAAAGAGAGGACACAATGGAAACCTGTACCTCTATAGACTTCAATTTGTCATCATGGATCTTTTGAATGTCTTTGGAATCTGTCTGAATATGAACAAATCTTCTGTAAATAATAAGATGCTTTGCAAGTCTAAAAAAGTCAGTGACAATAGAGGGGAAAAAAATCAGGCTAATCATCTTTGCATTTATCACCCCAGGCAACATTAAGATGATTAGCTCTACATTTTATCCAGCTGTTTTCTTGATGTTGTTTCATGTCAATATTATGAGTAGAGTGTCACATGTTTCATATACCTGTTCATTTTTATTTTTAATTCATATGTATCAATCTATTATTAAACAAGATCTAAAAAATTCTGTTTGAAGTCAAAGTTGAAGGCAGTTTAATTCAATTTAAGTTATATGAAAAAGGTAAAGGGAAGTAAAAATAGAGGAAAAGTATTCAAACAAATGTTTAAAAAAAACATGTTTAAAACCAGATCATCTGGGTCAGCTGTGGATTTTGGGAATACCCTGGATACAGTTTGTAGTACAAAAACTGGATAAGCTTAGATGACTTTCAGATATGTAAAGATTTTAAGCAGGAATGTGGAACAAGACAGCAACATGCAAAGTGTTTTAGCAGATTAGTGTTGCTCCTTGTGCTAAATGCCAACATTAAGAACATGTTTGTCTCCAAGGTATTATTACAGTTTGAAATGTTTTCTGAACAGTAATGCATCTAAAATACAGTTCAGCAGAATTGTTCTCTACCAACAACATTAGAGCAGCCACAAGCAAAGAAGGATTTAATATTTATTTATGTAAACGTAACCAATTTAAAATATGTGATTGTAAGTACAGCCCACTGAATATCTCTCTCTGAAAGCTACAGTTGTGTTAATCTCCTTGATTTGACATAGAAGCAAATCCAGGAATGTGGTAGTAGTGACTCAAGAACATATTCAATATTCCCTAAAGCCATATCCCAATTTGTCCTCATATCTTGTCCTAATTTCAACCTCAACCCTAAGCCCTTCAAGGGCTTTTGGTCATTTTATGATTCAGCTGGGTTCGCCCTATAAACAAAAAAATCTGATCCAACTATAATCTTTCTGAACAAGCTCTCATATGTTTCTGTAAATAGGTTTTTATTATGGTCTTGGAACTGAGACTTTGTTGGGGAAATATGATCTCAGATTTAGCTTTTCTTGATTGGGATGACACATAAATATCTGACTGGACACACATGAAAAAATAAAAAGAGTTTGTGACCTGTAAATCACTCATTGACTTACATCAAAATTGTTGAGGGCATAGGCAAGTTCTCCACCCCCTGCTGGCTGACTGAGTGCTGAGTCTTCAGTGGATGTGGCCTGGGCAGCATTGGAGATGCCAGAGACGGCATGCTGCAGCTGCTTATAGATCAGGTCACGGTTAGCCTTGTAGGCTGCCACGTCAGGATGCTGCAGGCAGGCACGGGATGCTGTGTACAGCATGGGGATGTTCCTTTGAAGCACCCCGCGAGCAGCAGCCATTTGGTCCTTGTGGTGAACGTCCTTTAGCTCCTAGCAGAGTGAGATGAAAAGGAAAGCAGAAAGGGGTTAAACTGGAAGATGGAATACTTACGGGGGGCGGGGTGGTAATGTACTTTAGATTCAAAATGGGCTTGTCATGCCCTTACAGAGACACTAAGTGTGACAGAGTTTGTTCTGGATGACCCAGATTTATTTCTGTCCCCTGCGGTAACACAACACAGTCATAATCAGGCCATTATAATGTGCCTTTGCAATTTAATGCGTTGCTATTCAGACCTCGGCATTGTATTGCAATTACATCTTCATAGGAGGGAGGAGAGGAGATAGTGATCTCTGGCATAGATTTATGGCATAAAAAAGCTTGCATACACAAAACGAAAGCCCTGCCTCCAAATGGAACACTCCCAAGACTTTTTTCCCCTTTCTACTGCTTGCCGTTAAGCCCCATTACTTTCTGCATTCACTTAGGTTAAACACATTTACCATCCATAAAAAAGTGCAATTGCAAGTAAATTTCTCTCAACATCATCAGTGATTATTTTGTCATGATCATCGATCACTTGTCCATTAAAAGAGGGGGTAATATAAAGAACAAAAATTGTCTGTTCTTGGTAGATATTGCAGATAGAGATGTTACTTGAGTGTTTCTGAAGCACGGCACTCATCACTACTTCATGTTTCTGACATGGTTCAAGTATATTCCAGTATGATGTGACATACTTTAACAAACCAGTGTCTGAATCAAGTCTGTATATTGGTAAAAATGGTATTAAGATATTCTCTCTGACCTATACTTTCACTCAAGGTTTCTCTTCTATTTTCATGATTGAGAAAATGTGCACACCAAAGTGTTATAAGCCTAACTGTATAATCTGAGTTCTTGATGTTGGTGAAACCGCAGTGTGGAAGTATTGGTTATTAAAGATTGATGCCCTCCTACCAGTTGCTAGGTCAGGAGAAACTCAAACATCCTTGCATGATGTAGAGTACAGGCCAGCATGGAGGAGGGCTGGAAAACATTACTAAAAGAACACTACTTCTTTTGTATGTTTGAATTATCATTTGTCACGCTATAATCAAACCATTTGCTTGTCATCTGCTGTCCAAATCTCAAAATAAAAACATCATTCATGAAGAAACCTTGATTTACAGTAATTAGTAGGTGTGTGTGCATCTCTTGGATCTAAACAAAAGAATCTCAGGAAGCCGTTTCTCCGTGTCCCCCCCCAACAAAAAAAACAGCAAATACGCCTTGTTTCCACTTACACCATAGTGCAGAATGTACAATTTCACATTTGAGGAAATGTGTTTAGTCACATTTAGAGTCTAGCCTCCATGGTCTTTTCTCCCCTGCCGCTTCACTGTAACTAGTAATAAGAAAAATGTTCATACTTACTGCATCCAATCACCCAGATAAAGCATAAGGCACCCTTTTTGTTTACTCTATTCCATTGTTTTACTTCCTATTTTCTATTTGAGTTGGAGAGCTTATTTCGTCTTAGTTACTAGACCACTAACACCCATTCATGCACCTGAAAACCTCCAACCCAATGAAATCCACCAGATTTCTCTACTCTGACAATCCGACTCTCTTTTTGCCAACTGTACATTACCTGCTGTCTCTTGGCTGCCATGATGTTCAGCTTGTCCACCTCTGGTTTCAAGGCCTTATACTGGATTCCCAAGTCCTGCTCTGTTCCTGCATTGCGCACTTTAACAAGACTGTCCTCCACCTGAGCCAGGTAGATGATAAATGTTAGACAGTTAGACAATGCTTCAAACAGTAACAGTGAGAAACAGCTCTTTACTGCCAGCTTGAAAATTTAAGCAAAGTGAATGATGAGCTTGCATAATGTTATTCGATACTTACAGAAAGTATAGCTCATTAACATCAACATGTTCACATTGACTAATAACATTCAAGAGTGAGCTGAGATTTCAAAAAGCATTTATAGTTTATGAATTCATTTATTTAAAGCAGTTACTGACAACATTAATTTAAGCAGACATCACCCTCCTTCTTGTGGCCAAAACAGGCATGGACATTAAGGCTAATTGCTGCAACAAGGAGACATGAAAGAGCTAATTTAAAAATCAGGTCCAATTGGTTTTACTTCATTATTTATGCTCACCTGGTCTGACAGTCTCCCTGAGTGAGCGACTAAGGAAATGTTGGCAGGTACAATAGCCCATCTACATGGTGACCATGAAATAAACTACACAGTGCTGCGGGGTGAACTGAATCTTTAATTTGTTTTTTTGTTTGTTTTGTTTTAGAAATTTTTCGTGAGATAAATAATTTATTCTTCTAAAAAATACACTTAAGCCAATTCGTTATATGCACAACAACACAAGTATCTCACCAGTTTAAGCTGCAGTAGCAGTTTGTAGACATCAGACATGTCTGCCAGCACCAACAGATGTGTAACTGCAGAAAGAAGGGCTCTGGCCGCTCGAACCATATTGCCCCTCTTCACAGAGGAGCAGGGGTCTTCTGCAAATTCTCCAGAAGCCTGTCGCATTGACTCACCTGAGAACAAGAGACAAAATAAACATCTGCTATAACTCCAAGGTTTAAAACAAACTTGGAATTAAAACCATTTAAAAACACTTTCATTCTTTGTTTCAAATGATTGTTAAAAAGCAATTAGTTTGAATTTCTCTCAGCTAATTTTCGCTTTTTAATCCCACAGTGTCACAAAACAATTTTCAAATCTTTTGCAATAACAAAGGAAAAATGTCATACTATCAAGTTTCTAACATTTTAATTATTACCTTGCCATATAGCTCACTAAGATGGTGACATTTTTTAATTAAAGCAAAAGAAAAAATTGTGCAAAAACTGTTTTAATATTTTTTTAACTATATTATCAACCTGTCCGATTATCAAATCCAATATTTCATATCGTATAAGTATAGTTATTTTTGTTACTAATTCCTAATTGCTGATAAGATAAATTCATTCATTCTCTTTTGGCTCTGATGCAGCCACCTCTCCTTATATATAGTCAGATCTCTATGGTGTCAATAAAAGTCCTATACAGAGCACAATATGACCAGTAACATGTAACCAATAATACACCAACAATGCTCAATAGTATAAATGCTGGAAAGTTTGTTTTTTTAAATAAATGTGAAAATATAAATTAACAAAGACAACACATTTTTGTACACCGGTTGCAAATGTCAGTTATCTGTCTCCTTGATCATTAATAATCACAATCAGTGCTGAAAAAAACACATTGGTTGACCTCTGGTCAGAAGTCTTCATTTGAGATTTAGAGGAGCATGTAGGAGACACAGCAGACTGATGGATTTTTCCTGCCTGACTGGGGTCAGCATGTGTCACACAGAGTGTTTTGCTTGCACATGGAGATGCAAACACAAGAAAAGAGGTCAAAACCACAACAAAAGGCTCTCTGTCTGGTCTGTCCAGCACATGCTTTGTCCTACACTGGATGGGCCTGCACAGTTGACTGGGCACACAAATAGACTTTGTAGTCTAACATCATGAACAAGACAGTAAATCCGTAGTTTACTTCAGTGGAGGCACAGCCACACTCAAATTTTAAAAAAAGGTCTTATAACCACTATGGCTCCAGTATAGCTCCAAAGTCAACAAAAAGGCATGTACTTATCTTGTCTACGTTCCTATGATGTGCTACAGCTCTAGAGACAGACGCAAGAAAATAATAGATGACAAGCAACATGAATTTTCTCACATCAATGAGGTATGCCGTGGGAAGCAGACAACTGAAAACTAATATAGCAGTTCATGTTCATGCTCAGCTGGTACCATCTTGCTAAATACTTCTTCAATGACAATTTGCATATATACACAGTAGCTCTATCTTTTTGCAACACTGCTGATAAAGATGATATGATGAAATGATCGAGGCTATACTTCCCATGTTTGCCAAACACATGCTGGGATTCACTCTATTTTTGAGCAGAATCTACACAGCGGTTTATGATGTATGACGGTAACTGTGACAATAAAGAAATAAATAAACAAATAATCACTCATGTCAGCGGTACATGGTAGTTTACAGTGATGTCTTACACCTCTTACTTGGGCTTAATGGAATTAATTATTTCTATTTTAAGTTGTGGCAGTAAGCAGAAAGTTAAAGTTGTTAACACTGAAAAGTGACCAGACAAGACTTCAATGTCATTCACAAATAGACTGCTCTTAGGGATAAAACCAGATTGAATTGTGCCTAAAATAAATATATTTAAAACTGGCAAAATAAAGTAATGGATTATCTACTGGTTTAACATATATGTATAGCAGACCTTGTCAACCAGGGTTTTTTTGTTTGTTGTTTTGTTAACCTAACAGACCAGAATATTTACGCCATCCTGCTTTAGTTGGGTGCATTGTGGGCTAACTGCATTCCCCACTGTGCTGCATATTTATTCAGGCATTGTCACTGAAGCACTTGTGCAAAGGTATGTGCAGGCCACCCCAGATAGTAACAGTTTGATGTGCTACCTGCTTTAGCCAAAAGTCTCTTGAGCTGTTTTTGCCCATGTTGGGTGGCTGACCTTTATTATCAGATATGAAGCTAACATATTCCCAAACAGGGAGCCCTGTTACCCAACCAGTGGCTGCCATTTTTATATGTTGATAAAGCAGCCCTTTCATCCCTGACCCCTGCAATGCATAATTTTAATAGAGCATCTCTTAGTACAAAACTCTTAATCTCACTAAAAAGGAGCATATATTTTTGACTGTATTAAAAATCAGACTTTTGAGATTTCTACAGTATTCCTTAATACCATGATACCAGCAAAGGCATGTTTAGATACTAGTGGGTGCTTTTAAAAACAACAACAGGTTGGTTGTAAGTAGGTCTTCAACAAAAAATCTTGGTACGATATTACATGAAATAAAAGACAAAACTGACTTATCCTATATTATGATCTTATTAAGTGTCTATGTGAGTGGTTCAGAGAAAGAACAGAGCGCTGTGGTGTGTTTCTTTTCAAAGTCAAAGTGTCAGTGTACTCTCTCACTCAAAGATAACGAGCAAGCTGTATTTAGATACAAAGTGAAGTAACTTCTTGGCTTAGACCTCGAGAATGTTTTCCAAGTATTTTCTGGCCACAAGCAGTCAATAAGATCCCCAACTGACTGAACAAGAGGCGAATGCATGTGTGACAGCTCAGACAGCCTGATCCCCAAACTCATCAGGAACTAGGGATGGGAATTGAGCACCAGTTCCAAATTGTCAGATCAATCACAGTTGTCTGCCTCCAAGTTTATCAATTCCTTGAATCAATGCTGGCATGTTTTGTGATAGTTGCACACTAAAAAACAATGATGTCAAACAACTGCATCTATGCTACTGGAAACTTGCAACAAGAAGAGGCTGGAGAGGAAGAAACGTTCCAAAGTGTGGTTTTATATTCATAGGTCAGTGCACACTACAGCAGACAAAGGTGTAGAGACTAAAAACTTATTATTACAAGGGGTTTAATCAATGCCAGGAGATGGATTTTTATGTCCAAGAATGCCATACACATGCATTTGATGCTCTATATAGGAGTGTCAATTCACAACTGAGCAGCATGGTCGTTACAGAGTATAAGTTACCTGTTACGATAACATTAGCACCATGCAGATGCTTATATAGTTTTTTCCCCATGACGAACAAAACCTAAATGAAAACAAATGCTATACAAATATTCTTTTCTTTTAGATGATAAGGCTAAAGCCGGCTCAACTTGCCCGTTAGTTCCCAGCCAGTGAGACCCTTTCATGCTCTTTACACAGGAAGGGAAAATGATGAGCCAAGATAGGGTGAGTGAGTGTCACCACACAATCACAAAATTGGTAGGTTTGCACCCTTTCTCAACAGTAGAAGAATCAAAACCTCAGTAGGTTACCTGCTTCCTGGAGGTTAGTTATGGGTCAGTTCATGTACAGCTTAAGGCAGATGTAGAGATACAGTCTGGAGTTTTTACATACCTAAGTCATTCACATGCTTCTTATGCGCTGTGTTCAGACTCAAGGATAACGTAACAGTTATGTTTCAAGTCCTGGAAAATGTAGACCAAAGCTCATGGCTGTTCCTGCTTTCATAATAATGAATAGTGCAAAGAATACTGAAATAATAATTTCACAAAGTACATAATGTGATTAAAATACTAAAAATGGCAGACATTGCTAAGAAATGCTTGTATTTGATCACACTGATTATAGATTCACATTTTTTTTTTTTTACTTTTGAATGACATGATAGAAGTCAGCGTACAAGCATGAGACAAATAATATAATTTTTGTAAATTACAAACAACAGCACGAAAAGAACACCTTGCGATACGCCTGACTTAATATCAAAAGGAAGTGAGTTAATTCCTTGGTATTAAACTAATTGGCTGCAGAATAATCTCCAGCAGAATCAGCCATACTTTGCCACTGCAGCAAAATATGATGGTAAACCATGCCAAATACATTTTCTTTGGTAAGATGTTCCATCGGTCTGCCATTCTCTGGTTCTTCCAAAATGTTTTAAATGACAGATAAACAAATACAGGTCTGTAAATCCTAAAAAATTAAAGATCATCAGTCTTTGACATTTGGATGATCCCTGCAATGATTTTGTTGGAGGCATTGTTATAAAAGGAGATATTTCTTTAACTAGTTTGACATTCAGTGAATCACACAGTGCAGAGGCTTTTCAGAGACAGTATTCAGGTTTTGTATTACATTTACCCACAATAATGACTGGATCTAGAAGGACTGATTAGAAATTCATTTGGAGATAACCTTATCTACTCTACTACTTCTCTGCTGTTATTTAAAACTTCACCTAAGGTTTCTAAAAGAGCTGGAACATAACTTTTGTCCCAGGAAGGCATATATACTTAATACCATGTCTAACCACGGCGTTCAGCTTATTCCTAAAAATTACAGACTATTTCTCTCCATGTAGTGGGCTGTAAACAATACCTTTTATAGAGTTTTCTCTGAGGACACAGTCTTCATATGGCCATGAGTTAAGCAATGTTTACTGTGCTAAACTGAAAAATGATCTGACTTTAAGTGGGAGAGATTTATCAGTGCACTCAACAATTTAATATTAATTTCAGCTTTCATGGCTGAAACCAGTTCAGTTCTTCCACTGCATAGTTGTTCAGAATGGTCTTCAATGCTGTATTTTCCAAGAGAGATCTTGCCTTCAATAAAATCAATTGCTCGTCTTTAAAATGGAGCAGCTTGACAACAACTGTCCTTGGTTTTCTATTGTCTGATATGAGCCCACCCAATCTGGTGGGTCTTTCATTTTCAGTGCATTGCAGCTCTGTTGCCATTTGTGTGTGAGTGTGTGAATGGATGAAAGAGGCAAAACATTGTAAAGTGCTTTGTAGACTGCTTCGATACAAAGTACTATGTAAGTGCAATTTATTTATCATCTTTTGGTCTAATTTTCAAGGTAGTCTAGCTTCTCCAATCATCCAGAGATGCTGGCAGGCTCTTTTGCAGTAGCTGAATTTGAGAGTAACTTGTCCATTGGTTATTTTATAAAAACATCAATTTGTCTGCAGAGATTTGAAATTATTCTCATATTTGTTGAGTCCATCATTTCTTACTAAAAATTGCAACTTTTTGCTCTTGCCTGTTGAATAATTGTTACAGAAGTCTATCCACTGAAGCACTCTTCTTCAGGAGGAACTTTTTTACCCGGTTGACACATTTTTGACGTCTGACAATGTATCTGAGATTAACGTGACTGTGTCTTTATCAAGATGCTTTTCATCAGGGGATACAACAGCCATGCAAATTTCTAGTGAGTGTAAATAGCCCTGTAAGCTGCCCATCATCTGTAAGGTACACTCAAAAAGACAGGTGCTCCACCAGCAGGACTCCAGACTAACTTTTACATTCGTCTCACAGGTGTGCAACAAATGTTTTCATTTAGGTGCACCCAGAAATTTTCACCACACCTTTTGACACTAAATAATACATTTGACGCATTACCAGTTACTCCGTACCCATACACATTGGTAATTTCTCAACATATTATGTAAATGAGTGCAGGCAGAAATAAAGGTCCAGCTAACCATTTTATACAATTAACCCGTTTATTTTAATAAGGATGATCTGGGACTTCTTCTTTGGCTATGTGATAATCAGTGTTACATTTTATTACTATTTCCCATGTCTCCCTGTCTTGGTTTGCCGCTGTCTGGCACTAATACGCTGAGGAGGAGAGGCACGCTGCTCAGTCGACCACACACCTGCCACAACACAGTCCAGGCTGAGTTTCTTCTTTGCAATAAAACAGTGCATAATGTTGGTCATTTTATCATATCACAGTTTTTCACCACAGGTTGAAAATTCGCAGCGGCAGGTGGTACAGCATGTCAGATGTGCACAGAGACTCGTGTAGCTTAGAGGGGTAGAGTGTAATCCAGGTTGTTTTCTGAAGCTATAATTTACAGATGTCCCCTGAACACCTCACATGAATGCTATCATTAGACAACAATTTACCAATGTCTGCTAAATGTCCCACACACCAGTGTATGCTACTAGGCAGCTGGGCACAGAAAAAGCTTCAAGTCCCCACTCAGTTACTGCAGCGCAGTGGTCTGACAGGTGTGTGGGCAAAAACTGGCTCATTTGAGAAGAGTAAATTGAGTCACAGATTTGAGAAATAAAAGTGTAAAATTTACCCAGATTAAAATTTGGGTGATTTTATCAACGTATACTTGGGCATGCCACCTAGACACACAAAGACAGCACTGCTAAATTGAGATGCACCATCAACCAATCAGTGTGCATCTTACTGATTTTTGTTGCAAAAATTGTTGCATCCTGCAGTCTTGACCAGAGTAGAAACTATCAAAAATTATCTAAAACTGTATTAACAGGTTGCCTTCTATGACCAGAATGTCATTTGTCCAGAATATAATTTCCACAAAATTATTTAGCTAAGCTGAACAAACTATAGAAAACATGTCCAGAAGATGAAATTAACCAGAAACACCTATATCATTGGGATCTAGATTAACAAGAGTGAATGACATGGCAAACTTCAGCAACAAGCTGGAGCCCTAATGATCGGCCTAAGTATAAGCTAATATTGCAATGCGACAGGTCTGACTGAACTGAGAAACTTCAATGCGTTAACAAAAATACTGTCTACTAGGCTTAGTAAATTAAACATCAACAACAAACCATCAAAAGACCCCCTTCTGAGGTTAGGAAACCGACAACCTTTGAGAAACTAATCATGATTGCTGTGCTAGCACGCCCATCCTCCAACATTTGCTAATGCTGGTATCATGCATGCCTGACTGCGCTTACAGGTCAAAATAAGTGCACTTCAGCAATTACTTACTGAAATTGTACAGTTGGTCTACAATCAGAGATTTCACTGTGTACAAGTACTACTTCCAATAAAAGACAAAACAAACAAGAAAGGCACATTGCATACATGTAAATCTTTATATTTAGATTTAGTTGTGTTTAAAAACCCAAATGTTGATATTTCCATCAGTCTCAAGGATCAAGTATCAGTTTAACTATAGTATTTACATACATTTGGTTGTCATTCTGATCCCCTATTTATGTCCTATTTATGACTTATTATGTATTTATTTGGTAGTCAGCATCAATGCCACTGAATCTATACCATTCAATATCAAAAAAGCTATTAATCAAATTAACATATTTTAAAATAGTCTCTTGTATTTCTTGAAAAAACTGCTGCAACTTTGCCCTGATCATCAAACTGAAACATTACACATCCATACACAACTTATTTGCTTTTGCAGCAGATTCTGCATGTTGTTATTTCCCAGTATCTCCAAACAAACAGCATCAACTGTACCAAACCACGACCCTAAAAAAACAAATAGCGTACTGTTGCACCTCTAGTAGAAAGAGTTTTCATTCCTTCAAAACGCTGTATGCCTTTTCAGTCTGGTGCACAACACAGCTGTAAACTGGGTGTGACATAGAAGTGACTGTGGCTTTAGCAGCACCACATCAACTTTCATAGTGTCATCAAATACTGCATCTTTAAAAAACACTCCAGTTGCAAAAGCAGCTTCTTCAATTTTAACTATTTCATTACAGTAAGGGCTACAAAATTTTAACTAAAATATAATTAACATTTTTTAAATTACTTTAAAATTATCTATCCCCTCAATTTAGAAAGGCTGCAGCCATTAATGGTCTTGAATAGCGATTTATTTTAAACAGCACAAGCTTGCCATTTTATATTTATATACACCTAAACCTACAAATAAATATTGACAATTATCTTTATTTAATCACCTAACAACTGTTCATTTCAGGTCTAAAACAGAACCAAACTGAAGATAACCAAGTTAAGTACCTTGAAAACCACAAAATTCTCAGATTAACACAAAGTTGTAAACATTGCTTGTTACATTTGCTGGGAAATTATTTTAGTACTGTTTAGGTCAGATCTCAAAAACAATCTCTTCCAAATTCTGCAATTTTACTGATCTGTCTGGTTTTAGTTTTGACAACGAGCTAATGCAGTTTGTGCAAATGATGGACAACAAAGACCTCAAACACAGGCCTACCCCTCCGGCTATTATTCCCCCCTGTGAACAAAATCAATAAGGCCATTTTCAGAGGGCAGATAGTGATCAGTACTCCTTTAATAAACTTCCATCAATCTAACGCTCACCTACGGCCCACCAAGTGCATGATGAAATGATTAAAATGTATATCACACAATAAGCCTTCCAAACAGCAGGACAACAAAGACACAGATAGGGAGGGAAGGGCAAGATGGGGTGAACAAGGACAAGAGCAGACAGAAATGGTTGAGAAAAAAACTCTACCAGTGTATGAAACATTTATTGATGTTTGTGATGTGTGACTTATTGGCATCACTAAAATAAAACCTATGAAAATGCAAAATATTCAAAAACTATCTTAAGGGGAGAAAACTATCCACTAGCTTTAAAATAATTTGGGGAAAAAATACTTTGTCCACTAGCCACTTCAACATGCATTGTATGCACAGTCATTCTTTATTATCATGTCAATTTTTCTCCCATTTTAAACAGCTGGTAAGCCACAGCTGGGTGGAAAATGCTCTCTGAATCCAGGGTGGTAGGGGGGTGTTACCCTACTCAATGGCCGTATTATCAGTCTAGGCACGCTCCACTGAGCAGCATGGCATAGCTGACAGCCAGGCCTAGGCACCAGCTAACAACAGTCACTGAATTCCAGCCCAGTGACAGCTTACCACAACTACAGTAACATTCCTGGGCACTGAGCACTGCACAGGCTATCTAGAGACATGTTTTCCACCTCCCAACTACTCAGAGCAGAGCTTGAGCAGGAGATATCTAACTCGCTGGGCATCTGGGGGAAAAAAGACACAGTGACACAGATGTCACTTCAAAAGGTGATAACAGCCACCCTCAAGTCATAGCTCCCTGGTCTCAATGGTCTGCTAGTGTGTCAGAATACAGTCAGATATATGGAGCAGAAAGGAGTAAATGAGACTTGTTTGCAAGGTTGTTAGATGAAGGAGCCTGCTACTGCAAGACAAATGGTAATTTCATTGGCTGGCGATTTGATGGTTGATTCCTGTCTCGAGACTTGTGGGAGTCATGAAATTGAACATGAAATGGACTGTGTGTGGGTGGATTCCCACAGAGGCAGGTGGATAAAGCGATTTAAATAAATTTGACATCATCGGTGACATCTGCAAACTTGCTTCCTGCCTCGCTTCTTGCACTATCCTGTTTTGATCTAAGAGACAAGTGCTAAAAAAAGGGAAGTGTTTTGATTAAAAAGCAGAAACAGCGGATAGCTTGTGTGTCACTTGTGCCACACAGTGAGTGGGCTCTCCACTAAGCAGGCCAGCAAAAAATCTTTTACATAGAATACCAGACAAATCTCCACTACTACCAACGCAATCCTTAAATTGTCTCCATAGACGAGCTTCCTGGTCAGTGATGATAAAGACAAACAACTTTAGCTTCGAAATAATACCGTTTACAAACTAACTTCTTTTAACTACAGGTGTGTGCAAGATGAAGGCCTATTCTTACCGAAAGCATCATTCTTCAGATGTAATCGTAGGAAAATTTAAAACTACTGCAGCAAATGAAACTGTTCCAACTACATGAGTGTAACATCTGAATGTCAAAATCTAGGATTCAAGCTCTTTGGAAGCTGATTTTTAACAGCCAATCAAAATCAGCTACTTCTGTAACATGTGGCGTGACATCAGTGACTCTGCACTTAAAACACACAGCATGGTGGACCAACTGCTGGATACTGTCCTACCTACTCCAGCACGGTCACCATCTTGATTTGCTTTCGTGAAGCGAGAAATGATGTAATGGAAGTGTGTTTTCTTACACTTAGCAACTGAACACTATTCATCTCGTCCTTTGTGACTCATGCAGTGAGAACAGACCATAACTCTGACACATCAAGCTGACATAAATTGCTGTTCCTGACAAGGGCCTATCAAAGATGTGACACCAGTCAGGTTTCTATAATAAAAGGCTGGCTATTGTGGAATTACTGTATATCACTGAGATTAATGATATAGAGTAGGGCTGGGCAAATATATCTGAAATTATCAATGTAGTATTAGGGTCAAACAGAAACTCTTGCAATGTGTACATAAAACAAACCCCTTAATTATTTTATCCATTATTTTATGAATTAGAAATAATTCCTTGTGGAACAATTTTGTGTGAATTATGCTTTCATGACTCGGATGATAGAGAATAATAGTTAGATAGAGTTAATGGACAGCCTTAACTTGTGATATGTTTTTCTTTTCTGGCAAAGACATAAAATTGTGATTCTGTAGAGTATAAGGCATAATTTAGTCTTAGATTAATGGTAGTTTATAGCAGATAGTTAAATATGGCTCTCTACAAGCCAAGTCACACCAAACGCCACACAAACACAAATCGAGCGACCACACACAGAGCCACAAACGTGTTGAATCAATATTGAGTTGATGACGTTCTTCTTTCTTTTATACTAACCACCTCTCCTTTTCCTGTCCCACAGACGCACAGAAGAGACAAGCAATAGCAAATGATGTATTCCACAAAATTCAAGACTAAAAACTGACAGGGTGCAGATGCTGAAGTCCAGAAACCGCCCAAGCAGCATCACACTAGGCTAACATGACGCAGATTTCCGAGGGGAAACAAATTGGATTTTGGTAGAAGGTGAGGAAATGACAGTGTCTAGCCTGAAATGAATGTGAAGTGTCTGCATGCTTAAATGAAAAGTCTATTAATGGGTTCCCTGAAAACCCCGTAGCAAAAAGGAATCTATCAGGCTCAAGGCATATTCTTATTTCAAGGTCTTCTACTGGGGCAGATCATATGTACACAGCTTATGACTTATTTATCATACATCCTATCTTAAGAAGCACTCTGTACAAGCTAGAATCACACACTGTTGCAATATGTATTTTCAATATACCTTGCTTGCGAACATCTTCCACAGCAGCAGTCAGCTCATCCTTAAGGAACTGACTTTCCTTGGCAATTTTTTCTCCTTTCTCAAGAAAATTTTGAGTAGCGGTCTCTACTGATGCAGCCAAAACATGAGCCTTCTTGGAGCGTCCCTTCTTCTTGTTAGATGGACCTTTGTTGCTGGAGTTTACCAAAGTAGTGACCTACAGCAGTGATACAAAAATATTTCAACAACAGAAACAGCTGCTTAAGAATCTCTCTCTTACATATATTTGGAAGACTGCAGCGATTTCAACAGTTCCTTTCACTTTACAAACCCTATGAAACTGATGCATTAGTTCAAATATGTGAAATGCAGGAAAAAATTCTCTAATAATATCATTAACATAAAATGCCAATTTCTCTTGTTTGAGAAAATACAGGAAGTGACAAGCTCCTTTTTAATGGTAATATTATTTGAAATACTTTCGCATAACATTGATGTTATTGTATTTTTCAGCATTTCTAACGAAGTGTAACCATTCTACCTATGACCTATCTAACCCTGCCCTATAACTTTACATCAAAATACACACTGTGTTAACATTACCTGGGTGACCAGGGGCTCCAGTAGCCTCTCCACTGCCAGAGTACGGATCTCTAGACTCTTTGGGTCCCATTTAAAGTTGATGTTAGCTGTGTTGATGCTTGTCATGATGCCTGGTTGTCTGGGAGAAGAATAATGGATAAAGTCAAAAGAAAAAGTTGAACCAGGTGACCCAGGTGAAGAAAATGTAATTCTTCGGATGCAGCACAATAAAGACTACATCAAAAAAGACTTCTTCTTCTTCCAAAACACAGAATATTCATTGTCATATAAAATTATTGTGGCTGTACATTCAAGAAGATAAGCTTTTGCTTTTACATTTAAAAAAAACACAAAAAGCTTCCTTAGTTATTTTCAGACTAGTCTCTAAAAGTCTGTGCAATAATCAAAATATTAAGATCCTTGTTATGGCCAGCAATGCTTCATCCCTCACAGTATGACTGCCAAAGGCAGCACACAGTTACACAGTGGCCCAATTTCGATTTCTCTTTTCAGGCAGTGACTGCAACTAAATTGATTAGCTATCAAACATGGAGGGGCAGGGATAATCAGCAAGCCCTGAGGGCTGAGGGGCTTCAAGTAAAAAGTTGGTCAGCTGTATTATGAGAACAATGTCATAGCTAGCACTTAGCCTAGATTGTCAACAAAGAGGCAAAAAATATTAAAAGCAACGACAGAACATGTGAATGATGACTCTCTAATGTAATACTGAACTGTTCTATATTGAATTATGTACCTCCTGTTTTGTCTCCCAGAATCCTGACTAAAGATTGCATTCTCATCACTGATATCTGCTGAGACATGGCCTCTTTGGCCTAAATCAAAATATACCTGTTAAAACAGATGGATACAAATTGTCTGGCACAGTTGTAACTCATTTCACTGTTTTGTTCTTGTTAGATTTTTAAAAACAAGCCCAGAATACAATACAAGCAAATGGAAGGGTCTGTGATGTGAAATGAAAAAACTACATTTGAAAAAGTCGGACTTTAAGGGCTCTTTGCACAAACACTAGAGTTAGCTTGTGCTAATTCACAAACATCCACATGGACTGTTTCCACAAAAACATCTTCTGCCTAATAAAGTGGAATAAAAGTTGTGTTTAAAAGGGTCTGCGGATTTTTCCAAGTAAGTGGAGGAGTGGTGATGAAACTGCGTATACTTCCACTGTATGGGTGTGGTAGGTAGAGTCCCAACGACAATCATCTCAAAATCTGGAAAACTGAAAGCATTTAGAATAGAAACCAGGAAATGTTTTTTCGCCATTTATTTAGGTAACAGATTACGAACGTACTTAGCTACAACACCAACTTACAGAGAAGGGGCGGAAAATGGGTCAAACACCTGGTCAGCTAATGTTAGGTGCTAACACCAGCGTTAAGTAGCTAGTTACACCTGTTGTACGGAGCTACCTAAACAAGCGTCGGTTTAAATTACTTAAAGACGCGTGGAAGTTCAAGTAAAGGATACGCTTGTGTACAGTAAACCGATTTCGAACAGGTATTTTCTTCCTAACTTGTAGCAGGTAACATTTAAGGCAACGGACTTAACGCACAGTTAGTTACCTGCTGCCAGTTAACGCAGTGATCCTAATGCTAATGCTAATGCTAACCGACAAACAACAACAACCGTAGCTCCGTTAGTCTGTTTTAATACTGTGGAAAGACTTCATCTGTCGTGGTAATAGGCCGTCTGAGTAACAACTCCAGGTATTGACCGTTTAAATGTATAGCCGATAAAGTAACAGGGACACGTTTTAAACTTACCGACAACAATCCGCTAGACAAACTGGAGTTTAAAAGTTCAAAATGGAGGAATGAGAATTACGGAATTCCTCGCCTGAAAAGTTTTCCTCCCTCTTCCTCTCCTCGCAGACTCAGCTGTGCTCCTCACGTCCGACGCCGAGGTTACTTCCCCTCGAAAAAATATATCGAAAAAGTAAATACGAGAGCGGCTGAAAGGGGTCTTGAGCTCTTGGTGACCTGAAAAGTTTCGGTTAAGACCGTTTCGATGGAGCAGACTATTGCCCAACAATGGATGAGTGAGAGCGGAGGGGGGGCCGGGGCGGTGACCGAGTTCCTGAACTTCCTGGCAGAGGGGCAGGCCGACCACAGGCCGCAGCAAGCCCGAGCAACGAGGAGGTGTTTCGGGCGTGGCGCTCATTGTACGTGTCCATATATGGATTAATTATTGCTTAGGACAGGCCAGGCAGTGGGATAACAGTTTAACCATTTTAAAACTGAGTCTGAAGTAGAAGGGTTTTGAATGACAGAAGAGCTGAAAAAAGTGGCACAGTTGTTTGGAATCCCGAAGTTAAATAGTGGCAGTAAAATAATAGGCTATATGAGAATATTTTCATAAACTTCAGCACGTCCATATAAATTCTTTTTTCTTCCTGTACATTAATGGCAAATATAGCATATGTGAATACACTGTTTATCCTGAAAGCTGAGATTTACTCCCATCTATGTGTCCCAAGCAAACAATAACCATCAGGGAGCCTTCAAAAAACATTTCCAGAAGGTTTCTTTTTTTGTTAACCTTCTGGGAACATTCTGTGAACACTCAGGAGGTGATCCAAGGAGATTGCCATTGAATATTTTTGTTCAGATAACATTCTGAGAAGTTCTCGTAATGTTTTCAGCAGTAAGTGTTGTTTTAGTTCCCCGAAAGTTCTCCTTAAAGACAATGTTTTAAAAAAATATTCAAAATGTTGCATTGGGAATGTTCCTCCTTTGTTATCTTGCAACACCGTGGCAACATTTTATGACATTTTTCAACAGCAACATCCCCAAAACATCCTCACCTTTATTTGTGTACATTATAGGCACGTTTTTATAAAAATTATTCAATCATCTGAGGCCTCGAGAACATCTTCTTCTCTTGTTATCATGGAACATAATCTGATAACATCCTCTACAAATCTTCTGAATGGTAAAACGTTCTGTCTAAGTTTACTTTTAACCTTATAGGAACATTATTTTGAATGATACATATCCTTAAAACATTCTGTCTTTGTTTACTTTTAACCTTTTAGTAACATTATTTGAACTAGTAAGGTCCTAAAAATGTTTTTTGAACATCAGACTAAAATGTTTTCCAAAACATTATTAGGTAGGTAATGTTTGTCAATGTTTAAAGATATAAATGTTTAAGGGACTTTTCCAGACCAGAGACTATGTCACATGATAACAAAGGAAGAAAATCTGCATTTGAGAAAACATTTCTAATATGATAACCATCCTTTAGATGACAGAGCTTTTCCATAAATAATGAGGAATGTTAACTCAAACAATATTTTGCCCTCAATATGCGGCAGATGTTTTGGGGATGTTGTTGAGGTAACATACTATAGAGAAGGTTCCTCTGTAAACATCCCCACAACGTTACACAGTGTTACATTAAAACAAAAGCAAACCATTTGAAGAATTAGAGCATGATGGTCTAACAGTGTTAACACCAAACACTTTTAGATTGTCTTTGGAGAACACTATCCTACCTTCCAGGAACTAAAACAAAGCTTCCTGCTGAAAATATTACTAGAACTTTGTCTAACCTTCACAGAATGCTTTCAGAACTGAAAAAAAATCTAACTGGGCAATAAGTAGGTCCCATATGTTATGTTATTTTATGATTTGTTATATCATTCCTTGATTTTACCACGATTGGATTTGCTATATTATTTACTCAGTTTGATCATCATTCGTCTAACCTTATGTGGCCTTGAGGTCATAGACAGTCTGCACTCATTATCTTTGTTGCTGTGAGAATGGGAATAGCTGCACTCCCAGTTTCCGTCTTATCCAGTTCCTATGGACAGTTTGCCATTGTTACGAATTAATTAAATGAAAAAGGGAGTACAGTGCTCGCAGTTCCAGTCTTATCTGTATTCAGCAGTTTCGATATTCAGCTAAGTTCTGCATGAGAGTGACAAAATAGATGCACGCCTTAAAGACAACACACACACACAGACACTTGTTTTAGCACATTTCAGTAAATCCACGTGAACAGTGGTTGGTGTGTTCAGGTCAGAGATAACTGGCCAATGAGACTCGGTTGCGTCCAGGTCCAACCTGTGTACGGGGCAGGCCCAGCCCAAGAAGATAAATGTGAATTATACCCGTATATCGGGGCTCACTCTGATGGAGTTCCTGCGAGAGCTTTGTCATTTTGAGACCAGCGCTGCCATACTTTACCTGTGACCTAAATAAATTCTACATCTGTGAACTGAAAAGTCCTCTAGTTTGTTCTTGAGCTTCCAACAAAAGAACCGGGTTTAACACATACCTTCTCAGAGAAGTGGGCAGTAATTGCCAACGGGGATGCTGGTGGGGCAAAGGCAACATAACCCCCACACTGTAGGAAACGTTCTATGAATGTTCCTCAAAAACACCACTCTCAATGTTTAAGGAACATTCCAGGACTGTTCTGGGAACCTTTACTGAGCATATTTGTTGAATATTTGTTGAACCTCTTTAGTAAATGTTTCCCAACCATCATTTGGGAAAGTTTTCTTGACATTCCCATAACATTTCCCAAACATTCCATTGTTTGCTGCTCTGCTAAAACAAACCTTGAGAAGCTTAGAAAGGTCATATAAAAAGCTTTATAACTCCACAATGTAAATCATCAGGGGCAGGGATTGTTATTGTTTCATTTTTGGGAAATTAAATTTGATTTCCCTTTAGTTTACTAATAGTGTCCACATAGCCAAAAGCACTGAGAAAATAAGTCTTGGTAATGTACATAATATGTTGACCTTAACCCCAAAACCGGCATTCTAAATAAAAAGTGATTCAGGTGAAGGATGTTGTTTTCAAGCAATCTGTATCCACTGTCCATGTATACTTGATATGCAGTTTTGATCTGTTGAAAGTTTTTTTTTCTCACAGGATGCTAACATAGTCTATTCAAACTGAAACCATCTTTCTGTCGATGCCAAAGTTGTCAGACGTCGTCTCAGTCATCCAGATTTTACAATTACTTATTTAGCAGTTTGTCTAAACTTCCTGGCTAACACATGACCTGTTTATTTTAAGTTTCGGTGTTAATTAAATTTAGAGCAGCTTGGTGTCAGAGGTTTCTCTAAACATTATTTCCCCTTCATCTCATGTCTGTTGTAAATTAAGATTATGTTTTTGTTTGTTTGTGTGTTTTATGTCAGTGGGTTCAAACATTAACAAATTCAAGTCACAGAAGCCCCCTGGAGAAAGACAGCGCTCCAGAGCCAGCTGATGCAGCATCAGGTGCACATACGCAATGAGGACAATGCAGCCTCAGTATCTCATATTTTATTAATGCGTTATAAACATCTTCCTACGACGGCACTGACATTTTGAATGAGGATTTTTTATTCAGGTGACCAGAAATAGGTTGTACATGTTACAAATTTTACAATTTCAAGGTCAGGCAAAAGTATGGCAGTGATCAGTATGCCGTAGCCACACTTTTATGGTTTGTTGCAGCTGTGACTGATAACACTGAGACATTTGATAAACATATTCAAGAGCCAAGTATTTTGGTTTGGGCTTAATGAAGTGTGAAATACATAAATAGATTATCTAAAGAGGCCAGGTGCCACCCCTCCCACCTCACTTTCCAAATGACACACACGCATGCACACACACGCACGCACACACACACACACACACACACACACACAGACTTTTGGCATCATGCTTACAGATTTTGCTTCTTGGTTATATAAAGTAACTGGAAGGTACTGACAGTTGGTAATTAAGTTTCTACGCTCTGCATCCTCCTATTGTTGTGTGTGCTCAGTCAGCCTCATTGGCCAAAGATGTGTCTGTGTACAAAAGAAATATTATAACCAAATATGACAAAGCACTGAGAGCAGATATGAAAAATTCAACAAAAAAAACACACACAAAAGAAAGAAAAGAAAAAAAAAGAGGAGACGGTCATCAGCAATTCAAAGCGGTGGACACAGAGAACATTACAAACAACAATAGTGTTTTGTTCTGCAGGCAAGTACAACTAACACACTTCTATTTGTTGGCTTGAGTAGGTGTTAATTAAGAAGCTCCACCAGTGCAGCATGAATTACAGTCCTGAAGAGAATGAGCTTACAAATGTACTTACGGAGCTCTTAATGAAGGCCTCAGAATATAATTATCTTCTTGAAAGACACTCCTGAATATTTTTTTTTAGTGCAATAATAATTTGCGGAGTAATTGTTTTCTCCATTGGGTTTTGCTCATGCCGAATCTTAAGGGTCGTGCATTAAATTGGCATATTAAATTGTCGCAGACGGAGATATATCAGTGAACTGTTTTGCGTGCAATATTAATTCATTCAAGAACAGAGGAGACTGCCATATACACAGTGCAACAGAGATTTGTTTATCCAATTAATACTCTGCAGTGAAGACGGATTAGATGTGGTGCAACTGTGTGCTTGAATGATGAATGTTTGTCCAAGTAACAGCTTGCTGGGAGGACAAGTTTGAGTGTCCTTGAACTTCATCTTTTTGTACCTGTTGGGCCCGACAAATGATAAGAGCACAGCATGCTATAAATAATTCCTTCTCATTATGAGGAAGTGCACATGTTTGTCACACACTGAATGTATAATTGAGCAAATGCAAATCTGTAGCGTGTTGCACTCGAAAAACAGAGAAGGTGGTGAATATATATTGTTTTTCCGACTTTGTTATGATGAAACTATATTAAAATTACATTCATGGTGCTATTATATTCTGAGCTTGCATTGATGTTAAAGATTACTTGTGCATTTCCATTCCAACCTACAGCATCTTATCGAATGACAGTCCTCACAGAGCCCTGTGTTGATAAGAGCAACACTTATGATTACAACCACAGGTGAGCACCTCTCGTGCTATCGTCTATTGTCTGGCAGAGATGGAAGTAACTGTAGCCTCCCGTCAAAGTAGTTACTCATACTTTGACGTTGAGTGAATTGGAACCTCCCTCACTGCAGGAGGATTTTGTTCCCTGACATGAAGAACACAGCGAATTTCAGTCTGCCCACATTCACCTGACTCATCCTGACAGCTGTCCATGGAGCTGCATGATGTCATCTGCAGGCTTTCCCTTCCTTCCTACAATAAGACCTTGTACCTCTGCAATCAGAAAGGAGTGTGTGGAGATGTAGGCGCCACTCTTCCACAGCAGTACTCAAGGGGGTGGGGAGCAGAGTCAGCAGGCTAGCAGCGTTAATGATAATCCTTGATAGCAGTCATTCACTGTGACTTCCCTGCAGAGGTGAAAAGAAACATACATTATCAGGGGTGGAATAACAAAAAAGTCCCTTGCGAGGACATATCAGACATGTTTACAGTTAGGTGTTGGGACAGTGATGTCACGGTATCAGAAGGCCTCTGATTGGACCATCCAGAAGGTCACAGTTGTTATGACTCAACTGCTGCTAAACCATTGTTGGCAGTCTGCTGAGCTCCACCTGCTGGTTTAGGCTGTGGTATCAGACTAACGCCTTCTGTTCTGGTGAGGCCTGTTTGTGTAGAACCTCTCCATGGCTTCAGAAAGTAACTGAATGATGCTTTGGCCTGCTGCTGGTTCACTAGGTAAACTTTGTTATTCCACCACTTGTGTCAGATTGCATATGTACAGTATGAAACTTATCTATGAGTGCCCATCTTTGAATTTAGCCTGGAGGAGTTTTCAAAGTCATACAAGTGTTTGTTGCAGAACAGGAGTTCCAATTGACGAAGTTCTGTTGATATTCCTGGAAAGCAGCGCTGCTTATAATACTAAAAAGGTGTCTATTATTTTTTATCTGCTGTCTTATCAGTTCTTTTTTATGATATTACCTCCATTACAAGATAGGTTTCATAGATTAGAGTATGTTCATATTCCTTTTTACAATTACAGACTGAAATGCAATTATTAGGAGACCACCAACCACAAAAACACTTGTCATTCACAGTACGCTGTACTATTCCAGAAACCTTGCTTTATTCCAAAATTCTCTCGGGATGCGCTGCCCTAATTTTTAGCTTTCCAAGTGGGATTCAGGCTAAAAGGAAGGTGAAGAATGTGGAGGAAGCCACATAATGAAACATAATGCATTTCAAAGCAGTAATGAGTCACAGGTTCATATATCCTCCAAAGTGTTTCAACCAAACATACCTGTGAGCTTCAAAAATACAGTATGTGGTGCCACGTTTACTGCTTTATCTGCACCGAAATGACTGAATAAAGCCTATATAACAATAGACTGTACCTAATAGGGTAGTTTTAATATCTTTAATAAGGAATGTGGAGGAAATCTCAGTGCCACAGTCTGTTTATATTTTAATCTGTGACATTTGATCGCACATTTTACACACAGCATTTACATAGACGAATAAATATAGAAATACATTTTTTAAAACATTTATCTGCAAGTTGAATTCCGTGTTAGATGAACAGGCATATTTTTAGGAGAAACTGGTATGAAAATGGGGAAAAGGTAGAATACAGGGAGGGATTTGGGCTGACAGAGAGTACGACTTCTTTGAGGTTTCAAAATTAATCATGCTCATAAAAGTAGCAGTGTAGCCTGAGGTTCCTAATAGAACACTACAAAGCAACCTAAAAAAAGAAGAAAAAAAGAAGAAAGGATATGTTGCTGCCTGTGACTTCTAATGTGCAATAATAGCTGAAGCAGGCAAAGTCCCCTATATAGGAAATATGAAAATAAATCAAGCAATTAAACACTGTTATTATAGATACTTACTGAGATAATTGGAACGTAAAATTCAACATTTATGCTACATGTGGAGTTGGTGTGGTGTTTTTAAAATACTTTTATGGCTATACATACTAAAGAAAAGCAGGGTTTAAACACATAATGCAGAAAATTTAAGAGTTCTTTTCATATATAAAATGTATTTGTATGTTTTGGGCATTAAAATGTCTTTTGGTAAGTTTTAAAAAACATTCTAACCAAGAAAAATGGCAAAGTGCCATGAGTCTGACATCAGCAGCCCATCCAAGGCAAGAGCTCTATAAGCAACCATAAGGGAAGTAATTTCCAGAGGAATTTTATAACACTGCGAGGTTGTCTTCTCCCAGATAAATAGTAAGAATGACCCAGGGAGTCTTGTGGCAAATTGGAAATTGAATCCAGCATGTGATAGACACAACTTCCAAGTAGGGGAAATGACCTTTCAATATTAATGATGCAGAGCGCCATGACATCATCAGGACCTGATTGGGTCCATGTGATCCATAGGAAATGAATAGATGTGCCTGCATGAGAACACCAGCTCACCCACAGCCCCATTCAAGCCACATTTACTTGAATAAAAAGGTATCAAACCAGCTCCCGTACTCAAAGCTTGAGTCACTCTTTACTGAAAGCACCAGCAGGAGTGTAGTAATTCAGTCAGCACTTCCTACCACTTTACACACAGCTGATAATAAGTCAGATGATGTGGTGTTGAAATCCAGTAATTTTTGTTCAGTTTCTGACTCATTCAGAACTGATACACACAAGTATTTGTTTGTTTACTGGCTTCCTTAGAAAGTATCTCACACAATTCATTGTAAAATCTAACTTCCTTTACACACACTGAACAAAAATATAAACACTTTTGTTTTTGCTCCCATTTTTCATGAGCTGAACTCAAAGATCTTAGACTTTTTCTATGCACACAAGAGGCAGAGTTCTCTCAAATATCGGTCACAAATTTATCTCAATCTGTGTTTGTGAGCACTTCTCCTTTGCCAAGATAATCTATCCACCTCACAGGTGTGGCATATCAAGATGCTGATTAGACAGTATGATAACTGCACAGGTGTGCCTTAGGCTGGCCACAAAATGTGCAGTTTTGTCACAGAGCACAATGTCACAGATGTTGCAAGTTATGAGGGAGTGTGCAATTGGCATGCTGAATGCAGGAATGTCCACCAGAGATGTTGCCTGTGAATTGAATGTTCATTTCTCTACCATAAGCTGTCTCCAAAGGTGTTTCAGAGAATTTGGCAGTACATCCAACCAGCCTCACAACCGCAGACAACATGTAACCACACTAGCCCAGGACCTCCACATCCAGCATCTTCACCTCCAATATTATCTGAGATCAGCCACCCAGACAGCTGCTGCAACAAGGGTTTGCATAACTGAAGAATTTCTGCATAATCTGTTAGAAACCATCTCAGGGAAGTTCATCTGCATGCTCGTCGTCCTCATCGGGGTCTCGACCTGATTGCATTTCATCTTCATAACCGACTTGAGTGGGCAGATGCCCACATTTGATGGCATCTGGCTCTTTGGAGATGTGTTCTCTTCATGGATGAATCCCGGTTTTCACCATACAGGGTAGATGGCAGACAGCATGTATGGCAACGTGAGGGCGAGCGGTTTGCTGACGTCAACGTCGTGAGTCAAGTTGCCCATGGTGGCGGTGGGGTTATGGTATGGGCAGGCGTATGTTATGGACAGTGAACACAGGTGCATTTTATTGATGGCATTTTGAATGCAAAGATACGGTTACAAGATCATGAGGCCCATTGTTGTGCCATTCACCCACGAACATCACCTCTTGTTGCAGCATGATAATGGACGGCCCCATGTTGCAAGGATCTGTACACAATTCCTGGAAGCTGAAAACATCCCAGCTCTTGCATGGCTAGCATACTCACTGGACATGTCATCCACTGAGCATGTTTGGGATGCTCTGGATCGGTGTATACGACAACGTGTTCCAGTTCCTGCCAATATCCAGCAACTTCGCACAGCCATTGAGCAGGAGTGGACCAACATTCCACAGGCCACAATCAACAACCTGATCAACACTATGTGAAGGAGATGTGTTGTATTGCATGAGACAAATGGTTGTCACACCAGATACTGACTGGTTTTTAGCCATTGCACACCTGTGCAGTTATCATGCTGTCTAATCAGCATCTTGATATGTAAGGTGGATGGATTATCTCGGCAAAGGACAAGTGCTCACGAACACAGATTTAGACAAATTTGTGAACAATATTTGTGTACATAAAAAAGCCTTAGATCTTTGAGTTCAGCTCATGAAAAATGACAGCAAAAACACAAGTGTTGCATTTATATTTTTGTTCAGTGTATAACAAATGCAATCACCACCACAGATGTACAGAAGTCGTCTTTAGGTGACAAAAAAAAGAAAAAGGGCGGGGGGTGGGGTGGGGGGGGGGCAGTAATGTTGTTCTTTCTGTGTATTCGGCCATTCTTTGTGTTTGCTACACTGCAAAGTACGGGTCACTGAAAGCAGAAAAAATCTCGCACATCACAGAAAAGGCAGTGAGGAAAAGCGATGCTCCGCCAGTCTGACATTGATTCTTTCCGATGTAAGGACTCCTGGAGGGGGGATGTCACCAGCATCATCGGTTATTTGTGGTTTCCATCTTGAGCTGCTGTCAGTCACTTTCACCTGATGTGCCGCTGTGATTTGAATGGATAATGAGGTGTAGGAGTGAGTGAAAAGTTTTTAGCTGCACCTGAGAGCAGCAAAAAGGCATTTTCACTCCCTTTGGGGCTTTAAAATTCAAGAGGCATTTCTTCGCAAAAATAGCTGTGTTTTGAATAATGAATACAAGATTGAAGAAGAGCTGATCCACTGATATGCAAAAATCTTGTACAAGATAAAAAATACACCAACTACAAATGCAGCTGAAATGATTATGCATTGAATGTTTTACGTGCCTGCCATTTCCCAATACTAACATAGTAAACAGCGGTTTTTATTTCTCTAAGAGTACTTTAAAACCTGAGGGGAATTCAGTCAACATGTTGATTGTCAGAATGCAAATAGATAATTACTCCTAAATTATTCAGCAACGCTCCTTGCTCTCTCCGTAAATGCAATATACCTGCAAGTGAAAACATTAGTCTGAAGAGCACAGAGCACAGCAAGGGTACTGCAGTTTAGTAGCAAACCGGTAATGCATACTTGGAAGTGTGTGGTTGCTGTGAAGCTGCTTGCTGATGGCTCTATGGAGTGAGATACAATGTTGAAATACTGCTGGACCAGACAGCAATAAACGGCCAGTCGTTGCCAGGGTCCACAACAGTAAACAATCACTGGGTATCTGTCAGCTCGAAGTCTAATCAATCATGAGGATGTGTCCACTTTAATGCACTGTCAAGAGAGGTTTATGGATTTCTATTTTGACACATCAATGTTGCCAATAACAGGGGAATCCCATGCGTCTATTATCAAAGTCTCATGATATTTCATCGGAGGAGATACATTCTGCTGTGGCACAAAATCTTCTTTTTCAGAAAGCGCATTTTTAATTGAGTGATTCTGCACACCAAATGGACTTGTCTAACACACAAGCAAATAGGAGTTTGTGAGTTTTTATTTCTCCTTCAGACACTGCACAGCTAAAAGTCAGCAGACAGCTGGAGGGTTCAGACGATGGTGTCAGGACGGGTTCAGAAACAGCACTCTGGGGCAATACAAAAAAACCAACTGCTCAATAACCCTCCAACAACAGCAGAGTTGGAGGTTTTAATTATTAACACTGACTTGATAAGGATGAAAAGTTATGTAAGTAAACTACTGTTTTTGCAAATAGGCACTTGTCACATATGGCCAGATAGAGATAATAGTAATAGTATAATAGTATAATATAATAGTATAATATAGATAATAAAAGTTTTGTACGCAACATTCAGAGTCACTATATGTCGCCAAAGCACCGAAACAAACAAGAATGTCAGCCACACCTCCTTCCTTTCACTTTCAATCATAACCAGAAAGGTTGTGTGGAGTCACCCAAAAGCAGTCTAGTCATAAGCTTTAGGTCGCACTAGTACTGTAAAACACATTGAATTCAATAACTTTATCTTTATTTCACCTTTCTCTTCTCCAGTCAATGCAGGTCCATGTTTCCATGGTCTGTTGGACTGGAGCTGATCCGTGGACAGACTGGAATCACTTGTGGAAACAGAAAAGTCCAGACCGCAGCAGAGAAAAGGCATGAGTGTAGAAGGATTTGCAGAAGCGAGCCTTAAAATAGCTGTAGGTTCTCACATTAAGCTGAAATAAAAGAAATGCATGTAAAGTAGATAAATAGCACCAATAAAGTTTGTACTTTTTAAATGCTTTGGTTTTTCAAGACACTGACTGAAGGCAAGTCTGCACTTTGGCTTTTGTAATGCAGTGTGGAGGGGTCACGACTGGTCTGTTTAGAAGTATTTTTAGGCCCAACCATTTCAACAGGAGGGAATCACATGCATTAAAATGTATGAGCAGTTGGACTGGCTGCCAAAACGGAGAAGCACAACACACACAGAGGATGTGTGACTTTATTCTCTGCTAGGGACACCATGACTCCAGAAGGTAATTGTTTGCTGCTATATCAGTGCGATATTTATGTTAAAAATCTTGTGTTATTGCTCCTTTAAGTATATTTTACTAAGAAGGTACGAGACCTTGTGTGCCTGATTAGGAAATGGTTCTTTATAGACTACCACTGGTAGTTAGATATATGGTAGGCTATTCCTCAGAAGAGTGTTTCTGTATTTTTTGTGATCTTACTGTTGTAACAGATTAATTATATTTCATGCTTAACTGCCCTTTATACACAGCAAGCGTTGGAGTCGGCTGTTTGAAAAAAGAATTCAAAGAATCCTGGGTTGTAGTGGTTGTCTGGAAGCAATATGTTGAGTTGGCTTTTTCATTTGGAGATATTTGTTCTGGCAAAATTTATAAACAATGCAGGTTGGCCAAGACCTTTATTTATTTATTTTTAATTTGTTGGCATGTTTGCCTTTATTGGACAGGGACAGTGGAGAGAGACAGGAAATGTGGGGAAAGAGAGCATAGAATGAAATGCAGTGAGGGCCTAGGTCCAGGAATTGAAATGGGGACTCATTTGCACCCATGCTCCCTAATCCCTTGATTATTGGGACCTTATGATAGGACAGACCTATTAAATAAATGACATCTTTTAAGATGCTCACTTTTGAACATCCTGGAGTTGTGTATTATGGTTTGTCATGTGTTGCTGTCTACTGTCTTATAAGGCCATATGGGCTGTGTACCATTCAGCAGAGGACATATTGTGTTTTGTTTATATTGGTTTTACTTCTTCACTGCGTGGGCTCCCAACAGACCACACTGCTGTGTAAAAATAGCAATAATACTTGCAAAATCATGTTTTTAATAAATCTTTTGCTTATCTTCTGACCTTATTAAACCCACTGTAGAAAAGTTTCAAAGTGACAACCCATCCCTTTTCCTACAGTCTGTACTATCGCACATCTATGCAATACTACTGTAACTACAAAGATTGCAAATTTAAACACGTCGTAACACTGATAGACTTTAATAGTTTGTTCGGTTAAAAGGGATGTTTCATTCATTGTGTACAAACAACCTTAAACAGTAAGACAAGGACTTATGTCCCAAGAAAATGATCACAGCCTGTCAGTTTGGTTTGGTGTGTCAAAACTGACATAAACACTGCAGCAGCACACTGGCAGTAGGATAAAGTATGTGGCAGAGAAAAGCTAATCCCAGGGTTAAACTACAGTTGACTGTTGCTGACAGTCTTTGAAGACAAAAACAAGACAAAGTGATAATAGAAGACACTGTCACATTGTGGTTTCATCTGGGAAAGAATAGTTGCTCAATTTAACATACCAAGGTTATCTAGTGACAGGAGACAAGCCCGAAAAAATACAACAAGCCTGTGACAAATACAATGCAGCTTATCCAAAAATGTGTCATCTCTTAAGTATAATGAAACCATTAAGCATGAAGCATGAAGAGATGAGAATAACAAGTGGGATGAGAAAAATGACCCAGCTGTGTCTTTACAGAATCTGAGAGGGGAAAACGGGTTTGAAGGGGCAGAATAAAAGGAAAACAGAAAGTGAGGAACAGACCTAGTTAGGAGGAGGCTGTGATCAAAGCACACGAATATGTAAGAAAATCTGCAGCTATTCTCAGCACTGCAGCATCAGGTCCTCCACTGCATGTATGTCAAAGCACTTTAGTGAGCTCTTCTTCTCACAAGCAGCATGGTCTGCACATTCAACCAATTTCTTCGTGATTTCTCAGGTTCATTTCACTGATTGTGGTAAATGTTTCATACACTATTGGACAGGGTGTGCCCATAAGGAGGGCTTCCTTATGAAAAATTTATCCCGACAGATGTCTACGTCTGCCTCCCCTGCCACGTAATGCTCATTTAAAGCAACACAGAATTGATTATAAAGCATCTCTACTTAAATTCTTCGAATGCTGCCTTGCTCCAGGCTGCTTTTCAGCATTAGAACACTGACTCTGACAATGTGATTTTTGCCATAATTGCAAGTTACCAATGTTAAAGTTATTGAGTGCCGTCAGTACTTTGCGAAATCATAAATTGGTTTGGAGTTATGCATATATTCAATTTTAAGTGAATGAAGACATTTCTGTGTGAATTTCAAACTGGTGAAGAAAAGTGAAGCGCTAGCAGCTAAACACATAGATATTTTTCTGTGAAGTTGATGGAGCCCAAAACATGCAAGGGGAAAGTTAATATTTAATACATTATGAGGAAAAAAAATCTCCAAATTAATTCTAATGTTTTCCTGTGTCGTGGAGATGTTTATGTGCCTTTACTACTCACTAAAAAATTACTACTGAAGCCAGTTTTGTGCTGTCCGCATCTGTAAATACACAAGGTTCCAATCAACATAAATTCTGTCACCTGCACAACTCTGTGAGACCCTCCATGGATGATTGCATTCAGCCCAAAGTTCTTGGACTCCCCCCCAAAGCAAGGGGCATAACTCCCAGTCTGGGGCACAACTGTGTACTATAAAGCCTTAAATCACCTACAAAAATTCAAGTGCGTTACCTGCATTTCTTTGCAGGTAACGCCCTTTGAAAATCGGTACATGAGAGATAAAACAAAAAGTACAGCACAGATGACTGTGGCAGAAGCAGCACAGTCCACAAAAATTCAACCATTTGTCTTAATTTCTTTGCAAAGCTTCAAGTAGGTGTGCTGTTGTTTCAAGACAATACCTCCGTCCACACAGTGACAGAAGCAGCACAATGTGGCTTGGAACTGTTGCTCCATGCACCTTATACTCACCCAATCTGCATGATCTGACTTCTATCTGTTTCCCAAACTGAAATCCCGCTTGTATGGTCGCCTTTTTTAGGGTGATGATGAAGCCATGCATGTTGTTGAGGAGAATCTGGAGGCTCAAGATGTGACCTTCTTTTGTAAAGGGATAGTAAACTTTTGAACATCAGTGGACCAAGTGCATTAAAGTTAAAGGAGACTATGTTGAACAATAATGCAAGAACAATCTTTCTCCTGTGACGTTTTCTGGTTTCTGTTCACTATATATATATATATATATATACATACATACAATAGATTCGTCCCAATGGATTGCATCCGCAGTGTCCACAGCTCTCCACAGCACTCCACAGATGTCCACATGCGTGTCAGAATGTGTGTACTCCAGTGAGTATAATCAAGGCCTTGCTATGTATCTGTCAGCTTGCTTTGATGACTTTCTGTTCCATACCAGCCAAAAATCAACATGTATGTTTCCTAAAAGGGGCAGTTTCAAGGATCTCCATTTTGTTCTCTTTGGCGACACTCATGGTGATAAGCTGTAGTTGCTGTTGTGATTTTGAACCTCACTTCCCAGAGATCCAACAGTGACTGCATTCCAACATCCAAACTACTATTCTATACAGTATTTCAGAGAAAAAAATAGCATGTCCCCATACATAGTATGTCAATTGCAGTACACCAAAAATACCCATCTATCATACTAGATCCCAGTCAAATTGTTAAGTATACAAGCCAGCATGCTTTTCTAGCTATACTGACCCACAATCTACTTTTCAGTTATGTCACATACATCGCAGTGTCGGCACTCAAATAGAATGCAACTCATTTCACATTACAGATTGCGACGGTCAAAGTTTAAGGCATACCATTATGACGAAGTAGTATGTCCCAATTGCATGTATACTGCATGCATTAGTAAATACTTTCTGAACGCAGCTGTGGCACGTACTGAAAGTGAAAAGAAAACGTATGTGAGCCAGTGTCACCAGTGTGACATCATCTGTCATCTGGTACCTGTGTCTCCATCTCAATTCGAGGCCACAGTGTATGAAAGTGAAAAGGAAACAGTGTCCTCTAAGATGAGGAAAAAACAGCAGACGAACAAACGGTAGGCCACTTCACTGTCTGTCGCATTAACTCCACCAGCCCTGTCTGGCATAAAGATAACTGCTGGGTGATGGAACGTGTGTCACTAACTGTGCATGGCTTGTGAATCTTGCACAGGAATGCTGATACAGACACCCAGCTTGTGATACTATAAATGCACAGAGTTTAATGTAATTTCATCAGTGGGTCAACGACTGAAAAGATATTTATTTAAATAAAAATCTCCGGGATCGCCACTTTGATTTGATTTATGGTTTTGCCACATAAGTACCTTCAATTTAATTTGTGAGTTGCACGCTATCATATTCCATGTGGCATATGTGAAGAAAATACTGACACGTTATCAATTATTGTTGAACAAAGATTACCAGCTTCAGTGACAACACCTGTAATATACAATGTGTGTGTGTGTGTGTGTGTATATGTGTGTGTGTCTTGCAAGCTGATGGTGTGAGTCATCATATTTCTCATGGGGAATGCCCTTCAATTGTCAGCAGATGTCGTTCTGTATAGAAAGATGAGCCACTTCTTAATCTCTTAATGACAAAAGATTCTCAAGCTATTTAATTATTTCAGTAATTTTGTCCTTCCACACTGTCTAAACTTTTAAACATATAACACAATATTGGCATCGTTCCAAAAACTGACTCACTTTTATCATCTCCACAGAGGAAGGGGCTGTTATTGGAGGCTGATCCAGAATCAGCCTCAACTGATGCAAATCCAAGTTTTATTTTTAAAAATATGGACTTTATATAATATGTACGTTGCACACCCATAAATTAGTTCTTTTTACCATCCGGGAAGGAGTCTACATTAACAGATTTGTGACAATGAATGGATACAAGTTCGTTTTCATTTATAAAACCAATTTTAGCATTGGTTTCAGGTATACTGTTAAATGATTATGATTATGACTCGTGACATAATTAAGAGGAATTTTTAAACGGGTTTAACAAAGTAAAAACTTAACAAAAAGTTCCAGGAAATATGATCTGGATCTCTAAAATTCTTATAATTATTTGTCTTTGGACAGAACAGGGCAAAAGGGAGAAGGGAGATGCTGGTTAAGAGGGCAGTGGGAGTGTAAATCTGAAATAAGCTAAACTATCTAAATACGCAAAATAGCTCGATATTAACAGTCTTGCTTCAGAATCGTAGACTGCATGTTAAACGTTAACATGAACACTACATCATGTACTTCTCAGAGATTTTCAAGCAGTAGCAAGCTGTTTACAGTTGTGGCTTTTAACAGTAAAAGTGGACGGATGATTTTCAGACAGGAAGGCACAGACTAGAGATTTTAGGTATAAAAAGCATAATAAATGTTCTGAGCCAGTTGCTGTTTTCTGGCTTTGAGAATTCAGCCATAAATGGGCTTGTCTTTTTTTTTTCTTTACGCTGTTACGATGATGACAATCAAATGTATTTAAACATTAAACACAACGCCTGAGTTTGATTTCTCATGTACTGTATTCAAATGTGTGAAAATGTGCTCCTTTGTTACATTCAATGTATACGTATATATGTATATGTTTTTATTAGTATTGTTACATTAATCGGCCACAGGCTAACTCAAGCTCATGTGCTATTATTCAGAGAATATGAATCCCAGTGCTGCTGTTGCAGCATCTGCCTCTTTGGTTTTTCCAGAACATCATGACGACAGGACTGGATCAGGGTTGTTGTACAGCACCTCCTCCTTGGCAGGCAGATGCATCAGCAGCTGTGACTCATATTCTTAGATTAATAGTAACAGACTTCAGTTAGCTTGCAGGTAAAGCCAAACCAATCAATAAACATAATTTACATCACATTATTATAATGTATTCAATAGTCAGTGCATCGGCATGATTATTTACAATTACTAATAAAAACGGAAATGAAGAAGACTCTTACCTTGCATTGCGGTTGCTTGTTCCGATAAATACAAAAAGGTTGGCAGGGAAAAAACATTTGCTGTCCTTCCAGTCCATTGACTGGTCCCTCAACACTGACACAGCTCTGTAGGACAATACCTGTCATAGTCTTGTATATCCTCAGCAGTGTGTCAGTGCTAGAGAATGGTCTGGCTGCACCTCATTATCATTCTGCTATAGTGGAAAAAATGGAACACAATATCTGGTGCGTTTGTATCTTGATCGTCTTAGGTGGTGCTAAGCTTGGGATGCAGCGATGGTGTCTCTGCAAACTAGTGTTGGAAGGATTTGTTTCGGTGGTCAGATTTTCACACAGGAAGTGAAGTCATTAAAATGGCTAATTCACCAGAACAGCCCAGCAGGCCTTCCTTACTGCACAAACCAATTTTTCGGCCAAACTTTACACATGTAGATTACTGCTTGCAGGTTTTTGTTTCCTGTAGCAAAGGGGATTTTGAAAATGGCAACATGCAGGTAACTCAAATGGCCGGTGTTTACCTGTTCAGACTATACCTGCCCACATGAGAGCTTTGTGTCAGAACTGAAAAATGCAGGATGTTGCACACAAAGCTATACCTTTCAGATTTTTCTGTCTTGCATTCCAATTTATTTCTGTTCACTTTCAATTTATTTTTATTTTTGTTTGCTTTATGGGAGAGTTCCTAAATTGTTATGACACAAATCTAATCCCATATTCCAGGTCCAAATTGACAATAGCAATTTTCTCATAGCCAGTCATCTGTTAGCATCAGATTCTCATATCAAGAAAGCCTTTAAATGGTTTTTAGTTTCTGTCCTAATTCATTTTCCTGCAGAGTTTGCATTTTCCTCCAGTGTTTGTGTTGGTTTTCTCAATATACTTTGATTTTCTCTCACAGTCCAAAGACCTGTCATGTTCAATCTGTGCTGGGAGGTGATTCCAAAGTGCAGCTACAAGCAAGACATGTTACTTTAACATCATCCTATTAATCATAGCCTGTTGTAGTACATACTCTGCTATGGAGGGTGATTGCTATCAATCAATGCCACCAGGTAGCAGACTTTACTCTTATGATAGTGCCTTTTTTAGATTGGTCTTTTTATTGAGATTGACTTCACAGCCCAGGCTGAAAATGTTGTTTACTTTCACTGTAATGTGGTCGGAGTCAGGGATCACACAGTTAGCACAAGAGTCTCAGTGCCTCGTAGTTAGCATTAGGTCAGGATCCTGCTGATTGGAATTGATTTTGCCTTTTTCTATTCTCTCATTTTGTGTGTTTCTGTTGATTAGAATTTATACACTCTGGTAGTGTAAATGAGAGCAGAGCATCCAGCTAGATGCACCTTCTCTCTGTGTGTGGCTGTCTACAAAACTCATCATGCATTAATTATGTTGCAGTGCTATTAACTTGGCCGGTGTTGTTGGAAACAAGGCACAGTTAATAATACATGTAGTGATTGAGGAAACTGAGGTAATAAAGATTCAGGCTTTTAATAAAACTCACTCGTGTTTGTGTGTGTAACAGTGAAAAATGGGCTAGAGTTGTGAACGCTGTATTGTACCTGAACACTTAAGTTTGCCAATTCTGGATTGATCATCTGTTGTTTAAAAAACACACTCAAGGCTGGGCCAAATGAATTAGAGCCATAAGATGGATGAGCACGAGGAGCTAAAAGAATATCTTTGACACTGGTTTGCTCATTGCTAGGCTTACAGTATGTTCTTCCTCTGACCTTCCTTGCTGCACTGCACTGAAATGCAAATTTGGCAAAGGCAGAGTGGACAGGAATGTTGAGCAGCAGAGGACCAGAGTTCAAATACAGATATGATAGCCAGCGGTATGAGTGGGAGAAAGCAATACTATTGTCAGTACTTGTGCTATAGCAGTGCTGGAACAACATGTGTGCACATTGGTCGATTCAAGGAATCTGTTAGGAGTGTGAAAGAAAATGATGCAACTCACATATGAGGCGATTTGTGAGTGATTAGTACATTTAGTATTGTAGAGAACATAATAATGAGGTGAAGTATTTTTAACCCGGGAACCGTCATGTTATGCAAGACTTATATAAATGTGAAAATATATCACTGGGTTTTCAATCAACACGACATGATGTGTTGTGAAATCTGTCGGGAGAATGATATGAATGTGCTATATTAAACCTGCGAAAGTGGAGAGAAAGTGATGCTTTTTCTGTTTGCACTCGGTTGTGCGTCTGCCATGTATGACATGAGGCTCTTTTTCTGTCTCCTCATGGTGACTCGCACACCTGATGGAACTGCAGTTATACACCAAATTGCATTATCTCCGCACTGATTAACCATTCTGAAAATAATTACAGGCTGTTTGGAACTTTTCACAGCTGAAAATGAAATTCCACATCAGTTTACAGAGGATGCTACACTGGCAGATAGAGCTCTGCCTGGAAAAAAAAAATAAATCAAAATAACCTAACACATGATCAGTCATGGTACAGTACTGATGCAGACTCTTTGACTCCCAACGTGGTCAAGCCTGCACCATAAAAACTGTTAGAGCAAATATCTCATCAAAAATAATTTTGATGGCGCATCATCCATCACGAACTGACACAAGGCTATTGTACAAGGCTATTGAATGTGTTTACCGCGGTCCATTTACAGCAAGTTAATGTCAATTGTATATCATGTCCTCTACCTGGAGGTTGTAAATGCATAGGCAATGGGCTGTGATCATTCTGCAAGTCGCAGAGGACATCATAGCTAGTCTCAGTCATGCCATTTACAGTAATGTGCTGAGTTATTGTAAATAAATGTCTGGCTATAGGTATAGGAAGCCATTTGGGTATGAAAACACAGAACACAGGAAGGAGACCACGAAACCAATCACACAAATGAGTAACACATGCAGAGCGTTCTTTTTTCCCTTTCCTTAACAAACAATCCGAGCATTTGATTGTAATGTTCTGGCCTAACAAAGCTGCGATTTGGATTTATTTTCTTTTCCATTATCTGCCTCTTGACAACAACAAGGTGAATTATTTGGTGATTATGGTGGATGGGGAAGCACTGAGTCAATCAGCTTCCAAATGGAAACTGGATGAAACAAATACAAATTGAATATGGAGAATCTGTCCCCAGGGACTCCGGTGATAGATAGACGCCTGGACAGATTCTCAGTGGGACTAAACAACTTTTGGACGAGTCTAATTCTCGCGGCCCACCCGGTGGATGGCACCAGCCAATTCAGCTGACAGTATGAACACCAAAGGTTAAAGCTATATTGAGACTCTGTGAACCAAAATAGCTGGGGAGAATTTTCATTAAAAGGCGACAGAAAACTTGCGACTTTGCATGGAGCCTGGCTATAGTCATGGTTGAAATTCCCTCACAAAGCTTTCATCACAATGCTCCAGTGACTTTGATAAATTTCATTCCACATAGCTTCAACCCACTGATGCACCAGCACACACACTCTGTGCACACATAAACACACCAGGGCACACGATCGTGTAAACACACCAAGGGAAAAGAAAAAGAAATGCATGAATTTGATGCCTTCAGGGAGATTAAAAAAACTGAATGAATCCAGGCGTCCTTGCTCATCATTTCATTACTAGAGAAAAATATACTTTTGTGTGGCATTTTTACTGTCACCCCCGGGGACCCAGGCTCCCCTGATACTGTCTCCCCTTTATTATGGCTTTTTAACATCAGGTAAGGATCTGGGAGGACTTCTCCTGCTCTGCACAGTGATGTGATAAGTTTTCACTATTAGCGTGTTCTTGGGTGAAATCTTCTCTTTCACCCATTCTTCTAAACCCTCCTAAAGAGCTGGCATGCCATAACTCACACAGGCACCCATGCTTTGCAGCCAAGCCCCGGAGCTTCCTTGGAGGAGATTAAAGAAGAAAATTCTGAACGCATGGGGAAACATTTCCTACTCTGAACACTTGTCTTCACTGTCACAGGAAAAACACATACACAATAACTATGAAGACAGAGGAAACTGTTCACAAGTGCACAAAGGCAAACAATGCACAGTCGCATGCTGGCTTTTTGTTCTGCTGTGGTGATCACAGTGTTTGCAAACTGCTGTTTTCTTTATGAAAATTAGACAGAACCTGCAGTTTTCTGAATCTACGATCTGTCTGCTCTTCCTGTATGAATGCACTTCCACCCATTAGCTGCCACTGTGGAGACATGGGCCTGCTAAATTAAATCTAGCCTGTTGAGAATAAAGCTATTTTTACCAGCATCATGAGACTGAGAGTCAATCCAAGCTGGAGCTGCCTATAAAGAGGAGAGGCAATCTTGGTTCTGAATGGGTCTGAACGCTCAATCAGCAATACACTGCACTCCAAAGGAAATAAGGCAACCACTTCAATCCTGACATTGATTTCTTTCTCTTTCCTCTCAGACATTGTCTTCATGATCACAGCTAGCCACATAACTCCACATTATACTCACAGGGGAGAGTGTCGCCGGTGTTTTACTGTGGTGAAACATCGATGCTGTCCGTGCACTTACATTTCTTTTCTCATGCAATGCAGATTCTGACACACGGCTCCGGCTCAGCTTCAGCTGCAGGAGGGTTATCAAAATCTCTAATGACTGAGCACAGTTAGCAGCTCTAACTAACCAATGTAATATTGCATCAAACCACAAGAGGGGGAGGCACCACCTGTTTTATTCCCAATAGCAGAACATCAGAGCAGGCTTTAGATGACAGGCTTAATTTAAAATGTGCTGCAAGAATGGCTCGTGTGCTGTGTCATCCTGTTTGGGAGGAAAATTTGCAGCACGGATCAAAAAAGGGATGTCCTGGACAAATTACACGCAGGAACACCTGAGAACAGAGACACAAATCAACTCAGGCCTGAACCAGCCTGATTTAAAACCGCCATAAACCCCAGATGCCGCCTGTGATATGCTCCACTGACTGCAATCTATTATATAAATATGCTCAAATTTTACATGCGTGTCTACTATCTGCCCAAATCTCTATTTTGCAGCAGTAATTTAGATTTGTATCGTGGGCTGAAACATGAAAGGATGATGATGATGTGCAGTGTTATCACTTGACCAGTAGGTGGAAATACATGCATATTAAGTGACTGAGTCAGTGCCAGCTTTTGCTGCAGTGCCAACAGCAGGAAGAAGCTTTTAAGTTCAGATAGATTCCTTTCTAGTACAAACAATATATGTTATGGAAATCATGCATGATTTAACTGGTGCTATGCAAATATACATACACACACATATGTATGCTGTATATATGCATATTTATATACACAGATGAACCAAAACCACCTGTTTCATAATGTGTAGGCCTCCACTGTGCCACCAAAACAGCTCTGACTTCTCAAAGCATGAACACAGGAGCAGACTGAATTGAATCTTGAGGTTGGATTAGGCTTGTTCTTGCACATCCAATCAATTATTCTCAGTCAGATTGGATTCTGGAAGTTATATGATACTTTGAGCTATTTGTTGTGTTTCTCAAGCCACTCCTGACTAATGTTCTTGACCGCAATTTTCAGGAAAAACTGATGCCATAGTGGCGTGTGTTTGGTCTACAACAGTGTTTAGGTGGGTGGGAGATCAGAGTAACACCCACATGAACGGCAGCCCAAGTTTCCCAGCAAAACACTGCATAGTAACAAGAAGTTACACACTTCATTAACGTTGATGTTGTGCCTGGTTGCTGCTTTTATAGATGTACTATTACTGCACAAAATCTATTCACTCTGCCCCGAAAGTACAAAATCATATTTCTGATACACACAGTTTCAGGTCATCTTATCATTACCATCTTCAGGAAGTATAAATAAACGCTAACATTTTGTTCAGTTGCCATGGGGATGTTTTGTGCGTCAGTGTTTTCTGCTCGGTTTTTTATATAATCTAAATCAAATTAAATAGAAAAACACATATTTCTGTAAAGTGTATAAATCCCCGATGCAGACGGACAACTTTAGTCATTTATTTCAGCTCAGACAGCAACACAAGAAAACTTAAGTACTAACCCTGGATGTGAGATGTGCAGCTGGTGTGTTTTTATCCATGCTGTGTTCAAGTTACATCTGGTAGATACAACTTGAATGAAACAATTGAACAAAGATAGTTATGTGTCAGGTACAAACCACTCCCCTGTGATGTAAAAAAAATTATTGATTCTATTTCTCCTTCTCTATAAGCTTAGTGCTTGTCCATATCTCTATGGTAAAAGCCCACAGAGGATTACATTTAAAGGTTGCTGCAAGAGATGTTATCCTGAACCGCACTGTGTTTGACATGTTCACGTTTGAGCTTAAGAGCTGGCAGACGAGTCTGGAAGTTTCAGATTTACACCGTTTTAAAGCACAGAGATAACATTCAAGTGTAGTATATGTTAGAGTGTAACTTTAGCACAGTGTATTTAAAAACTAATCAAATGGACTCACTTGACCCCCTCATTCCATCTGCATCAGCACGTATTCAAATTATTCATTAAATTTTACAGCTAGTGGGGAAAAAATCTGCACCTCCCCTGGTTGATTGGAACGACTGTGCTGGAGCCTGTGTATTACTCATAAATATAGCAATAAAGTATAGATCAACAAAGGGGTGGGGTGTGGAGAGGGTGTGGGGGGGCCATGCCACAGAGTTATTTGCAGACCTGCAGGCGTGTGTGCTGCATACTGATAGTGCTGAAACCCCACAGACACTGTATGAATCCTCCGATGCCACTGAGAGGTGAGAGCTCTCCTTGTGGAGATGGTGAGCACTAATTCAAGAAGCCCGCTGGGCCCAGCAGGATCAATACGGCATACAGATTCATTTTTTATTTTATTTTTTCCCACCCCCCACACGATTCGGAGGTGAAAATAAGCTGTTTGAATTGTGTTTATTTCTGGAAAGCTGACTGATGTGCATTTACGCTCTTCACACGATCATCAAAAGACCCTCTAAATACGAACAGCATGGAAGCGTTTTATGCTCTCAAATGAAAACACTTTGATGACACTTTTTGAATTCAGCGGTGCAGTTTGGCATCCGGCATGGCAGAACAGTAATGGGCATGGCAGGAAGACAAATTGTAGTTTTGTACTTTGATTTGTCGCTAGAAAGAAACCAAAGGTTGTGGACACTGTTCTGCAACATAACACATCCAGGTCCAGAAAATTTGCCAAACATATAAATAGAAACTGTTTTTGGAAACACTTTCAGCTGCGGATTCAGTTTGTCTTCAGGGCATTAAAAGGAATCCAGACAGAGACTCGGATTGTTCAGAAGTTGCGATTTTTTTTAAAGAAAAGAAAAGAAAAGAAAATTCTCCATCAGTGACCTTAATGAGATAAATGTCATGAAAGTGCGACAGTAATTTACTCTCTCTAACAAAAAACTGGGTTTAAAGAATTGTGATTATCATGGGCCGTGCTTTTAAAATGATAAATCCCTTAAAATCATTTCATTTGCCCTTTTACTACATTAATTCCATCTACAGTAGCAGCTATGTCACATAGTGTAAACAAACAACAAATCTTTGTTATTCTGTCCAATAAATCAATCTGTTTAAATCAAATTAGAGATAACATCTTTACTGTGGCCTCTGCTGGGCTGTAGCCAGTCATAATGTGCTAAACAATTCCAGGCATTCAACATTAATGCACAGAGCAAAATGATCTTTTCATGGTGAGTTATTGTTTTCCTTTGTGACTTGTCATCTTTGTTGCTTCATGTACTGTCATCCCACAAGTTCAGTGTGCAAGATTCACCACAGATAAGATGAAAAGTGGCACAATAATCTGCTAATGCCGAAGGAGAGTTATGACTCAATATCTCAAACTGTATTTGTGAACTCACATCTGTAAATCTACAAAATAATCTGTAAATAAATGTCCTCCCAAGAGAAAAACAAGTTCCTCCAAAACTACACTGTAAGAAAAAGTCTGCAATTTTGTGTTTTTTTCCCTGTATTTCTAAAATACACAAACATATTAACAGAATTACAAAAAACCTATGAATTTATGCACGTATTGTAAATAATAATAATGATAGTATTAAAAACCTATAACTGTTTATAACCATCACATTTACATTTTAATTTCACAAATATGTTCTTTACATGAAACTGTGTACGAGTTTAATAGTATAAATATATTTACAAAATTACACACAATTAGTGAAAATTACCAGAAGAAGGAATATTGGCTATGTCATTTTACATGGATGTGTTTCTTAATTTAGTGTTTTTTCATATAATTACAGATGTTTCACAACAAAAAAGTTGAATGATTGTGTTTTAAACAACAACCTATATATTTAAAAGCAATCTGTAAAAATGCAATTTTGTTTATGATATATCATTTTTAATTATAACAGTCATATTTATCTATGTGTATACTACATATTATAGGTCATTTCCTTGGTTTTACTTGTGTAATTATGCTTCATTAAACATTAAAAAGCCACAAACGTACACATGATCTCATGTGACATAAGGGCTAGGTGAATTTTAATTATGGAAAACTACCGTGTTGTATCTTTTTCTGCCCACCTACCAGAATATTACTGTTTTTTTCATAGTTGTTTGTTTTTAACAGTGTATATTGGAGTGACGAAGCCCTCTACTGGTTGTAGAGAATCCAAAGCAAGCAGCAGCTGTATGATTAGTAAGTGCCGTGGTTAAAGCTCGGGCTGGGCACAACAACAACTTCAAGTTTGGGAAAGTTCATGTTTCAATTTAAAATTACTGCTTCATTTAGTTCAGGGGGTCTTCGTGGCTCCAATAATAAGTACCTGGTTAACCTTGGTTTGCGTGAGCATCCGTCCTCTATACAGCTGGAGGGTCTGCGTCCCCCCTGCAGTCCCTGATCTCAGTGACTCATACTATCAAAGCATGATTATGCAAGCGCGATCCATTGTGGCTCCTTGATTAAATCTTGAGGATCCAGCATAAGACCACACAAAATGTTCTGCTCATCTGCACATGAAACAGGTTGGCTATGACTCCGTTTTCTTCATGGTCTTCCAGTTTATTCAGTGGGTAATTGAATTAAATGAACACAGCATTTCGAGTAAAACAAAGAACGCCATTATGGAAATGTGTTGCAAACATGGGAATGCTTAAACAGGATGGTGCTCCTTACATTAACAAGACACATCCTCCACCTTTTTGGAACCTTTTTCCAGTGAAAATGAAGATTTTCTTACCTTGTTAACATGTCAATATGGTTTTTTATATGCTGGAGGAGCAAAATAAACAGTCCACGCCATGATTGAGCATTTCCACCTTGAAACTGCAGTGTATCGGGAAAAAAAACACAGATTCAGACCTTCCAACATTGTAAACCAAAGGAACCAATCCTGTCAGCCTGCAGGATGGGGCTATTTGTATCACTATTCTTCTTCAGAAATTACTGAATTACTCCAGTATTAGAATTCTGATACACAGAGATGAGTTTTTAGTAAGAAAGCAAGGTTTTTTGTAAAATAAGCCCACTCCTCTGTCACTTTGTAAAACTACTCAACACTACACAGTGGCACCTTGTAATATTGGGGTCATTCCACATCAAATATTTAGATAATAAATATGGACTTGATTGCTTATGGTACCACTTCTCATAAAATTACTTTCAGCACTATGAGTTAGAAAACCATGATTTTGCTTTCAGCCCAGTAACAATATTACAAAACTCTTACAGTTGGGACCACTTATGGAGTGGTTTCACCCATCATACCTCCTCAGTGATTGTCCTAAAATTGGCCATTCATGCAAAATGCGTGAATTCTTTTTCTCATAAAGTATGCATCTGACTGGCACCATACTCTACATTTTTTAAAAACTCAAAGTGGTGACAATCGCAGAATAAAAAACAGTCTCTTAAGGTGAAAATTAAGGTTTTATGGTTGGTCCTCCCACTGCCCGAAAACATGCTGAGGGTAATTAATGATTCTAAATTGTCCGTAGGTGTGACTTGGTGTGTCACACTTACGGACAATTGCTTTGCTTGGTTGTCTGTCTCTATGTGTAGCCCTGTGATAGGCTGTTGACTGGTCCAGGGCATCCCCTGCCTGCACCCTGAGTCAGCTGGGATAGGCTCCAGCCCTCCTGCAACACCTACAGAGGATTAAGCGTTGTATAGATGATGGATGGATGGATGGATGGATGGATGGATGGATGGATGGAATACCAGAGTAAAATGAAATTTCGACCAAATTTACACCATCATGTTACTGGTTTATATCATTCTAGCAAAGCAGGGTTGTACCATTAAAGACCAGATGTACATACCATCGAGGCTGCCAAATTTCAGGTCTGTGGCTACATTATTTCTCAAGTTATGGCACTTCAAACACTGTTCCACAGATTGGTGCAAAGAAATGATGCAAAAAATAAACAGGGCTCCACCTTCTTTAAGAATTCAAAAACTAACATTATCTATGATCCTTAAGGGTCAACCCTATGTTCCCACATCCCTATGTTCCCACGTCTCACATTTCTAAGACCTCGTTTATACGAAGGGAAAAGGCTGATATTTCCACGCGGTTCATCACTCCACATCAACCCCATGCCGGAGTAGTGAAGTTGAGCTCGAGAGAGTTTGGAAGCGAGCTCTCTCCTTCAAATCACCAGTTGCGGGATTGAGTGGCGAACCCCTAACTACCAGGGGTAGAAATGTGGGAACTGTGGAAACATAGGGCCTAATTTTGAAAAAAAAAAATCTTAGAAATGTGGGAAGATATGGCTGTGGGAACATAGGCACGCTCCAGACCCTTATACCACATGGTCAACTTAATCAATATTTAACACATTTTTAAAAATCACCAAGTGCTGCACACTATTATCACTGTCAGACTCCAAAAATCAAAATACTTCTAAGCTTTTAGTCCTTTTTTGTGTGTGTAAAAAAGGTGGTTATTAAAAAGATAATTAATTTAGAGTGTTGTACATTTTCCATTTTAGGAACCATTAGATGAGTAAACTGCACTATGGTATAAGCTGCTCCTACTGCAGAAATGGAAAACTCTTAAGGGCGTCATTAATGTGAAATAGTGGAAGAAATGAAAGATCGATGAAAAAAGCCACTGAGAATTATGGAGTCTTTGTCTTCTTTTTGTTCAACAGAAATAAAGGAAAGGTGACAACAGGGTGAAGGATTGCGATGAGTAACATGTTGCATCAGCGGTTCATGAGGGAACATACATTACGGAGTTAGGAGGGAAGACAAAGTAATCTAAACACATAAAGAGACAAAAGAAATATTTAAAAAACATGCAAACAATAAAGTCTGATGTCTGCCGGTTGTCTTTTGTCGTCTTTTGTGTTTCTTTAAGCAGCTCTTTAAAGGTTAGCAATCATTCTGTCGAATTTGTTTGCAGTGATTGTACTAAAAGCATCACAAATAGAACCAGAATGGCATTCACAGAGAACATCCTCTGCCAAAGCCAATGTCCGGTCTTTCAATTTTATCACAAGTGGTCCTGATTTGCACCAAAATTTATTATGTTCTACCTGAGCCCACAATACACCTTGCTATCCAGTTTCATGATATTCAGCTGGGTGGCTTGTTCCGTAATCTCGCGGACAAACAGACACGCTGACGGACAGAAAGACGGACAAACAAATGGCCTTAATCACACGCTTCCCCCTCTGCTCTCGCCTCGACAGAAGAGTAACACTATGACACATTCATTTTTTGAAAATATAACACCAGGTACGGCACTCACAAAAAAAATAAATTAAAAAAAATCTGTACTTGTTTTCCATCCAGCCCGAGATTCAGGGTCAGTGCACGAAAATAGCTGCAAACTGAAACACAAAGATGTTTTCTATAAGCTGTTAAAGCTCGGGTCAGAAAAAAACAAGCTCATCTGATGAGATTTGTGAAGTTATTGTGATCCGAGACTGTTCGTTCACTGTTATTCAGGCTCACATGTTGAATCCTGTAGGAAGAAAGTAAAATCAAACACAACTAAACTCCCTGCAGGTTGGTTTAATCAAAGCTTACCATAGAAAGTCTGATATTTGTCATTATTTTTCTTGTTTTCTTATCATATCTGGTTAGAATAAAGTGCACGACTTCCCTCTGTGCCTGACTTAAAGTGTCCTCATTCCAGTGAAAACAAGCTTTTGGTGTTTAATTGCCACAAAACGGAGGAAAAACAGGACTTTTCTTTGCGACATCCCTTCATCCCATACCCCACCACTGCAAGAAGACATTAGAAATATATCTAACGATGTGAAATATGTTTCTGTTTTCCTTAAAATAAAGACAAGAAAATTGGCTTTCTTCGAATCGCTAAGAGGCACCAATTTGCCCCTAATTATAACTTGGCAAAAATAATTGGTTCTTGTTTTTATATAAAATCTATAAGAAGATAGGTCTCGCAGAGAGAACCCTTTCATCTTCCCAAACCAACGTTTTTGAAAGCATTACACATCAAACACCAACTGCATCAGGCTGCCGTCAAACCCATGCCCTTTGAGGATAAGCACAGACAAACTACACATCTACATTCTTCAACATTTTACATCAAAAGTGTATTTAAAACACAATTTAGTTCAGTTTTCTTCTTGTTTTCAAAGAATATAGATTTTCCGAGTCAGCAGGTGATCTAAATTAAACAAATGGGAACGTTACGTCAAATATCAGCAAATCCACACGTTGTCTCCAGCTGGTTAGGAGAGAATGATGTTATTTCGACTGCTAATTCTTAGAAAATGAGTCTCCGTTGGAACGAGGTATGTGGAAGATGTATGTGCGGTTTCTTTTTAAGGAAGTAGGTCTACCATATATGTCTAACTCGTCCTGCCTGATGCCCTGAAGGAGCTGCAGAAGCAGATCATATGACTGTTCAGAGATCCTCTACAAGATCCGTGCCATCCAGCAGGAAGCGAGGAACAACATAAGCATGGTGGGATGTAAAGCTACAGTCAAACTCACCTCTGAAAAAATGTCTGTCAAGTACATTTTCTATTAAATCCAAACAAACGCAGAGTAGAATATCTCGGGCCAAGCACGAGTTGCATAACAGTATGGTAATACGCATGACTGGATGAAAAGTTTTTCTGACAAGTGTTGACCTATCGGCCGTTTGCATTGACAGAACTATCCTGCTGGGAGTGAGTCATAATCCGATCGACCGCTTAATCAGAAGAAATTGTACATTATAATGACAACTTGCGTGGGACGGCACGTAAAGGGAATGTTAGCTTCATATGTTATGACAGAAGAAAACAACCTTGAAGCCACTGTGTTGCTGTGGATGTTTATTCTGTAATGGTCTCGGGATTACATGTGATTTTAATATTGTAATTCTTATCATTTTCACATTAATGAATGTTTCATCAAGCTGAGCCTGAAAAGACTTGGAAACATAAAGCTAGTAGTGTTAAAATAGCTCCTACAATGCATGTCCTGTGTAAATGAAGAACTTCTGTTGATGAACAGACCATAAGAAAGAAACTCCAAGCAGCCATGAATTGCCAGGGGAGACATGTAAATGAGGCTGTACATGACTTGGAATCTCCCATAAAAAAATAAAGAAAACCACAACACTGCAGGAATGTGTGACACTGGACCCACTAATCTTGACCTTTCTAATTGGGTTCATCACATGTTTTAAACTTCTGAACAGTTTGTCCCATCTTTCACACAGGGCCTTTATCAGTTTTACACTTTCATGACTATAGTTTTGCCGCACAGTGCATCCATTGTACATCCATCATACTACTGTTTATTATTGATATTTAAAACTAAAAAATGGATGTGAAAACATGTAAAACAGAAAAAGACCATTTATACAAGATTCAGAAATACATTTTAAATAACAAAAATGTGCTTGAGGACAAAACCAGTGCGTTTTTGACTGACTCTCTTAGTAATTTAACAGTAGTACAAATTTAATATAAAATAATTATACAATCTGACAAGTATAAATCATTACAAAGGTAAACGAATCAGACACAAAATTATGACCCCTGACAGGTGAAGTGAACAACACTGATCTTATTGGTACTTTGTGCTGTTCTGATGGAAAACCTTGGATTTTAACATCCCTGTTGATGAGACTTAGACACCCAAATGAACATTGTCCCACAACAAACACACTCCCTCATGCAAATGGAAATCCCAAATATCACTGGTCTACCCCTGCAGGAAATTGCACCCCACCACATTGAAAAAACATCAACCAATCAGGAACATGTTGAGGAACATGACAATGGCCCAACATGTTGATTTGACCTCCAAACTTCCTACACCCCATTCTGATCAAGCATCAACAGGATGCAGTGGAACAAGTTTGATGGACAGAGGCCCCACTGCACAAGCCAGAGTACCCAAAGGATCCACTGCCAGCGTCCTGGTTCTAGACCCCATAGGACACTCTGAAAGGTCCTCTCAGCATTTTTGAGCACATAAGGGGACCAACTTAATATTAGGCAGGTGGTCATGATGCTATGCCTGATCGGTCTATTACGATGTCTAAATATTGACACTATATTCTTCTCTGTCTTCCAGCACACGGAATTTGAACTGGAACAATCATTTTGAACGTCTGGTTTCTGCCACCATTTACAATTTCCTTTTGCATCATTCAATGAATGGAGATAATATGCAAAATACAAGCAGCTACAAGTCCTACAATGTTCACCCAAAATGAATGTCAGCATTTAAAGCTAAAGGTCAGAACTTTACTTTAAATCATCAGTCAGTTCAGATTTAATGTGTTGGACTACAAAGGAAACAAAATGCAAAACATGCATTTATTTTTATTCTGCAAAAACTCCACTGATATTGTCCTGAATGTGTGACAATAGCTTCCTGGTAGTTGCTCTCAATCAATCGCAAAACAGCATCAGAAGCCCATGAGATCCAGTTATGTCTCTGCTCTCTCATTTTAAGCAAACTGCAGCACAAACAGATACATTTTCATTAACAAAGAGAAAAACAACAACACAAAGTCTACCTGAAGGTTAAACCCAGACATTTCTCTTAAAATATAGTGCACTGTTTCTTGAATGTTCATTTTGTGGCAGGAATGAAGGCATTTTCTGAAATACTTAAATTCAAACTGATGTTTCTGCAAGTCATAGTCTAAAAACTACACACTAACCTTTTTCCAAATTCCGGACAAATATTTCTCTTTTCAAGCTTGACAAGTCTGGATGTAAGCAACAAGGTCAAGTCTCACAGTTGTTTTCAAAACATAACAAAAACTCAAAAATATGACAACATAAAACCATGTTGTCACCTAAATATAACTCTAACTGGTGGTCTGGCATCATCACGAGAAACATTGCTGCTGTAGTGGTCATCTCTGTGCTGGATGGGGACAGACAGGGAAAAAAATTATCCACATGATCACATTACATCAGATAAAGCATAAATGACACTTTTGTGTCACTTGTCCTGGAGAGTTTTCTAGTACAAGGTGCATTTTCTTCTCCTCATCACGATTTCACTGCCCCCTGAGGCTGAAGACTCACTGAGGGTATTGCTAAGAACTCCCTACACATGCGGTGCCTATGTAAAGTATTAACCCACTCCTGGATGCTTTTCAACATTGAATCATAGTCAATTTAATTTGGCTTTTTTGACATGGATTAAGGGCTGCATGGTGGCTCGGTTGTAGCGTTGCCTCACAGCTCGAAGATCACCGGTTCACGTCCCGTTTAGGACACCTGGGATCTTTCTGTGTGGAGTTTGCATGTTCTCCTTGTGCAGCGTGGGTTTTCACTGGGTACTCCGACTTCCTCCCACAGTCCAAAAACATGCTGACGTTAACTGATTATTCTAAATTGTCCGTAGGTGTGAATGAGAGTGTGCTTAATTGTCTCTCCCTATGTGTGGCCCTGCGATAGGCTGGCAACCTGTCCCCTGCCTTCACCCAAGTCGGCTGGGACAGGCTCCAGCTCCCCCACAACCCTACAGAGGATTAAGCGGTGTATAGATGATGGATGGATGGATGGACATGGATTTACAAAAAAGACTCTTTCATGTCAAAGTGAAAACTGATTTCTACAAAGTAATTTATTTTTTTAAAAACATGAATAAGTGATTGCATATTTACCCCTTTTAAGTCAGTATGTGGCTACAGTTACTGCAACCAGCCTGTGTGGATTGGTCTCAGTCAGCCTTGTGCATCTGGATACTGCAATTTTACCCAAACTTTCCTTGCAAAACTGCTTGAACCATCAGGTTTCATGGAGATTGCAAGTAAACAGCGCTTTGCAAGTCTGCCCATAAATTCCCAATTAGATTTAGACATGTTTTTTTTGTAAAACAAACCTTCTCCCAAGTCGCAGCTCTTGTACAGACTGCACAAGGCTGTCCTTCGAGATTTCCCTAGAGTTTGCTGCATTTATTTTACCCTCTGCCTTTCAAGGCTTCCAGGGCCTACTGCCGAAAAGCATTTACACACCATGATGCTGCCACCACCATGCTTCATGATGGGGATGGTGTTTTTGTGATAATGTACAGTGTTTGGCATCTGCAAAACATGGCAAATTTGGTCTCATCAGACCAAAGAACCATCTTCCACTAGACCTCAGAGTCTTACACATGCCTTCTTGTGAACTGTACTCAAGATTTTTTCAACAGTGGCTCTCTCTTTGCCTCTCTCCCATAAAGCTTTGACTGTTTAAGAGCCCAGACAACAGTTGTTGTATGCACAGTCTCTCCCATCTCAGCTGCTGAAGCTTGGACTTATGTCAGAGAAGTCATAGGTATCTTGGGTGGCCCCCTCATTGGTCTCTTTCTTGCACAGTAACTCAGTTTTTGAGGACGGTCTGTTCCAGGCAGATGTTGTACCACATTCTGTCCCTTTTTTAACGATAAATTTAACTGTACCTCAAGGAATATTCAGTGACTTGGAGATTTTCTCATATCGTTCCCTCAGTTTATGTGTTTCAAGATTTTTCTCACATTGTTGCATGAAGTGTTTTTTTGCCTTCATAGTGTAGTTATGGTCAGAAGTACTAATTCACCACCCTTAAACAGTGTCATCTGCAACAGCACATGCAGCAGCAGCTACTGTGCAATGAATTCATCTCAAGTGTGACTTCTGTGGCTCGAGGACATTGTGATCCTTTTGCCACAAAGTCCTGAGTTGACTAGTGAGTTGGGGTAGAGGGGACAGTGTGGATAGGTCAGGGTTACCATGCTTAAGCAATGGAACACATTAGGTAGTTTTCCACACTGAGGAGATTTTGCCTTCAGTAAAATATGCGTAAAAGCAATGCAGCAATAACAGGAGCCCTGCGATGTGAGATGCACATGTCAAAGAGATCATCGACAGGAGACTGTTTTATGTTTCCTTTTATCTGTATATTATATATGTCTAAATACGCGACAGGTCTGAATGAAAATTATCTCTGAAGGGAGGCCTTGGAGAGGGGACAGTTTCATTATGCTGCGGTTTTGCCTTTGAAAGAAATTAGGTATAGATTCACTGTCAAACATGTCACATGATGCATTGAAATTATTATTAAAAGCTTCAACTATGTCACACTTAATTACTGGTGGGAGCAGTGCGGAGGACTCATTTCTTAGTCCTGCCAGTCAGAGATTGCACCGATTGTTCTGGCAATTGACCAAAGCTTATTTTTATTACTTATGGAGACAGAAAGTTCAGGAGAAAACTAGAGGCTGGATGTGTTTCAACCTAAATGCTTTGCACAAATCAGCAGCAGTAACAATGTAGCAATGGAAAATGATATTCTGATGTTAGAGTCATAGCAAGGAAGGACATTTTGTGCATTAAAGTGTCAGAAATCTGTCATTTTAATACATTTTGATAGGCTGGTTGGTTTCTGAGATTCAGAGTGACAGAAAAAAAACTCACAATCTTCTTCTATCATAGAAAAAAAATCAACATACAACAACATCAGGTGTGATACTACACATTTATATTTATAAGTAACTCTGTCACTTACATGTTGAATTAGAGATTTAAGATAAAGTTTCTTATTTTTGCATGTATTTTCTTCTTCTTCTTCCTCCTCCACACACTCCACATCTTCAGCCACTCCTCCAGCACACAGCCATCAACAACAATAAGACATATTTTTGTTATCAAAAGCACAATCTGCCCTTTTTGTTCCAACCTTGTCAAGTCACCCGCTGCGTTACGCTCGGCCTTGTGTCACCTGCTTGTATGTATTTTGTCATAACACTAAAAAAATAATCATTAGCCGAAGCCCGGAGCTTTTATTGAGATCTCCATCTTGTCATTGCAGAAAATCATATGACATCTAAGGCATGTGATGTTATTAACTGTGAACCAGACAGTGCAGGCTACTGTTTCGATTTTGTGGTTTCTGTGTTTCTCACTGGATTTGAGCTCTGCTCTGACAATAACACTTACCAGACTGGTTCAGCTGAAGACTTATACCCTTTACATACTCATTTTACGGATGTCCTTCTTCTCTAATACACACAAACAGCGTGGCAACTTCTCTGTGGTATTTCAATTCACATTGACTTAATTTTATTATAGGCCTCTGGCTCAACAGTATATTGAATTAAAGAGGTTCTTAGCAAAAGTAGTTAAGCACTCTGTAATGTTTTACTATTTATTGTAAGCAGCACTTGCCAGCCACTCAAATCAGCCCCACATCTATGATGTATTTATGGACACAAAGTACAGGATGTTCTCAGATCTCCTGGTGTGATAGAAAAGGATTTGTTGTGGCACATTATTGATCAGCATTAGTGTCTGTCTGTTAGGTCAAAAAGTGGTGTTGCACATTGACTTACATACATTTCTATAATGTTCATGTGTTTAATTCCCATATGGCAGGAATGTTCCATAAGTACACATCCATGCTGTTTTCTGTATCCTCTTAAGTTTTGGGTCATTCCATCTCAATCCACCAAGTTTTTGAAAAAGTTCACGCATGGCTATCTCATATTAGATTTTTTTCCCTGACCATAAGTATGTTATTAAGTAAAATGTGTGTAAAATCTGGGTTCATATGTAACATTAGTTTTTGAGTTAAAAATGCTTAAAGAAGGTGGGTCAGGTCGACTTTGACACCATTTTCTTAGCGCAAATCTGGAGCAGTGTTTGAAGAGCCATAACTTGAGAAATAATGTAGCTGGAGTCCTGAAATTTGGCCGACTCATCGATATGTACATCTGGTCTTCAATGGTACACACCTGCTTTGCTAGAATAATTCAAACCAGTCGTACGATGGTGCAAATCTGATCAAAAAAATTCAGTGTTTCTGAAAACCTTCATTTTAGGGAGCTAATTTTTTTTCCTGTGAATGGCACCAATAAGAGCGTATGGTGCTACTACTTTATGAGATTAAAAATATTGAAATGACGTTATCGTTTTTGTTTTTTTGCAGTATTTGAACATGCATTATGCAGGTCTAACAGATGAAACCCCTCCAACAGTGGTCCCAGTTGGAAGATTTATATAACATTGTTACTGGGCTAAAAGAAAAATCATGTGTTTCCAGCTCATAGTGCTTCAAATAATTTTAGGGAAAAGTGATACCATGAGCACTTTCTCAAGTTGTGACACTTCAAACATTGCTCCACATATTGGCACGAAGACACTGATGCAAAAATCGGCATGACTCTGCCTTCTTTAACAACGTTTAACTCAAAAACTAATGTTACCCATGACCAAAGACTTTTCACATCCACAACTTCATCAATAATCACCACTTTAGGGCGGCCATATAGCTCACTGAGTTAAGGCGTTACCATGTGGGCACAGGTCGCCAGCAGCGGTCGTGAGTTCGAGTCCGGCTCACGACCCTTTGTTGCATGTCTGTCCCCTCTCTACCCCCTTTCACTCTGTCTATCAATAAAAACTTTCAAAAATCTCCCCCCCAAAAATAATAATAATCACCACTTTAAATAAAAGCTGTCAAACTGAAGATGTCAGGCGAGGAGCATTTGGTGAACTGAGGTGGAATGATCCAGTTATTTGCCCTATTTTTTCTTTACATGCTCCTTGACTGAACACCCCCTACTGGGAAAACACTTTTACTCAAATGCTAAATCCCACAATTAGAGCCACCTTTGCCTCTTTACTTGCGCCAAGCAGCAGCAGGTTGATCAGTTCTCTCACAAACGATAGAGTGATGATCCCACTAGAAATCAGCGCTCACTCCTCAGCACTCCTGTGAAATAATTTAATGTCACAGGCAATTATGCTCTCCACCATAATGACTTCTCATCAAAACTGATGAGAGGAATGTGAGATGAGGAGGATGTCGAGCTGCTAGAAGACTTCAGAGGAAGCCGGGCCTTGTGACCTGCATTGGAAATTCTGTGTGGGGTGGGGAGAAAACATCTTTTAAAAAAATGTAATTCAGTTATTGGATATATGCTCATTCTTCAGCTAGAACACTGATGTGATGTCTTTCAAAGCCTTTAACAAATGGGCTTAACAAGCACAGTAATTCAAAGTGTGCAGCCTTGAATCAACTAGAAAAAGAGTGTAAGTCACATGGATGGCGCATGAATGATTGTTCTATGTCACCAAAGGCCAACAAGACAAGTTATTTCTGACAGAAACAACCCACATGACAATCAGCATTTACTTTTATTATCGTAGAAAGCACCGAGATTATCCCCTCTCTGCACATTGATCACTGACGACTTACTGCCTTTTGTTTACTCTTTCTGAAACCATATTTTGCACTTTATGTGATCTGTTCCAGCTTTTACGATCCTCTTCAGGCCAGTACTGTGCTCAAGTCATCTCATCTCATTAGGTTTTTATTAGACTGAACTGACTTTGTAGTTCATGGGTGCTGTTTCAAAGTGTCACACGTTGTAAATGTGTCGCTCATTTTGAGGGAGATAGATACAGATTTCCTCATGTGCTCACTCAAAGACCCGGGAGGCTGCTCATTCCTAGAGTACAATGATGTTTAAAGTCAGAGACAAAAAATTAGCTATCATGACATAATTGTTTGGATGACGGTGTAAATGTGAGGGAAAAGCACAAAAAAATTAATAATATAATATAAAAGAGATCGAACATATCCGTAAAATATAGTTTTGGATGACATCAGTGTTGGTTTTTCAGCTGACAATGGCCAGATCTGGTGTTGATGAAATTTTGAGACATATAATTATAAACATTTACTTGTGAAATGACTGAAAACTAAATGACAGCAGAATCAAAGGATGGTAAATAAGCTTTCACAAACTAATGTGGATTGTACTTGGGATAAAAGTTACAGTTTGTATTTAAGAAAACTATCCTTTTTCATTTTACATAAAATACAAATTGACTGTAACTTTCCTGAAGTTATTCTTAAAAATAATAATTTTTTGAGAAAAAAATATGATGCAATTATTTATAATTATTAAATTATTTTCTCCAGGGACTCTAGTCAGTGGTCTTTGTTAAGGGTTAATGAGAAGATACAGAGAAAAAAAAAAAACTGGAAAAAAGGAAAACAACAGAAAATAGCCGTCTCAGAAAAATAAAGGAATCTTCCTTAAATAACATACATGTTTTACCTTATTTTACATGAGATCATGTGTATTGTTTTGCCTTGTTAATGTTAATGTTTAATGAAGGATATGTGTGTGTTTGTGTGAAAACAATGAAATAATATAATATAAGATAATATAATGTAATATAATATAATATAATACAATACAATACAATACAATACAATACAATACAATACAATATAATATAATATAATATAATATAATATGGTTAGCAGCGTCGCCTCACAGCTAGAAGATCCCTGGTTAGGACACCTGTGATCTTTCTGTGTGGAGTTTGCATGTTCTCCCTGTGCAGCATGGGTTTTCACCGGGTACTCCAGCTTCCTCCCAGTGTCCAAAAACATGCTGAGGTTAATTGATGATTCTAAATTGTCCATAGGTGTGAATGAGAGTGTGCTTGTTTGTCTCTATGTGTAGCCCTGTGATAGACTGGCGACCTGTCCAGGGTGTCCCCTGCCTTCACCATGAGTCGACTGGGATAGGCTCCAGTCCCCCCGCGACCCTACAGAGGATTAAGCGGTGTACAGATAATGGATGGATGGATAATATAATATAATACAATGTAATATAATATAATATAATATAATATAATATAATATAATATGGATACACACATAATATATGTATAATGATAAAAATAAACTGTATTTTGACAAATTACCAATGCTTATTGATATTATACACTGATGAAAACTCATTCATTCAACATTTTTGTTTATACAAAATATCTCTCATTTGTATGTCACTAATTATATCTAATCTAATTTTAGAAATATATTTTATTGTATTCAAAAAATATATTTAATTTTATTGTTACTCACAGTTAAAGTTGTTTTATGTTAGATGTTTGACTTCTAACATGATATTTTTGTGTCTTTCAAAATACTGAAAACAATCTGTAAATATAAAGGAAAATTTTCATAAAATTATGTGTTGCAAGTGGTTATTATCAAGATTGAATCTATAAGTTATACTATATTTAAAATGTCTTTGGTAAACCATGATTAAATTTTTTGACCCCCTCCTGGTGTCATTCACACCCTGAAGTTTGCCATAAACGCCTGCACACATTACCAAGTTGTCATTTATTCCTCACTCCATCTAGTTTTTCGAGTTTTATTGATCTTTCTTGCTCTTTTTTCAGTTGTGAGCTTCTTCACATTGGCTCAGGTACAAACCTTCACACTTTGGATCTGACCAGGCCATGCACTGTCCTCTGCTGTCGGCCCCTGAGCAGATGGGAGGTAAGACCCTACTAACCCCGTCTCGCATCAGCACTCACAGTGGCAGCTGCTGAAGGAAAGACAAGAGCACTGCTCAGGTTTGGAGATTTGTAGCAGCCCAGAGCAGTTTATGTCGAGCCCAGCAGTATAATGTGGGAAAAACCGTGAGACCATCTAAGCCAACTTCTGCAAACAACATCTTTTTGTGTCATTTTTTAACTGTGGCTTTAAATAACCATTGTACGTCTTCTAAGAAATAGCTTGTTCACATGACGTTCGTGCATATCTGCATTTCTCTGAAGGGCAAACTCTAGAAATAAAAAAAACATGAGGCATAGAGCTCTGTGCAAATATGTTAGATGCTCAATCCATCATGCAGCACTATCAGGGAGGTGCCTAATTGGTTCCACATTCAATCTCCAGCAAGACAACGAGCCCAAACATAGTGCTAAAGTTATAAAGGACTCTCTTCAGCTACAAGAACGACAAGGAGTCCTGATCTCAACATCATGGAGTCAGTCTGGATTTAAATTTAGACACGGAACACAATAAAACAGACTAAACCCACAGAAGAACTGGGGCAAGTTCTCCAAAGTGCCTGAAACGACATAGCTACCAAGTACCCAGAGAAACTGTGTTCACAGAGAGCTGATGCTGGAAACGGTGGTTTCGGCAAATTTATTTTATTCTGTATCTGTATGACGTTAAATGATAAACAGAAGTTATTTGTCATCATTGTTGTCATCCTCACTTGACATCAGTAAGAAATAGAAGTAGGAAATGAGTTCAGTTGTGATGCTACTTTTCTACTGCAATCACCCACATTTTCCAGAAGATCTTTCTCTACTTGTGAATCTGACACTCTCAACTTAATGTGCATCAGACAATGTTTAATCTGTCCACAGTGGAATTTAACATTTCACACCTTTTGCAACCCGATGAGTCCCTTCATGGTAGAGTTTTGAGGCAAAATTCCTTCAGTCTTCAACTGAAAAGACATGACTGCTACTCATTATTGCCTATTACTTAATATTGACTGTCCTCTATATTTTATTTATCTAAATCTGTTTTTCTTTTTATACCTACGTCATGCAGGACGGGGAACACTGCTGACAGGGAACAAGAAAGGGTTTATGTAGTCAGCAGCAATGGATAGATGAAAATAACATCAACATGAAGGCCAAAGTTTACCAGCAGAACATCGCACTGTAATAAGATGATCAGCGTTATCCATTTTATTTGCCCGTGGTTATCAGGTTGTGACTGATCGGTGTGTGTTTTCATACAAAATTTTAGTTTACAGCAACAAATACAAAAAAACATTTATTAAAAATTTTAAAAGATTTAGTTTTTTGTCAGTTGCATGACGACTATAGAAGAGCAAAAACAGGTGCTGTACCTCTCTTTGCCTGCAGGTGGTGCAACAGTAAAAACTGCAGCAATGTTGACTTTCTTTACCTGTAGGTGGCACAAGTGAGCACTTGTAATAATAATAATAATAATCTCGCATTGCCAGCTCAATCTGAAGTACCAAATGGTCTGGGCGCGCCACACTATCTTTTTGCTATAGGGGAAAAAACACTCTGGCTTGTTTGTATTTCTTTAAACCAAATTACAGTCATGGTAGGTAGGGCAAAGCGAAGGAAGGGGCTTCGGGGTCGAATTGCTGTAGTGGAACATTTGCAGGCAGGGAGACAAGCACTGTCATTAAAATGGATAATCCACCACAAAAAACTAGCAGGGCTGCCTCACTCCACGATCCAAATCCTCGGCAAAACGTTAAATTTTCAGTGCGGAGGGGTTGCTGATCGGAGTTTTCCATCGTAAAGAAAATTAAAAATGAGAGGTGGATTATATCCAAATCCCACATCCGGTGGGTCACACACCAGATCCGCCCATTTATTTTTAAAGGCTAGCAGGGGGCAACTCCTCAAAGCATCACACTGCCTTTTTGACTTTTCCCATAATGCATCCTGCTGACATCTATTCTCCAGGTAAATGATGCCCCTGTCCGTCCATATGATGTAAAAGAAAATGTGTTTCCTCAGACCAGACCACCTTCTTTCATTGCTTCATGGTCAAGTTCCGGCGATCTCATGTCCTTCGTTGGAGCTTCCGTTGGTGGACAGGAGTCAGCACAGGCACTATAACTAGTCTGCAACATGTGTTCTGACACATTTCTATCACAACCAGCATCAAGGTTTTTAGCAGCTTGTACTTGTTGCAACTTGTTGCTCTTCTTTGGAACACTTCACATCCCAAACACATCTGTGCACCTTGGCTACCCTTAACCCAGTCACCAGTTTACCATTTGTTCTTCCTTGGACCACTTTTGCTGCATGATAACCACAGTATACTGGGAGCACTTCACCAGATGTGCCATCTTGGAGATGCTCTGACCCAGCGATCACAATCTGGTCCTTGTCAAAGCCGCTCAAATCCTTCTGCTGTCCATTTGTCCCAGTTCCAACACATCAGCTTCAAGAACTGACTGCTGACTTGCCTCTAAATATATCCCCTGCCTTGACAGGACAGGTGTCACTGTAATGAGATAATCAATGTTTTCCACGGAAACTGACAGTTTTAATGTAATGGCTCGTTGGTGTGTGTCAGTAATCACAGTGTTGCTCTGCACTGAGCCACAGCCCTGATATGAACACGAACAATAAAAACACTAATATGCTGTTGCTTAACAGGTAAACGTTGCTTGTGGAAGTGTCATTTATCTTGCAGGTATTTTGACACAAAGCAAAGTGTTGGACAAATTGAAATTTTTAAAATGACAATGGTGGTGGAAGAAAACTCAGGGGATCCCGAAAGTTATTACAATTCACCCCACAGGCAGTGTGATTATTTCTACAAAATGTGGGGCGATCCATCAAGCAGATATTTGACAGAATACGCTACAAAAGGAAGCAGAGGAGAGGAAGGTGTGGATTCTTCCTGAGGGAAACATGAATTTCTCTGTAAAGTTTCATTGTGATCCTCCTAATAGATGGATAATATTAAATAAATACAAATGAGCCCAAGAACACTTAAGCAAAGCAAGTGACTTCTGATGTAAGCGACTAAATTAAATCCTCCATTTGAAAGCTGGTCAGATCTCTTATCAGTGTGTGAAGCTGTGAAGTCAAAACACACTGGACTTGCTGGTAATAGTCACTCAACATGTTTTTGACTTGTAGATAGAATCAGTCCTGATGAGAGCAATTACACTTATTTTTATCTCTGGAGAACAGTAAGGCTGAGAGGGAGGATCGAGATAATGAAATACAAATTATTGATATGAATTTCATTTTCAGCGCAGAGCTCATTGAGGTAGGTGTGGACCAGATAGAACAGTGTGAATACATATTTTATAACAGGGCCTGCGTGTGGAAATTATTATACTATGGGGCACTCTGAGCAAAGAAAAAAGAGGCGTGCAGGGAATGAATAAATGGCACCTGTTGCCATGCGTGTGGAAAGCTTAAACGTAGTCCTGCTGACCTGTGGTTAGATCCCTGCAGAGCCCTGTCTGAGGAGCTGCTTCAAACTCTGGATCAGCTCCTGTCCTTTAAAGCTGCTCCCAGCAATGTCAGAACAAAGCTCCATAGAAAATCATATCTTTGATAACAGGGTTACACACAAGCCTTTAAGGTACATGAAAAATAACTTAATTGGTAAAGCTGGGTTGAATTCCTTCAATTTCTTAAAGCTGAAACCAATCATTTTAAGTAGAACAAAAAAGGAGATTGTTGAAAGGACCTCTGGAAATGTTTTTTTTAATGTAATTCAAAAGGAATAACATTTTTGTTTTGTGCCACTGAAACAAGAAGTGGCTCAGTGGTGCAGGTGTTCCTCAGATTTGCTCTATTTCATCTTCTTAGTGCCTTAAAGCGTTTGAACTAACCTGCTAGAGGTATCAGGAGCCTTACTGATTCTACAGCTTTGCTATCTTAAAGTTTGAACATGTCATCTTCGCATTTTTCACACGACACGGTGAAACATGTGGCAGAGTGTAAATACAAGAAAACCCTTTATAAATCAAGGACTGCGTCAGGACGCACCACCAAATGTTTGTTTCCTCTCCTCCCTGACTTCCCTCCGTTGCCAAGACCTGCTGCTGTCAGTTAAAGAGCTTCGAATCCATTTGATTTTTCTTATTATACAACACCTCAAAGTGATCTTTGAAAGGAGGGAACACTGTCTGCCCAGGCTGGCCACAGCAGATGCGCACGGCGAAGAGTCAGATCATAGTTTTGCTCCAACAGATAAACAGGGGAGGGGGCGTCTCTGTTCATGTAGTCAGCCTTGATTGGATTGTGGATACATCTCCTAATCTGTGTAAAAGAAAAGAAGAAGAAGGGTGAAGTCCGCGGCAGCTCCAAGTCAAGGAAGAGGATACGCGCGTTTGGAGTAAGCGCAACAAGTTTGGAGAGGAGACGCCGGCTGGAGAGAGCGCACGGTTTTGCGCCCTTCGATTCCAACCCCACAGAGGCGATTTTTAAAGAGGATCTGAAGATGAACCTCACCGGTGCGCTCTGCAAAGACAACCAGACGTACAACTTTACCGACCAGTCATGTCAGAACTCAACTTCACCGCCTTACAGCCACATCGACATCACGACTTTCACTCACATTTTCCCCACGATCTACGGCATCCTGTGCTCGGTGGGAGTTATAGCCAACGGGCTGGTGATCTACGCGGTTGCGGCGTGCAAGAAGAAGATGGTCTCGGACATCTACGTGCTCAACTTGGCGATAGCAGACATGCTGTTCCTGCTTGTGATGCCCTTCAACATCCACCAGCTGGTCAGAGACAGACAGTGGGTGTTCGGGAACTTCATGTGTAAGGCGGTGGTGGTGGTGGATGTCAGCAACCAGTTTACCACAGTGGGGATAGTTACTGTGTTGTGCATTGACCGGTAGGTCTTCAATCTATGTATTTCACACATATTTTAATGCTTAATTAACAAAATGTGCCATCAGGTTAACAGGAAATATACAAGAAGTAAGTCAAAAGTGGTGATTTTTTTTTCGTTACATCGAATCTGTCCATGTTTTTATCTCTTTCTGAACATTATTCACAGAACAGAACAGAAATCCATGACCGTATGTTCATAATTCACAAATTACCAGCCTCACTAGATGTATTCTAAAGTACAAAAGAGCTAATGACAATCACAAATCACTCTCCATCTGAAAATGTGTCACTTGAGTGGGCTAATCATCTGGGTAACAATCCATGAAGACACAATGTTCCCTCCCATAAATGCTACACGTGTCCTGTTTATGATCTGAACGCATTCAAGACAATTAAAGGAGCCCTTATGCCACAGGTTGAGCTGATAAACATCTCCATTTGATGGTAATATCAGGATCCAGAGGGCTAAGAGGTCACACATCTGTACCATAAAGCACATCATACATTTCTATAGGGTCATTAGACCTGCTAAATGTAGAGCTGCATGTTCAGAAAATGACCCTTTAAAGGCTTCATAGTGGTCAGCAGTGGCCTTGGTACTTTTATTTTGTCAGTTCGAGTATCTCAAATTGACAATGTGAGAATTCACTCTATCATTTCAGTTTAATCTTTTATTGAAAAAGTTACAAAGTTTTTTTTATGTGGCAAATACTTAAAAAAAAATACCAGGCAGCTCTTTGAAAAACTCAAAGCAAGTAATTGTGGGCTGCCATGTGATGTTGAAAGGAGATTTAAAAAAAAACAACTAACAAAGCAATAACTAACAAAACAAAAGGAGCCTCACAATAAAAGTTCTTTTTCAGAAAACCCCAAAGCTAAATAATTTGTGTGGTGAACGCCTTCCGCAGGGCTGAATACATGTGTTGTTTGTCGCCTTAATTAAATCTAACTATTGTGATTAGAGTTTTCCATTTAACGGCTCCAATGACTGCTTTCACCCCTGAGTCCAATAAAATCCAAATCACATTTCTTTCTAATTATTTGTTTAGGAGCACTGGATGTTGTCACAGTGATAAAGTGAAAATGTAACATCAAGTGTTGCCAAGTTCTACTTATTAAAAAATATCTGCTCGCTCATTCTATCTATTTTCCCCCTAATCTGTCATTAGGGACATCCCAACCTGAATTTATAGTGGCATTTTTCTTTCTCTGTTTTTGCTTGTTTGTGCCAACAAAGACACAGTTGATTTATAAAAGGATAGTTACTTCCACTGCCACCAATTTATCTCAGTGTGCTGTGTGGAATTTCATTTCAGGAGAGTTTTGTGTACATCAACACGATCCTGTTTCCAAGTGACAGCAGAAGAGGAAAAACATTTTTTTTACAGAGAAACTTTAAACACGTCAGCATCTACTACTACATGCTGTAGGGTATACTGCATTTTTTAGAGTCTAGACAAGGAGAAGAAACATCTGAATGTTAGGAAGCAGATACTTTCTGTGGCTGTAACATCGTATTTGTCTACATCCTTGAATCAGACAGCTTGTCTCACTGTGGCAGCAGTAATAAAAACAGAGTATGAAACATTCAGTGCTGTGACAGACTGAGGTGAATGTTTTTTTTTTTTTACCATATCAATAATTAACTGACATTGGAGGACAGCTGTGGATGTTTACACACTGATTACTAATAGAAGATGGACTAATATTAAATGGTTCTTGCTCCAGTGGAGAACGCGGCTCTTGTTCTTGCTGGTCTGAATGCTCAACTATTGATAGAGGAGATAATTGCAATTTTGCAGGAAGTCCAGGAGAAAATTGCAAGAATGCTGGTGCGTTCCCGCCCCCTTAAATGTCACCAGATAGGTTGGGGACAAACAGAGTAACGTGAAACAGCGACTGGAAATATGTAATTTGCTCCACTTAAACAGCACTTGGGGGTAAGCAATGGCAGAGGGATTTCTCTTTTCTTCCAGCTCCTCAAACTGAAGCACAATTAAAAGCAAAATCCAAAGGGAAATGTGTTTATGTTCTTCTGCTAAGCGACCCTGACCAAATTATACTAATTTGTCAGCGCATTCATCACTTTACCAAGCACGTAATATATTGAGAGCGTATCTCTGACATGGCTCTTGGTTTCATCATCCTCTCCTCGCCTGATTTGATTCTGAGCTTGTCAAGGATGAAAATGACCTCATAAAGCACAGCTAATGTTTTTTTTTACATGTAATTCAGAAAAGTTGATTTCACTATTTGTTTCTGAAGCTTTAAATGAGTGACGTCTTCCTCGTAGGTACATAGCCATCGTCCATCCGAGCTCGGAGAAGAGGACCGTGCAGTGGACCATCATCATCAACATGCTGGTGTGGCTGGGCAGCTTCCTTCTCACCGTGCCGGTCATGATGTACGCCAAGGTTGTCCGCAGGCAACATTTGGAGGTGTGCATGATGTACCTGGATGGGCCAGAAGACATGTACTGGTACACTCTCTACCAATCCATCCTGGGCTTCATCATCCCCCTCATCATCATCAGCACCTTCTACTCGCTCACCCTCTACCACGTCTTCAGCTCCATCCGCCGGGTCAAGCGGAAGCAGTCGGTGTGGGCCAAAAGGGCCACCAAGATGGTGCTGATGGTCATCGCCTTGTTCTTGATCTGCTGGTCGCCCTACCACGTCATCCAAGTCATCAACCTGAGCAACAACACGCCGACCATCGCTTTCGTCTACGCCTACAACATCAGCATTTGCCTCAGCTACTCCCACAGCTGCATCAACCCGCTCATGTTGCTCATCTTCGCCCAGAACTACCGCGAGCGTCTTTGCCGCAGGAACGCGCTGCACAGCTCCCAGCACTCGTCCAAGGTCACGGTGGTCAAAATGGATGGTTCCAGTACGACAAACGACCCCAACTACCGCTGCACTGTCATCTAGTCGGAAGTTTTATGTACATACACAAGTGAATGGAAGCGGCTCCAATGAATTGTGACGCCTGTTGATGCTGGCTTTTTTCATATATATAAGTTGGAAATACATTGATACCACACTAAAAAAAAGCCTGAAACATGAGCAGCACTGCTGAAAAAATAAAATAAAATGCAGGTAATGTGACTCACTTTTTAGGGGGGGACTGGGAGCTTTCATTAACCTTTATCAAGCACCGGCTACATCCAGTGTCACGCTGCTCTGCGACAACACCGACGTGCTGCCTGTGAGATCTATAACAGGCAAACATTAGCGTGTTGAGTGCATGAAATGTCGTGATACCTTCGCTATAGGTGGGAGTGGGAGTGAGAGTGGGAGCGTTCGCCAGCTTCCAGAAGGCCTGTGGTGAAATTAAACTCCACTGCAGCGCTTAGTGAGTTGTTTGATGGATTATTTAGACTGAACATGAGAGACAATTATCACTTTCTCATAAGGAACATTTCACAAGGGTGTATGATTTGAAAATAATTGCTTTAATAATGGTTAATCCATAATTTACTCCATTAACCAGTTATGAGCAGTTGCATGTATTATTGTCTCTTTTGTAGTAAAGCAGTTATAAATGTTTGTAATCCTTTATAGATTCCAGTTATTGAAGTGAATTATCTAGAGGTTGCACCAGTCGGTGGTGGTTTTCACTCTCTGGCAGCCCAAATTTGTTTTGGTTTTTTAATTGTCGTATAAAGCACAAGTGACTCATTTATTAATCATTTATAAAGCATTAGTTACATGTCATAAACCCTTGTATTTTATGATTGTGATATGACAGGCAAATGTAATATTTCACTGTAATTTCATGGTCAGAAACCACACGGTTGTTTGTTTTTCTTGGCTTTGTAATTCTTAGCCAGCCTGTTTGAAGTCTGTTAACGTAATTGCGAATTGCCGACTGCTGTACAAAGTACTGTATCTCATGAGTATTCCTTAATAGCCGGCATGCAGCTAATAATGGAAGTGAACAGTATGAATGTGGTATTTAAAAGAGAAAAGCTGTTTCCAAGTATGACATTTTTTGCTGTTTCTGGACTCCTTCAAGAGCGAACAGTGCCTCAAAATATGACAGAAGATTTAAAAAAAAAAAAAAAAACGTCTCACCACAAAGAATCTTTCAGAGTATCAAGGCAGGCCTGCTGTGGTTCTATATGGGCGGTTTCCAGAATATGATTCATCAGCATTCAGCGCTTCATTTCTTCTTATTTATCCTCGTCCTTAAGCCTGCTGAGCTGCTATAACCATAATTGAGCTACACGCCTCACCACCACTGTCCTGTTATCAGCCGGAGGTCAACTGAAAGAGCTTCTAAAAGGCATGAAAACACTCATAAATTTGACAGACTTTTTCCGTGGCAGGAGACTTGGCGAAACTATTTAATGATGCTGATGCTATATATGGACTCATGGGGTGGATGATTGTCCTAATTTGAGATGTTCTCTTGTCCTTCTGTATGTAAATGTATTATATCAGTCAGATTGTGCCTGTAAAGTGTATTTTTGTTTGGTTTTTTGTGAACTCAGAGGACACATGCGGTGGTATTGTGGGACAATCACGGCATGAAGGTAATTTTCTCACATCAGTGTTATTTGCCTGATTGTGCATAATGGAAAATGAGAGGAAATGTACAGAAAAGTTATGTTTGCATTATTTGAATGTTTATGGTGACATAGAGGACTTAGCGGGGGACAAATCAGGAACGACTTGGTAATTAATGAACTGTCAGTGGGTAGTTCCTGCATTGAACTGAGGTCTTTATGGCAGATAATGATGGATGAGTGCAGATCAGACTGGAGGATACTGTGGTAATGAGTCATGATGAAGTGAAACATCACTTTCTTCATGCTTCTGATTACCTCTAAACCAGCAGCTGAACAGCACAAACGAGTAACCAGTCATTCATTTCTAACTACTTAATCATTAGTAACTCATTTCGTGCACCGATAAGCAGTGATGCATCATCCTGAGTAGCGGTTTTCTTCAATACTTTGTATTATCTGACCATTAATTACCATTTTTGTGCCAGTTGAATGAAGTAGGACTTCATGGTATAAAACTAACAAGGACATGGTTCAACTGAGTAAACAATTTGTTCCTCGACAACAAGCCAGACAGAGAACATTCATTAATTATTAAATTGGTCCTGTTTCCTCCTCACGCATTCCTCAGCAGCTAATCACATTATTGTGCACCGTATTGTAAAGTATTGCTGTATTTTCAATGGCACTGGAGCACTAAATGTGACACACTGTACATGGATTAGTTCTACATAATTTTGTCGTGTTTGGTTCTTCTATGTGTTGCGTTTCCTTGGTCATTTACCAACTGGGCCCCCGGGGACCCTGTGCTCTTTGGAAATTAGCTTGTGGTGATTTGATCATGTGCAAATTTGTTTGGTACTTACCGGTAACTGATTCAAGCTGACCTGGAGAGGGTTTTTCAGTGGTTTTCACAGTTTTACCCAGATTTGAGGTCCTGGATTTTTAAAGGGGAGCATGTGTCACCTTTTAATGGACCCTCAAGGGATTCAGTGTCACTTTTGCATAGACTCACAACAGGACTGGGCTATAGCTGCGTTTCCATATACAGGCCTACTTCAAAAAGCAGTACTTGGTCCACCGATGTTCAATGGTGACAGTGATATAAGCCTTTATGGTACACAGTTATGTACTAATACAGAAGTTACACCCCTTGTAACAATCTGAAGTATATACAAGTATCCTTGTATCCATACACATCTACACTGCTGCTGAGCAAACACACTACTGCCACATTTTGGCTCAAATTTTAACACAGATTTTGGTCAGTGGTCTACTGATGGGCCTCGTGGACTCTCGCAGTCTTGGGCAGATGACAAAAGTGGGGGTTATGCCTTTGGGTGAGGTCAGGAACTCTTTGAAGTAGCCTCGTAATTGTGAAGCGAGTTTGGAACAAATTTTTGAAATGTTGCAAAGAATAAAATGAAGGGCAAGAAAAGTAGGTTTGTTCGCATTAACTGCTTTGAAGCAACTGAACTAGTCTGTGCTATAGCTATAGGCTACAATATGCATGGACATAACTAATGTAACGCGAAATGGAAAGGGTGTTTCAGTGGTTTTCACATTTTGACCTGGGTTTGAGGTCCTGCAAGTTGCAAACAAAACCCGGACCACATTCTAAATTGCATAGTTTTTCTTTATACTTATGGACTGCAGCTGCCCTTACAAAGTACATTCTGTTTCATGCGGTATGCATACAACTGCTACACACTACTTCATCATGATAATCCACCTTAAGCTTTCACTGTCATCTGTCTGTGCAGTCCAGCTTGCTTATACTCGACCAAAAAACTGTAATGTATGTGCGGGAACAGCACAGAGCATTGTCGGTCAGAGTGGACAGAAAAAGCAGCTGGCTTGCGTGCTGCCAAATCTGACCAGATCTAGTAGGTGTATTTTTGGCACACTACATGAAACATACTGTGTACTGGCACATACTGAAACATTTTCTAGCATATTATATAGTGTGGAAGTATGGGTAATGGAACGCGTCCTGGTTTTATACCATCTGCAAAACAAACCTTGGATAATAATAAGAAGAAACAAATCAAATTTGGCCCATTTGAGAAAAATCGTCAGAAGTCTTCAGGATTTCTTTTAATTATTCTTCCATGTCAGCTGGTATTGGAGATATTTCACGCTGTCTGGAGCAACTGGAAACAAAGATGGCAAAAGAAGCAGAAACTGTTGATCAGATATGCGAGTTAAACATATGCTATGTCAGAAATTACTTTGAAAAGGTACTTCTATGTCCCAGTATGCATATCAACTCTTTTGATAAGGCAAAAAAACACATCTAGCAACTGTGAAAACTTGTCAATGCTATTGGGGATGTTTTTTTTTTTCCAAATTTTCTTTTAACTTAATCTAATGTATTACTTCAAAATGCGCATATAAGTCTGTCATGGAAACACAGCTTGAGATATTCTGACTTTTAGTCCTCTGAGCTCAAAACCAGTGGATACCTTATTTGCTGTAATATAACTGTTCATATCTTTTTGTTAGATGCTCCATGCCTGTTAAATTCCCTCATCTTTCAAACTCCAAACTAAAAAAGTAAAAAACTAAAAGTTTTAAGACCTAATCCAACATAACCCCTGATAGGCTTGATGGTGAACTCATTCGAGTTTTAAGCTCCTCCAGAATCACAGAAAACATTACACAGCAGTTTTCACTCATTTTAAATTAAGGCAAGACCCTACCAGTAAAATTTTAAATTTATAGATATCACTATAAGACTTTCACGAGTTACAAAATTTCTGAATGTGCAAATAAGTTATTACCTACAGAAACTTTCATTCATGAACAGGTACCTAAACACTGGATAAAGCCTGGTTCCAATTTTTTGGTTTTATGTAGTTGAGTCAAAGGTTTTTTTCAGAGGAGATTTGGATATCTCCTTTTACTACTCCATCAATCTGAAAATACTGCCAACAGCCAGAAAAAATCCATCTTCACCATGTTTTTAAGAGATTAAATGTTATATGAATGAGGCGGGCTGTGAATGAAATATGAAGAAACCCTTCAGTAAAAACCTTCAGAGCATTGATTGAAATATAATTGAAAAGTTTGGTGAATGTACGTGCTTCAGAAGAGGAGACTTCTTCCTCGGAGTACAGAGAAAACTTTCTTTGTTAAAACCACATATTTTATAGGAAACCATGAGACCTCCCCAGCTGTTTGCTTATGTGTGTGTGCTGTGCACAACAGACAAAGTGATGTAAAAAAACAAGCAAACACCGGAATGTGTATTTTTTAAAATTTTATTTATTTTCTTTCAAGTAGTTGAAAGAGGACAAAGAAGGAAGAAGCAAAATGGCACAAAATCTCAAAACTGACAAGAGACTGAAAAAAGAGCTTTTTGCCTGTAATGCTCCATCCTGAGCAACAAAGTGTGTCTTTTGCCATGGCTCTCCAGAAGAACGCATAGAAAGCATTTTCTGATCTGACACCACTTTTGGCAAAGTGTCATGTTTTTTCTTGCAAAACTTGTGGTTTGGCAGCTTGACTTTAGATACAGAGCAGCTTGATTAGGGTAGAGTGCGGTTTGGATTAAAATTGCTACCTCATTGAGGTAAGGAGACTTTTTCATGAAAGTTACAGTAAAATCCACCTGTAAAAGGATTGTGAATGGCTGCATTTATGGGTAAAAGGAATCCGTTGACTGTTGATTGTTGAGAGCTGTCTCCCAAATCTGATGCTTTGTTGACTCATTCATCGACCCCAACCTCCTCTGGGATTTGTATCAATAATTTACACTCTTTCAATAAACCCTACCAGAGGGCTTTGCTGTATGCCACTTGATTAAATTTTGCTGAATTGAGTGCAGCTGTTGTTTTTAGGGGGACAACAGTCTCATTCTGTCCTTTATGTGTGAAACTGATGTTATTTGCAATTAAAGTTTCTATATATTGAAGAAATCAAATTACCACCAAGTAACTTGGGCCCTACATGTTACTTTTGCCTTGGATCCCCATATTGGGTTAACTAAGCCCTGACTTTGTTTTAGTCTTCTCGCAAGCTGTTAAATGTTGTTGTTGTTTGGGAGGTTTGTTTTTTACTGTTGCAGTGATGTTACTGTATCAACCACCCAATGAAATACTTTAAAAACTGTGCAGTTGTAACTTATTATGATACACTATATGAGTTATATGTAAATGTAACCACTGTTTTTCCATTTTAGATATTTATGGTTTAAAAAAAACTGCATTGTCACTGGAAAAATGAATTTTTAAGCAGTGTCACACAAACAGTAGCCCAGAGACTGTTGCCACATTAATTTAACACATCAGTGCTCTTATTTCTTGCTTTTACAACCATAAAGAATATCCGTAGGGGAATCAGGCATTTAATCAGTTATTGGTGCGGTGGTTATATATCAGATGCATTTTTGATGGTCCTCAATCGCATCAAACAAAGAACATGACTTGGCTTTTTACAGTGTTTTCACTGTGTTTTTTTAATGCGTTACGACTCCAGCAGGCCGTCCACCTCATGTGGCAGCACAAGGGGGCTGCTTGACAATAAGGAGCACAGTCATTTATTGCATTGTGAACATCTGTTGGCCTCAGATTTTGTGAGGCTGTGGTGAATGTAAGTCAGTGTGACCTTTCTGGAGGCAGGAGTCTGACAGCAGAAACAGTTTAAGAGTCGCAACAATCCACTTTGGTGATCCTGGATGAGATCTTTATCTTGTTTCTAGTTTGATTCCTAGATTACTAATTGCATAGTCTACTAATTGTAAAGTCGAAGATTTCATAAGCTGAATTAAAATCACCATCACGGACAACGTTTTGTTTTTTAAGAATTATTGATGGTTTGGTGGCTTTTTAACAAAAATCCTCACAGTTGTTAAAAGGTGCACAGAAATATGTGATGCTATCTTCCCCTGTGAGGAAAAGAACGCACATACATGTTGAATTACAGGGAGTATATTAGACCAGAAAAACCATTTGTGTGTGTGTGTGTGTGTGTGTGTGTGTGTGTAGAGGAGATAGGACTTAAAGGAAAATCACTGTCATGTCTGTCTGGTTAGTTTAGCCTAATATAATGGCTGGAAAAGAAGAGGAACAGCTTGCCGAGATTTAACATAATTAATTAGTGAGCATTAACAAAACTGGTAGGCAGATATTTAAAACTTTAGACCGACCCGGACAAGCTGTTTCTGCTTGTTTCTAATTGTCTCTGGGTCACAGCTGTACCAGACATGAGTCTGAAGTCAATGTATTAGTTAAAAAAATTCTCTTAAATGCTGCCCAGACATAATTAGCTCCTGAACTTTCAGACCTAATTAAACTGGCAGGACAGGATTAGCTAATGATAATCATCTATCAGAGAAGCCAAACATAATTAAAGCGAATGCGGCCAAATTCAATATTTATTTTTAAATTCAGTGAAGCTTTTTTTGGAATCTCACAGACACAAGCATAACAAAGTAGCAGCTGAGAGAAAAGACAAGTCCATTCACTGTGTATCGTAAAACGTACATTTCAATTCTGAATGGAAACGACGTTAACTCCAAACAAAAGTGAAAAAGGCCTCCTGCTCTTTTCTTGAGTGTGGGAGTTTAACTCTGTCAGCCTTTTAAAATGTGATCATCAGCTCTTTACGGCTCATTATAGGTAAAGGAGTTAAACATGCCCTCCTCCTTCCTCACATTCACTGATACAAGCAGCACCTGTTCTGCACCGAAAACACATTCCAGCCCTGATTCAATAAAAGGCAGGACAGCGGCCCGTATATGATCTGGTCTAACACATAAATCACATGATTCTGCCCTCACCTCTCATCTGCACTGACTTCTCTTTCCTATCTCAGTGAAGCAGAGTCCTACTGGAGACAACATAAATCAAATTATGGGTTCTTTACACTCATGTCTCCAGCCTGGAAAAAAAAACAGATTTTTTTTTTTTTTTACTCTCGCTGCATCACAGGAAGAGCTATCATGAAATCATAAAAGATGCACATCTGACAAATTTTCCGCTCTGCTACTGAAACATTAAAGAGGATCAGTACATGCAGAGCAAATGGGCTGGTTTTACAGTCCTTCGGAGTTACTGGAGTTACAGCTGACGAGCCTGCACCAACCATGAAAACCTCACTTGTTAAAGCATAAAGAAAAAATGTTGCAGTTGCACAGGGCTGTTGGAATATAACACAGACACAATATACCACCATCACACTTGAAAATATTGCCCTGTGGAAATATTGTCCTGAATTTTGGAGACCATAAATTAATGGCCCGTCCACCATCCACACCTAAACGTAACTCGAATATCACACAGCTCCCCAGCACCACTGATTGATTTATGTTGCCAAACATGACTCACATGCTCTAACAACCATTATGGGATGATTTTGTTAGCAAACTTAATAAAAGGATATTGCTGGTCATATTCTACATTGCTCATGTTGCCATAAACAGACCAAAAGAAACAATAAATTACAATGACAGAAACTGTCTCTGCAGCCAAAGCCTGATAAATCTAATTTCTCAGTCACAATGCTGTTTGCGTGTTCCCTTATTAGAGCAGGAACTAAAGTTTATTTTGTATTAGCCCCACATGAACCCTTATCCTGCTGTCAATAAACATTATCATATCAAATGCGTATGAATCTGTTTGTGCAGCTTTCGCTAACCACAACGGTAATCAGCCGATTTTTGGAAGTTACCGAGCCCTTTTTCAAAGTAAAGCTGTATATTTGAGATCCATATCGAAGCAGGAACCTGAAAGATTCATGGGGTTTGTTGATAATCCAAAAAACATCAAGAGACACTGGCCCTATTTCTTCAAAGCATAATCACAACTTGAAAGAAGGAAGACCGAAATCAGAACTTCTGCACTTCAGTTCGACAAACTCAAACAGAAAAGATTATTTCACGAATGCAGTTACGCAGTTTTGATGTCTGGCGTCTGACCTTGCCAAGTCACACAAGTGGCAACATTTACCGGGGTGTCGGCAGGGACTGTGAATGCTAAATGAACAGTCCCATCATGTTTTTCAGGTGAGTGGAGTGGCAGCAAGCATTGGGCTACAAGAGTGAGCAGAGCACTGAGAGCCTAAGTGCTCCATCATGATTAAAAGAGTGCGTTCAATATGTGGCAGTGAGGTGGAGTTTACAATGCAGCAGCCTCCAGCCCGCTGCCTCACAGGCTTCGCTTTGTGCCTGGTAAGCGAATATGAGCAGGACTTGTGTCTGTGGCTGCAGATGCAAAGTAAAGTTTTTCTCCAGGTCCAGCGGGTGAGACAGAACAGGCGATCTCCAACAGCTGTTACCGCTCAAGTGTAAATTAGAGATGAAGGCTCTCAGATACCTTCAGAGTTTGGACTTCAAACTCTCAAGCAGCAGACATTGTAAAAATTTGATGAATACACTGAGCAGTATCATGGAGGCAGCTTTGAATAACGCACTGATAAAGATTGAGCCCCTGAAAGAATAATGCTGCTGTTGTCAAAGCTCCGAGCACATAAGACACTAGAAGGCCACTTGTGGCGTGAGCACTTCTATGAAGGCCACGCTTCACTTTGCCACAAAGTTTCACAAAAGTTGACCATGGAAATTTTTGTTTAACCTCGCTTACAGACAGACGGCAATGAAAATGTTCCGTCCTTGGCAACGAGAATCAGAAGGGGTAAAGTGAGATTAATGGGTTTGTTGGTATCGGCTGTAAGAAGCGCCGCCCTTTCACCAGTTTGTTTCTTGATAATATTCTCTGTAAGTGAGCTGAAGGAAACCTGCAAACTTGTTGAGCTGTGCATTAGTATTCCCACTGAATGAAGCTGTGCAGTTACAGTAGCTCACATATACCGTAGTGTTGCATGGCATTTAATACCTACGTGCATTCAATTAGAGATGCAGAAAATGTATAACTATGTTTTTGTGCTTGGTCCTAATTTGCTGCCAAGTCTGTCGTACGCTGCTGGTATTACTGCCGATGGAACCCAGTTTCAAAAACTGATCTGTCTATTGGTATTTATCAACAAGAATATTAATTTATTACCATTAATTTCACTTTGATTTGGCTAAAACTATTCATTATGGGCATTATGTGTCAGACCAAAATGCACTTATCATGCAGTTCATCTTTAAACGCATGAAGTTTAAAGTTTAACAGCTCTAGTGTGTAGCTGTCATGTTAGAAATAAGCAGCTGCATTAAGAATGTTTTTTATGGTCTGATTATCCCTCCATTAAAGCAACCTGTTCCTCCTGACTGAAGCAGGCAGCATGCAATTGGCTCATTCCGTGGGGAAGAAATCAAACAACCACTTTTACATGTGCAGAAATTACAACTTGGGATAACAAAGAAAAACCACGGTTGTGATACTGATTGTCTCGGATTGAGGGTTTAGGTTTTGCTGAGCCAGCTAATGCAAAGAAAGCCTGGCTATGTTGATCTTGCTTTGGAGTTCACCCCCTGATAACTGTGATTGTATTTACATGCATTATCTATTATCATTATCTGTACACCGCTTATTCCTCTGTAAGGTCGTGGGGGGCTGGAGCCTATCCCAGCTGACTCGGGTGAAGGCAGGGGACACCCTGGACAGGTCGCCAGTCTGTCGCAGGGCTACATATAGACAGGCAATCAAGCACACTCTCATTCACACCTACGGACAATTTAGAATAATCAATTAACCTCAGCATGTTTTTGGACTGTGGGAGGAAGCCGGAGTACGCGGCGAAAACCCACGCATGCACAGGGAGAACATGCAAACTCCACACAGAAAGATCTCAGGCGTCGTAACCGAGACGCGAACCAGGGATCTTCTAGCTGTGTGTGCACACCGGTATTCTGTTATAAGGCTGTTATTATTTTTGCTCATATGGTGATGGCATGGAGCAAATAGAAAGCAAGTTATTTGTTTCCTTGTATACATAATAAATACTAGTATTGTAAATACAAATTATGATTATAATTTGCTGTTTGCACAGGCACCTGTGATGCGTGTGATGTGATGTAACACAAAACAGTAATTTAATCTGATATTCCTGATGTTAGCCTAACCTTAAATTAATTTATGAGGCCCCTTCTTATGGGCTCAACAATATTAAATGCCAATGCCACATCAAATATTTGCCATATCTGCCTTAATAACAGCAATGGGAGACGAAAGCGGCAACAAACATTAAACAAAGCAGAGGCAGTTTCCCAGGTCCTTTGCCGGCTCGCATAATCAAAACCAGGATAAGGACTTATCCAGTTTTCTGAAATCAGGATATGACAATCACACGTGCAAATACACAAACATGATACTTCAAAAATCCAATCATAACTACAAGGTCTGTCAGAAGTAGAGGTTAAAATTATGGCAAAGCGTTTACATGCATTCAAACAGTCTTATTCCGCTACAGAGATGTGGATACATCTGAAAATGCTCTTTCCATCTCAAATGTCATACCAGCCCCCCTATGTTGGTCTTTCTCTGTTGGCAAACAACAACAGTGTGCATTACAGCTATTATCTGATAAGGAGTGTTGACAAATCAATAGAAATTCAGAACACTGAGCTCAGTCGCAGCAGGATAAATGTGCATTTTGTCACCTCAGATTCTCTATTATCACTCGTTTGTCGTGAACTCTGTAGGGATTACAGTTCTTCCTACAGTTTTTGCCGAGGTGACAAGTAATGCCTTAGCTGCTGTACTGAGTTCTCAGTCCTATCACTGCTTTACCTTTATGTCACGAGAAAGAATCAAAGTGTCAGTACCTCTCGTCTGTCGTCAGCTATAGGAGAATCAAAAATCACAGAGAGAGCTGGAGAAGGTAAACAGCAACACAAAATACTAAGACCACTTACTGATTAAGTAAATAATGTTGATGATCCCATTAAAACAGCACACGTCAAAGTCAGGCCTGTATTAGACTTTAAGGCAATACAGTACACTACAATACACTACAACTTGCAGCATACTGGACTTAAATGTCTGCTGCTGATGTCTTGGTGCCAGATACCAAAGGGCGCTTTTACAGATCTTGAACGGTCCCTGACTCTGTGGGCTGAAGATGGACTGTCAGCATACAAGGCAGGGAGTGGTCAGTGTTTCAGCTCAAAGCTCAGATTCATCTACTGTGCGGCGTATTCTCAAAAAGCTCAATTGTAAAGCATGTAAAGCAGCAGTTTGTTGTGGATAGAAAGCCAAAAGGGAGAGAAAAAATGTGTTTCAGGTTTATCTCCATCAGCATGGACACAGCTAAAACCCAGATTACATGCAATTGGTCACTAATCAGATTTTCCGCTGCGCCTCTGCCACAGCGATACTGCTCTGGGTCTTTAAAGCCCTCTCACAAATCTGTGTTGTTCACCGTTTGCCTTTATCAGAGCTCACACTCTTGCCTTATTTTCTACCAATTTTTCTGAATGTGAAAACCTACATTCCTGCTCTCTATTAGAGCCTCCTGGAGAGTGTCTTGTGACGCTGTTTGACATGTTTTTTCTCCCCCTCCTCAAATGTTCCCGAATAAGCTCACTGGGGTTGAGGTCTTGTGACTCCTCACAGAAAACCATGCGAGTAACACTTGTTGTTGTTCCTCGGACTGGAAAGTTATTTTTTTGTATTAGAATGTTGTCATTGATTTAGAAAATGCTGTTTTCCCATCAAATCCACATCTTTTGATTGCTCGAAAAGGAACGGGATGTTCAGTCAGTTTGCTTTTTATATTGTTGCCTTGAATTGAAAACACAGCTGTGGAGTTGCAATTATTTTTTCTTGACTCTGTTTATGTAAAATACAAACCTACAAACATAGAACAATATAGTTGTAGTGAAAGTCCTCAGTCAAACTTTTCCAGTTTTTTCTTTCTTCCTTTTCCTCCTCCTCTAGTGCATAGCTTCAGTATTTCCATTCTTACACGACTACATTAGATTTCTTTATTATTCCTCAGACGCCAAGCTAGTTTTGTAATCTACAGTGGTAAATAACAAAAACTGCACAGGTCAGCAGAAAACATGAAGGATGCTGCCACTACAGTACTAGCACCAGGCTGTGTTCATGTCGACATTTACTTTACCAAAAGTGTGTATTAAATTTTAGCAAATTGATTTTTCTGATTTTTATTTTAGTCATCAAAAATTCCTCATTCTAAAATCATTTTAGTCTCATTTTGCATTTTTCATTCTTATTTTATATTATCTAAACACTTTGAGGCCACAGCTGTCAGCATCTCTGCAAACAGTTAACACAGTTTCATCCGTTTTTCTCATCTATGGTGAGGTTAATGGAAAAGCCTCTGTGTTCCTCGACATTTTTAAACTCTGAACTCTCTCTCTGTCTGTCCTCCTCACTTAGCACTAGTATTACTGGGACCGCGTGCTCTCTCCAGTGAAGAGCAGCAACTCATTCAGAAGACGGCTCACTTATTTGTTCACTCGAGTTCTGTTTACTGTCTGGGTTTTGCTTGGGAACAGACACTAAATGGTTAGTTGGCTGGAAAGTTAATCCAGTTATCCAGCATTATTTGTTTAGTGAAAAATGTTGAGGAAGCTTTGGATTGAGAGTCATCACTAATCCAATACTTGACTCTTTTGACAGTAACATGAACAGTTACCAACTGAAAATAACATTAGAGTAAAATCTGCACCGTCTGTGTTAAATTAGAAGTGTTAGACTAAGCTCACCTTTTGTAAATGTGAGCTGCTGCTTTCATGTTTGTAGTGTGTCTCAGCTACTTTGTTGCCACTTTTTACTGTATTTGGTGTTTGTTTAGATCATTTCCTTCAGGAATCGCCAGATTCTGCTTGACATTTCACATTCCTGAATGTAACTTCTTAATTGAGAGCAGCACAACAGGTCTGATAAATTTAGTGAACAAGAGAAATTATAATCAGTGGAGGAACTTTGATCTGGAGTTACAGTGTTTGATTCTACAGATGTTAACGTTCACTGAAAAGTTATCAGCATTGAAAAATAACAGTAAGTTCATTTGTCCATTCCTCTTTCTTGTACATTAAGTTTTAGAAAGGATAAAGCATCTTTTTATATTGAAATGTGACTTCGTATTTAGTTTTGTCTCTTTTGTGAAAATTGGTTGTCAAAGAATATTTTTTGTCTGAGTTTTCATTGACAAATTAACACTGGTAGAAGGTTGTAAAAACTTCTGATGTAAAGTAGGACATTTTAACATGAGGGTCAATGGGGACTGACTCATGTTTGGTGCCAACCTCTAGTGGCTGTTTGAAGAACTGCATTTTTTTAAACACTTTTGTATTTGGCTCGATTTTTCAGCCCTGAAAGCTGCCACTTGGTTTCTTGTCAAACTGAAGCCCTTTTTCACTTTTCTTTCTTTCTTCCTCTCCTTGTCCCTTGTTTAGCTACAGTTATTCAGTTCTTACACTTCCATATATCCATTAAATCAGGCTTTATTATGACTCTATTATTATTATTATGCTTTATTATTTCCTTAGAGGCCAAACTGCCTTTGTCAAAACGGTTAGACTGATGAAGGACATGCTGCCTCTATAGCACTATCACCAACACACACTCTAACCAATATTCTAAGAAGATATAATGACTTAAGATCAGTAATGGAGGCAGCACTAAACTTTTCAAAATATGTAAAAGATACAGCCAATATCTCAGAAGGCCAGGGCATATCACAAGCCTTTCATCGGCTTCACAGCTGTAGGCACAGAAGACTTTATGAATCATTCTTTATAGCATCTGTAAGTGCTCACTCAACACACTTTTTGAACTACTAGAAGCATCAAACAAGGGGTAAACTTCAAACTGAGGCTTGATTTGAACTCAGATCCACACTGACAGATAGATCAGAGCGGCAAAATATGAGAATATGATTTTCTGTTACAGGAAACCAGATATATTGTACATTGGCAGTTACTTGCTCCTAAGTTTGCACTAAAACATTATATAAACCTCTTTACTGCACAACAATAGACTCACAATCAAAAGCAAACATTAAACTGATACAAAGCTTCTTTTATCATGTCCTAAACAGATAAAGCCCTCACACAAAATGTGTGATCATCTCTTTGGAGTTACTAGACAACATTACTTTGGATTAGAGGAGGAAAAGGACTGCTGGAATGCGATTAATTGTGTGCATCGATGATCCTCCCTGGGAGCTGATTGTGCACTGAACTTAGCTCATAAACATGAAAGCCTAAGTTATGCCCTCTGTCCATTTAACACAATGACCTGCCTTAAACTTATAAACACCCTCCTATGGGCATTGCCTAAAATGCCACAAAGCAAAGCCTGTATATCCTGTGTCCATGCACTCTGCAATGAGATATTATAGAAACTCTGTGTTGAAAGAACATTTTGTGTATTTCCTCCATGGCCTAAGGATCGATAAAGTGTACTGTGGTCTCAAGAAGGCTTTTAAGAAAATCATACTCACTAGTGTGAGTTCCCAGTCCCTGTTTCTTACAGAGCATACAGTGAGGAGTCAGCCAAAGTCAACAGCAAATTGCAAAGCAGTGTGTTCAGGCAAGGTCAAGTAAACAAGGTTCTTAGATTTATCATAGCACACCAGTATAAGCAAAGAGTAAACGTAACATGGCAGCACTGTGTTTGTTCCTATAGGAGGCTGTTTGTGAACTATATTAATCACTTTATAAAGCTTTTGGGAGGCTTTTCTCTGTGACCCTGAGTGCAGTGTAGTTTCCTGTTCTTGGAGATTTAGTGCAGCATTTCCAAAGATATCTTTTATCTTTTGATTAAGTGCTTACTTTAAATATGCTATATATAGAGTACAATGCACTTCCTATAAACAAAGCAGACCATGGCTGAGGAGATGTTTGATGTGAGTTTGAAACTGTGAAGTGAAGATATGGATAAGTAAGCAGGAACTGATTTAAATAGTCTAGTGTTTTGGTCACAAATGTAACTATTTCAATGGGAAATTACAATAAGAAGTCAGACTAACAAATGGGCCAGAGGTGGTTTTGTCAAGTAATCTATGAGAGAACAACGGAAGAGCATAACCTGGACGACTGTGTTGGCTTACAAGCATTCATAGGCAGTGGACGTCAGATGAAATTGTGTTTTTTTGAAGATACAGGTAAACATTTGAGCTGATCTCTGCCAAGAGAAGAGTGTCACACAACACAACAATGTGTTCTGTTGACCTGCATGTCAAGCATTTCGACTGGTTGAGTCAACACCGGTTGAAAGGTTTAAAATTAAACAAAAATGCATGTAAGCTACTCACAAGTATAAAACAAAATTGCCAAATGACTGTAAATATGTGACCACAGTGTAAGGTGGCCTATATGCACTGCACAACTTGTCTTACTGTTGTTAAAAATCTGCAGGGCTAAATAAAATGATCAAGGATTATAAAGGCTACCAAACCAAGAATATTAGTCACTTGTCTAAATTACCTAGAAGGTGGCTGGAACAAGCATCAGTGCAAACAAAGAAATTTCTGATTCATTTACGTTCATCAAAATCATGTAAAATGTGAAATGGCATGCTCGATGGCTGAAGTCCTGGTCTGTCACAGTGCACTCAGTGCTACCATTGCATCAGTGCCTTTGAAAATACAAGGTCATATTTTGTTGCTATTATCAGTGAAAATTTCTTCTTTACCGTGAAATGGTACAGGGTTACTTCTGCTTTACAGGGCTCCTACTCTGTTCTAGCAGTCTGAATAGAAGCACAGTTAAGTTACACAAGAAATTCTTATGCATACTGAAATGATTCAGTAGCTTCACAATGACAGCTGCCGTCACACCATTCAGGGGCATTCTACCTTCAATATATATATAAACAGCTTCTATGCACCTTGACATTGATTCTCCAAGTCATAGGAGCATCACGACTCCAAGAGCCATTCCCTCATTTTGTGTTTTAACGATGGTGGTGGAAAGCACTGTCTAACACAGCCGTCCAAATCTACTATAGGTGTTCAACTGGGTTGAGATGTGGTGACTTTGAAGGCCATTGCACCTGAATCAAGTAATTTTTAACACTCATCAAACCATTCAGTGATCCCTGTGTCCTGTGGATGGAAACATTGTCATCCACTCCCATCATGAAAGACACATTTTATCCCAGGATAAAGGCGATGGCTCAAAACAGCTTTGTACTGATTTGCAGAGAGATTTCCCACTGAGAAGATGAGTGGTCCACAACCATGCCAGCAAAATGCCCCCCAAAGTATAACAGAGAAACAGGACCCTTTACTGTAGGGGTCATTCAGGCCTATACTGTCCTCTTGGTGGAAGCCATATCTTGACCATTGTTGAGAATGTGGTGAAGGATGATTAATCTGACCATATCACTGTTTTCCACATCTGTCACCACTGATCTTTTAAATTTGCATTCACATTTGTAATGAAGGGTTTATGCACTGCAACCCAACTATAACAGCTCTCTCTGTGTAATTGGAGACAGTCTGTTTGCACTAACATTCTGAGCTACCTGGGGAAGAGTTGCTCTTCTTAAATGCACAACCATTAAACGTATGTTGTCATCTACTTACTGATGTCTTTCCTGTAGATCAAAATGCAGACTTCACTTTGGTCACTATTCCAATACAAGCAGTCTGTGTTGCTGAAGCTCCTGCCATCTGTGCCCCAACAATAAACCCCCTTTCAAAGTTGCTTAGATTTTTTTCTCTTAAAATCTTGGTACAAAATCAGGATCAACTGGGCCTGCTCAGCACTTTAGTTAATACCACAGCGCATGAGTGGAAGCATCTGCATTTGTTGTGTTTTCTACTCATTTATTCAGGTTTATTCTTTAAATTTTCAACAGGTTTTTTTCAGATAGCTATGCAGGAGTATGACATTAGCCCTTCAGTTGGACACCAAGAAGCAAACTACAACCCTTTTCCAGGCACCACTTTCATTTCAGCAACTTTGGTCAAATAAGTTCTTCCCTTGCAGATATTTTCATGTCCGCTATCCAGGAATCAACATAAACTTACCCACAAAATAAATAACACAACTAATGGATGACTAACGTATCACACATCTATCCCCGTGGCTGGCAGAACTACTGAAATGATCTCTCATATCCGGAGGGCGTTGAAGAATCCTTTTCAATTTGTCATACTGCTTCAAAGGCTCACCAGAATATCTCCACCTCCTTACACACAACATGCACTTATTGACGCCACAGAATCTAGTTACTTTCTCTGATTAAGCGATTCTCGGTCTCAATGAGCAGCAATGGGCCTTCCAGTCATCGAGCAGCGCTGTGTGGGACGGTAATGCAGGGTGAAATAACTGAGATTGAATATTGATCAGGTGCTTGTGTACAGCCCCGAGGCACCTCAATATAATCACTTCCACACTTGTTCTGTCTCCTTCTGAGCACGTCTGATGGAGTGATGACAGAGGATGCAACCACATTGTGCAAGGTGTGATTTGTCTTAATTCCGTGCACACACACAGACACACATGCACCCAGGGTTGTGTTTCCATGACTTCAGAGGACAGTACATTGACTTTCATTCATCTCTTGAAAACTTATTCTAACATTCAAGATTCAGTCATGTTATTTGTCACATGCTCATGCAGTATGTGCAGTGAAATGCAACGTGACTGTTCCACAGGGCTGTGCATTAACAATAAGACATGATATAGAAGCATCTCTCAAAAAATAATAGAAAAAGTGATGAAGTCATAAATAATGAGGAGGTAGAGATTGTGAAACTAAAGTGCAGCATCAGACATTAACCTAACCTACTACTTGCCAAACTTTAACCCAGTCTGATTCACTAGATTTAGGCTGCAGGTATAACTCTGCCACTGGCCACACATCTCAGCTGGCTTTCTCCTCTTCTTCCACTATCTGTGTATTACCATTTTCAAAATTCACATTATACGGTAAACAAAAACAACAACATCTGGACTATCAACAACTGAAAAATTTAAGTTTTGCAGAGGATTTGCATTGCAGGCTTTTCCATGCACTATCCATTTTAGTGACGGTGTTCATCTCCCTGCTTGCAAATTTTCCACCAAAACAATTCCATGTGTCTCTATACTGAGACAGCACCAAAGCTGTATTCTTTGCTTAAGTCCACCCAAGGCAACTGTGATTAGTTTAAAGACGAGTCAGACCATTTCCCTGCCTATAGCAGAATGATAATGGAGTACATCCAGACCATGATGGACTACAGAAAGGGCAGGCTAAGTGAGGTCAACCTTCACCTAAGGCCTTTTGTCCCTGTAAGGCAGACAAGTCCCTCTAATGTAACTGTGCAGACATATTTAGGTCCCCACAATGTAGTAATACCTGGACCACACACAAGCACAGATACACTAGTTATAAGAGTGGGATTAGGTTACATTTCATGAGATGATCTAGATGTATCATAACTTAATTGTTTTGATCGTCTGTATTAAGGAAGGTGTGAGATGTAGAATAAATAGCAGGGAAGTGATTGAGTGTAATGAAACTGAAATGAGTTAGACTCAGTTCCATCCACTGAATCCAGTCTTTTTTTTTTTTCATCTGCAGCACAAGTTTAATTGAACTGTGTCAGCAGTGTTAAAAAAGTGGTGCTCAGGCTGAAAAAGAGAGTGTCTGAGAGGCATATTGATTAGCTGCTCCTGGAGGAAAAGATCCTCCTCATCACACTTCCTGGCAACACCTCCCACAGGGCATCCATCTTAATGTGATATGACAACCCTTAGCCATATCAAAACTAAATCTGGACATTGATTTCGACACTCAATTTCAGCGCTGAAAAACACTTTTCCGCTTTCATACGCACAGCCAGACGCAGGGGCGTTTGTCTTGCTGAGAGGGACTCCTGCTGTGGCCTTACACAGTGCAGCTCGAAGCCCAGGCCTATTGCCAGTAAATACATGTTTCACAGAGTTTCTTTCTGTTGCTTGTATACTATTTTCTGTTAAACTCTATATCACCTAGCCACCACAGAAAGTCATAAAGATTTAAAGAAAGAAGGTTTTCAGAGCCCAACAGTGAAAAAGGTCAACTTCTTTTTGTCCTAAATGCCAGCTGAGGATATGGTGATTGGCATTTGTAACTTCTAATTGTAATATGTTCACTTTAAAAAAAGCAAATAGGTCAACATAAAGAATCGCCATGTTGTCTTGGTACTGCAGTGTACTTGCCAGACAACGTACTGTTCAAGTCATGATGCTTAAAGAAGGAATATGGTTTCAGCTATTGGCTCAGACCTTAGGAGGCAATAAAAGGCCATAAGACGAGAGTTTTGGCAGCAAAATATCCAGCAGACCAGTTTAATAGGTGCAGACACTTACATAAATCTGCCCTGAAGCTTGAGGACTAAATACAGCCAACAGTAGAGACACAACCGAGGCTGATGTGCTCATGTGGAGTACAGTCGTGTTTTCATTCCATGGAAATTGGTGGCGCTTTTTTTGACACATTTAGACAAGCAAATATTTGATCCTGTTTGATGCACTGCCAACAGATAGGGATGGTATGTTTGAACTTAACTACAAGGAAAGTTAGCTTTCTTAGTAATTTATTCAACAAAAATATCAATACATGTAATGCTCTTCTGTAGAAAAAGTAAGTCTTAGGTGTTAGGATTGCCCCCTTGAGCAAAAATATCTTCTTGTAGGCCTTCCATGCAAAATTCCTTCAGCTGCAAGATGCTTGAGTGTTCTCTTGCATGTACTTCCCATTTCAAATCTCCACACATTTCATTTAAATCTAGGCTTTAAGTAGGCCCTTCTATAGCCCTCCATTTTTTCCTACTTAGTCATTCCTTGGTGGGTTCACTTGAGTGCTTATAGGATCATTATCCTATTGAAAGGTCTGTGTCTGGTTCAACTTTCAGGCAGATGGTATCACATTATCTTTAAGTACTCTTCAATACGATGCAGGATTCAGTCGAATCAGTGACTGCAAACTATACAGTCCCTGAGGTAGCGGAGGAACATTTCCACCACCATGCTTCAGAGTTCCTATGATTTTTTTCCTGAAACACTGTCTTTGGACTGAACCAAACATGTCTGCTGTTACTGGGGCCAAACAGCTCTGTCTTTAATTTATATGTAGACAGAAAAAGCTTTTTCCTGGGACACCTTCCATGCAGGTCAAATTTGTGCAGTTTCTTTCTAATTGTAGATGCAGCACTTTGACACCAACAGATCCTGTGATGAAACAGGGGGTTTTGGAGACTTCTTTTGGCCTGAATTTGCTGGAGCAGCCAGTCCTGCACAAATTGGCAGTTGCTTTAAATCTACATCACTTGTAGAGGATTAATTAATTTAATTATTTTAAATGATTTGATGATCTTTTCTTAAATCCCTTGCCAGGCTCACAGGCATCTACACTCTTTTTCCTGAAAGCCTTAGAGTGCTCTTTAGATCTTGGCATGATGACACCACACACTTTAATAGCACATGAACACCAGACCCTCTATGTTCAAGTAAGACAGATTCTCAGAAAACTAGAAAGTGTCAACTTATGTTATGTAATGTTTAAAGGACCGCCAATTTATGTGTGCTTTCTTTTTCAAGGTTGATGGCACCTGTATGTTAGTTCAACTGTGCTGAATGTTACATTAAGCGAGAGGAATGTTGTTATAGTTGAGCCTTATATCTCTGAAATAACAACTTCTGTCCTGTTTCAAGTAGAGCTGCTGTAAACTCTTGGCCTTGATTACATTCTAACAAGAGTTAACAAGTTCAACCAATTAGAGAGATCTCTCAGTCTACAGAAGGTATGCATGCTTCAGCTTAAAAGGCAAAAACTGACTAAACCTTGAGAAGTTTGATACATGTTTGACAGTGGAAAATGTAAAAGTTTCACAGTTATTATTCTGTCGTGTGTAATTCATGTAAAGTCAAAGTCAAGGAATTTGGTATACACTCATCCTTAAATGCACCAAGCGATCAAAATCAAAAATTAAAATTACAAGTAATTTAAGTATTAAAATGCATATATGTTTGCCTGGTGTTTGGACTGTCCAAACAAAACTATACACAGAATATAAATGTGAAATGTGAAAATAATTGGATTTTACTGCAACAAACAACAGGTAACATTAGGGCTCACTGTTGGAGGCTGGGGACAACTATTGAGAGAACGGTCCTACCTCAAGGTCCATTTAGTAGCTGTTCTGGTGCTTTTTATTATATTGTATGATCTTCATCGACAGAGAACATTTGTGCAAAGAGCACAAGTCGTGGACGTTCAAATTTCCCTTGAGGATTTTCCGTCTTTGTCAGCCTGGAGGCCATAACACCTGGGCATGCTCAATCTGCTGATGAAAATTACATGACAAATTTGAAAGCTACAGCAAATCCACTAAATGGACCTTGTGGTGGCACTGAATGCATTTTTGCAGTGTTGTCCTGACAGTGACAAAGGTCCTTCTCAGCAAAGTTGCCGGGGGTTTTGGGCATCACCACACAAGAAAGAGCAACTCAGTTTAAGTAGCTCTCAGTTACCGTAGCTATCAGTCCATGACTCTGCTAAACCCAAACTCAAAAGGAGTGTGATTAGGTCACCTTGTAGTAGCACATAAAAAAGTGGGAGGTAAACAAATATGCTGGACTAAAGAGGTTGAGGGACAACTCTGTGGTATTGAAGCACCTGTTTCTCACTAATGTGCTTAAGTAAGACTTGTTGGCAGCTGGATATGTTATGTAAGCTTGCCTTGATGACATATAGAGGAATGATGTGATTATGAGCGTACCACTGTGTAGATAGGATTTCATATTTCATGCCAAATAAAGCTTTAGTACAAGAAGTGTGGAAAGCTTACGGCTTTTCACTTGTAGCTGTTTTCATAGGGCCACTGGCTGAATTGTTCATGCTGGTGTTTAACATGATTAATATTCTAGAGGGGCAGACATTAACTTGTTAATTAACATTATTCAAGGCCTTTAAAAAGCTTTACATTCGCCATCTAATTCTTCAGCATTACACAAGTGAAATAAGACTTTTCAGCACTTAGAGGGAGCATCTTAATTTCGGTGTTTCGGAGAATTATGGGCCTCACAAAGACCAACAGTAAGAGCTTTGAATAAAGGACAAGCAGTACTTTTGTTTTGTACCTCCGTCAGTTTGGTACAACTTTCTCAGTGTTGTGCAAAACATCTACATGGCCACAAATACAAACTGTTGTGATGCGATCATTCAATTTTTCTCTCCTGATTCCAATTATGATAACTGGCATTTAGTAATCAGTAACCCCGCATAGTATGATATGATGTATAAACACAGTGATGAATGAACTGTATTCAGTGTGGATTTGATGCATCCGGCTGACACTGAATGGGCTCACAGAGTTCAGTATCTATTAGCTATTTTAAAAGCAGCTAATGTACTTTCTTGAGACGAGATGAACGCATGTCTATACCGTAAATATAAGGCTAGGAAACTTGTTAGCTTAGCATAAAAATTTGAAGCAGAGAGAAAAAGATTGGCCACTTCAGCTTAAAGTTAAAACAGGTCTGGCTTTGAGCCAAATGCAAATGTCAGTATGTTAAAGAATAATAATATGCAAATGTTGAGAAGGTATACCATTAGTGTGCTAGCATGCTAATATCTGCATCCACCAATTACAGCAGAAGCAGATCAAAATGTCTCATATGTACAAGGGTACTGACACACAAGACTCCAATAAAACTACGACCAGTAGCACATCTTAAGCTTGCTAATTAAGGGATTTCCCAGGCCTGGTTAGAGAACAAAATGACTTGGAGTACATCTAAGTGCCTAAAAGTAATAATTGTCTTGTTTAGATATGCCTACAGCTGTTCTTATTTGGATCAAACAGTTATAACATGTAAATACACACTGACATGTCTTTCCATGGTTACAATAAAGGCGTGTCTTTATGAAATTTTAATTCGTTGTGATTGTGGAGAATTGTTTTTGCAGTAAACGGTCTGCTTTCAGGCTGAATTCGCTGGGGTGGCCAGTCCTGGACAGATTAGCAGATTAACTACTTAGATGGTTTGTTTCACAGTGGAATGACTTACTTGAAATCATTTGATTACCCTTTTAAATCCTTTCCCTGACTCCCAGACATCAACAAACATTTTTCTGAAGGCCTCAGAGAGCTCTTTACATCTTGATCTTGACACTTTAATAGCGACGACAACAGCAGAGCTTTAATACCAAAGGTTTAAGTAAGACAAGTTCTACCTGTCACTCCCTAACAAGATGCTAATCCTCAGCACTTAATCTGAAACCTCTAATTGTAATTTTAGGTGTGATAAATGTTTTCCATGTGACAGATCAGATTTTTTATTATTTGAATTAAAACAAAGGCATTAATGTTTAGAGAGGACTAAATGTTTGCTTGTTCAAACATGTCAAAAAAGTCAGCATCCCCCAGCCCGTGTTGTCCCAGGCCATGTTGTCTCCCCATTTATATACATCTACAGCTCCTTCTATCTGGATCAAACTGATATAACATGCAAATAAACAGAACTTTTTTTCCCCTCTGTGGTAATAGCAGAAATATGCCTTTGTACAACTTTTATGCATCGGGACTGTGGAGACTTCTTTTTGGAGTAAACACTCTGCTCTAAGGTTAAATTTGTCGCATTGGGATTTGATCCAAAATTTCCACAAGTGTACATAAACATGGTGAGTTGGGTATTTATTTTAACACACGTGCAGAGACTCTTTTTTACCAAAGTCATGAGGTTGAAGCTGTGGGAGTGAATCAAGCCCTGATTGTACTGGTTTTACTAGATTCTCAGACTGAGACTGTTTGGCAAAACTTGGGCAGGACTCTTTATAATTACTTTTCTGCTGGTGTTGTTACTCTTTTCCCCATTATTACATGGCTGCTGGTGTTTGACTTAACCGTCATCAACCATTTCCTAACATCCATGTATTTATTTTCTGGACAATAAGCAAACGCTAGTAGGCTGAAATCACCTAGTTGTGGTTAAATGGCACTGAAGTACAATTTCGCAGACTGATTTGCAAGTTCTGCGTAATTTCAATTGCAATTTTGCATGACGGTGAAAACTAACCAGGTAATGTACTCAGCAAGAAGTCTCAGGGGAATTTCTTTACTCATTTTTCTATCACTACACCAAGGCTAAAGAGGAAGAATGACAGTAAAAAGCGATCTTCAGTTCAATGCAGATGTATTGCTTCAGCAAGGACCCCATAAACCAAGTTGATTTCAACTGAAGTTACATTTAAGTATCAGATTCTTTTATACATATACTGAAGCTACAATGTGCACAATTACAATTCATCACTCTTGAAAGACCTTTAGAATTTGTGGCAGAATTTTGCTAAGGAGGATTTCTTTCAGAAATGAGGGGAGTCAGATTCTCAGGTTGCACAAATAATACTGAATATATTTTTGCAGCTTTATCCTTTGTACTACCATTTGTAGCTAATGCATGAAGCTCCATCCAGTGTCACACCTTCAAAAGGGGGCACGATGAACAAGCTGCACATTTAAATACACACTGGAAGCCTTCACAGTATTCACTTCTTCTCTTTAACAGTTACGAGGCTCCACAGCATTCATACAGAATCATTTGTGCACCTGCAGACATCTGCATTTCTCTCCTTTGTGGCTTATGGGTCACAACAATTTACTCCTCAACCTGTCATGTCAGGCAGACTCACCGATTGTAAGATGTAGGTAAAAGCCTGCCATTGGATGCACATTTGAGGCGGCTTTCTTCTCCTCTTTGGCTATCTAATTGTTCCCATTTTCAAAATAGATTCCCTCGACTATAGGAAACAACCTCCAGGCAGCAGCCTACCAAGCTAAAAAATAAAAGTTTTGCAGATTTGTAACATGCGATAAAGCAGCCTTGCAAGTCTTTTCAATGAATTATCCAAATTAATGGAAAGGCTCGCGTCCCTGCAAGCAACTGTTTCACCAAAACAATTCCTCCTTCACTATTTCGAGTCAACATCGTCGGTGCATTCTTTTCTTAACCCTGACCAAGATGACTGTGAACGTGCTGGAGCTCTTTCCACCCCTTACAGCAAAAGGATAATAAAGTGCAGTCAGACCATTCTACACAGTGATGCTGGAGAATGCTATGTGAGAGTAATCTAGAGGAGGTCTAACAAACACAGTCACACAGCATGATAAAGCTCTTGTTCCACACTCATCACTCACAATTAAAAGACAACATCTTTATTTTTCAAATTTCAATTGAGGGTGCAAAATATTAAAATGAGGGTGTTTGGCATCCCAGTTGAACAAAACATGCAACTATTTTTTTTTTCAGCTGATTTACACTGATTCCTTAAAGACAAAGCCTAACCATAATTGCTAAGCATTACAACTTTACCTTTTACTCTAATGAAAACAGATGCCAGTTTGCATCTGTGTAAACTGGTTTCATGTGAAAAATGTGTCTCCGTATGTAGCCACACACACTCACATCCTCTTGTAAAGCACATTGAAAGCACTATAAATATATATAGCAGAGATAAATATTCCGGCTAAAAATGGGTGACATGCAATTAGCTCTTGTGCAGTTCTGTCTTTAAAGCAGAACCACTGTGGTGAATTATGGTTGGCCTGAGAAGCTGTCTCCTCCAGCTTAGCCCTGTGGCTCGCTCCTGTGACCGAGGTACCAGCAGATCAATGCTGTGAGGGATCATACTCTCCATTATTTAAAATGTGCTCTGATTTAATCTAATTTTTTGTGTCATTGTAGAAACATTTGCATTCGGTCTGTTAGATCACAACAAACAGCACAACCCCATGACATCATCAGATATCTCCCTGTGTCTATTTTATCTAAATGGAGACCATTACTTTCTAACATGGAGTTGCTAATCACATGGAGCCAAGGAAAATAGATAGATATCGCACATTAGTTTCAGACAAAACAGACAAGAAAGCAACTGAGATGCAGTCTGTCTCATTCTAAAAACAAACAAAAATAAGAAGTACATTTCGATGCTCTGTAACATTCATGTTTTTCTCAAATACTTCAAAGTTTTGCACTTCTAGCAACTGCAGCATGTGTCAATAATTCCCTCGTGCCCCTCTATCTCTTTGAAAGAGTGCCTTTCAAAGAGATAGAAATGCCACACCACATGAAAAAGCAAAGGGCTGAGTACTGTCATGTGATGTCTGTTTCTCCAAGTTAGCTGACGCAGATGTGACGTCACCTGCTACTGAATGGGTGCCTTTGACAGCATGGCGGGGTTAGCTCGCTCCGAGGAACGCATCAGTGAAATCAATTGCTGTCCAGGCCAGCGGGACTAACAGCCCGAAGTGGAAGCCGACATGATCCTTCCCTTTGTGGGTAGTCGCAGACTTTTCCCAAAGCCTCTTAATGTTGTTACTCTTCTTCAATGACTAATACTTGTGGGATCAATCAGTGTATCTGCAGTGGTTTTGAAGCTTACCACCTATTATTCAAAATTTATGGGTTTCTTTGCCCTGTGAACCATATTAAATAGATGCTATGCTTATGGAGACAGCGTGACCAAGTTAGTGTTTTGATCGGTCTGGCTGATAAAAGTTTTGTTTTTAAAAATTAAATTGTATGGGCAAGGATCGCATGACTTCTCATTCATCATCTTGAATTCAAAAGTCTGATTTGTTCTCACAACGTGGAACAGGCAAAGGTAGTGTTTTGAAAGTAACAATCATTCAATTTACCTTGATTTTTCCCACTTTGGGTAGAGTTCATTGTGACACACATTCAGGACCAAGAGGCTTTTCATCTTTGAATGTCAAATACAGGTCAGTCAGTTCATTTCAGATAGCTAGTGATTGCTCTTTAAGAGGCTAATTACAAACTGTGTGGATCCAACTTAGCTGCTCAGCCAGAGACAGAGCCAACTCAAACACAAATTTGGGGATTTTTAGTCTGATAGGATACAAAACTGGGGCCTACATTATACAATATCCTCTTATAGTGCAATGAAGTGTGGGAAATCTAACTCCTAATTCCACAAAGTAGAAAAACCTCACTGGAATTTATGAGGGGGTGAGGTTTAAGCCCTCTTTGGTAAAGTCCACAGGTTAGAAAAGGCCCTGAAACACAAACTGAATAAAAAAAAAAAAGCTGAAGAAGCTGTTATAATTCTACTGGACAGCAAAGTGAAGACTGTAAACTATGGGATGTTCACTTGGGGTTTATTGTAGTCTAGCAGATCAATTAATGTTCAAAATATAATAAAAGCTTACAGCTAAAGGATCACTAATCATATTTGCAGTTATGTTTAGAACACTACACACATCTATATGGTTCCAACCTGTCAATCACAAGGATGTCATGCCCTGAAACATGCCCAGGTTTGTCTTCTATTTTACTCTCAATGGGACCATAATTTACAAAATGAACTTCATTCTGGGTTGAATGAGACTTGAAACCAGCAACTGAGACCATCAACACATTATGCAGATATTTACTGAGGGAACAAACAAAGTGAGAACTGGGTTAATTTTTTCATGCACTTTTTTAGGTGCAGCAGCTCTGGAAGCATCCAGTAGAACCAGATTTATACTTGGACTGCATCTCTGCTGTAAATCAGAGTTTATGTCGATAGTAAATTCCTTTAAACCAGCAACATGTTTGTTGGATCCCATCCCCACTAGATTGTTGAAGGAAATTTTTCCTTTAATTAACACTGCAGTATTAAATAGCATCAATTTGTCTTTACTAGCAGGCTACGTACCACAGGCTTTTAAAGTTGCTGTAATGAAGCCACTTCTCAAAACGCGTACTCTAGATCCATAGGTCCATATCCAACCGATTTCTACAATAAATGATCTTATAGCCTCAGATAATGGACTAGTTTCTGGTTTAAATCATATTTATCAGAGAGATTCCAGTTTGTTCATGTTAATGACGATTCTTCCATTCGCACTAGAGCCAGTTATGGAGTTCTACAGGGTTCTGTGTTAGGCCCAATATTATTTACTCTGTACATGCTTCCCCTAGACAAAATTATTAGGAAGCACTGCATTAATTTCCATTGTTATGCAGATGATACCCAGTTATATTTATCTATAATGCCAAATGAAACCAATCAGTTGGTCAAACTCCAGGCATGTCTGAAGGACTTAAAGGCCTGGATGACCTGTAATTTTCTTCATTTAAATTCGGACAAAACTGGCATTATTGTATTTGGCCCTAAACACCTCAGAAACACACTATCTAACCAGATATTTACTCTAGATTGCCTTAGCCTCCAGTTCTACTGTAACAAACCTTGGAGTTATTTTTGATCAGGATGTGTTGTTCAACTTGTAGGACGGCATTCATTCTTAATATATTGTAAAAATCAGGAACATCTTGTCTCAGAGTGATGCTGAGAAACTAGAGCATGCATTTGTAAAGTTGTAAAACTTTCCTATTTGATAAAGCTTATAGTTAGGGCTGGTCAGGATCATCTATAGGTTTAGACTGTTGGGGGATTCACATGATGCACTGGGCTCCTCTCCTTTCTGTTATATGTCACCATTACATATCGCTAACTCTGTGTTTCCTCTGAGGGCCTGTGTCCTGTGCAGATGTCTCCGGATCTGGAGCTTCATGTCTCTGATCTGCAGCTGCTGGCCTCACCACCTGCTGTCCTGCCCTCCCCTCGACATCCCCACTCCCACCCCAACCGGGCGAGGGAGATGGCTGCCTTCCCTGAGCCTGTTTCTGTGGGGAACACCCCCCCCCCCCATCCTAGCGTTTTGTGTTCTTTTTGTTCCTTCCCTAACCCTAACCCTAACCCTTGTTTGTACTGTTTTTATAGTGATCTTAAGACGCCAGAAAAGCTTACAGTTACTATAACCTCTAACATTGTTTTCATAGGTAAATATAAATTTTCTATTTACACATTCCTTGCTGTACTTTAAAAATAAAACTGTGTCTAATTGTGTTACAGGATTTCTGTTTGATTCCGTCAACACTGTGCAAAGACAATAAAGAAATTCTATAATATCCTGAGTGAATAACATTAATAATTCCATTACAATACAATGTTCTGCCTGGAAACTTTGGTCCCAGCATATATGTGAATTTGACTGGCACATACCACCTATTTAAACATTTTTGCAGACCAACCACATACACACCCTCCATGGCAATGGCACTCCCTAACACAAGTCCCCCAGCAGGACAATGAATCCCGTCACGCTGCAAAAACTGCTCTGGAACAGCTTGAAGAACACGACAAAGGGACCAAGGCACTGACCCAGCCTCCAGACATATTAGAACCCAGTCTGATAGAGCATCTATGGGACGCAGTGTAACAGTCCTGATCCACAGAGGCTCCACTCTACAACTGACAGGACCCAAAATATCTGCTGCCAATGTCCCCATGCCAGACACCACAGGAAAACCCCTGAAGTCTTGTGTTCATGGTCCAACAAGAGCTAATTTGGCTGCATGACGAGGGCCTACACAATGTTTGGCTGGTGATTTTAATGGTGTGACTCATCGGTATACGGTAATTAATTATACTAATTAATCTTCATTATTTAATGCATGGCTTCCATTAACTTCTTCAAAGGCTTAAGATGTATTATATAAAGCAATAGTTATAAATTAACTATTATACATGATATTTCATTACTGACACCAACACAACTTTCATACTTAAAATATTTAGCAACAAAGGGCAGAAATATAGAGGACAGACAAAGACAAATGGAATAAAGTCTGTATTCGTCCCTGAAGGAGATCCTGTACCAGGTAACAAAGATTAGTATGGTAGTTTAACATTTAAAATATGATCCAGACACGGACAAACAGCTGCTATAAAAAAGAAAGATGATTAATGCTCTTATGTTCTTGCAAACAGGAGAATAGAATCGAAAAAACCTGATCTGCAGGTGACAGTGTTGGAGCTGCAGCCCTTTAGTTGGATGATAATTTGATGTCTAAGGCTGACTTTGGGTTATTTGTACTGTACAGTGATTGCATATGTCCGCATTTCACACATGAGAGTTAACAATTTATCATCAACGAGCCTGCAGTTAGCAACTAAGAGACACTTACTGACATATATATTTGAAGCTCATACACATTTCCACCTCGGTTTAAATGCAGAGGTATTGACAAAGTAAAGGCAAAAAGACAGTTAAATAGTGTGCAAAGGAATATATCTTCTGATACTACAATAATATCAATCTGTGATTTGAAAAAAACAGAAGACAAGGCTCTAGCAAAAAACTAACTCACCTGATTCTCTTCAACACTCAAATATACAACAATGTACATATTTTCATAAGCATCTCTAATTCTAATGGATAATCTTGTTTACAAGTGCACCCGGTGGGGAAAAAAATAACATTCCTAAGTCGTTGTACAAATAAGATCTTGAATGAATGCATATTTATTTGAGCAGCAGTGTTAAGGTGAAGGTTGTTTGAGGTGAGCGTCTGGCAGAGGTGGATAAGAGGAAGAATGTTTTTATCCTTTTTTTTTTCAATTTTATTCATCTATTATTGATCCGGTGTGATATTTCTGTTGAAGTGTGTTAGGGGAGAAAAAAAAAATCAAAAGCAGCTGAAAAGAAAACCAAAGGAAAAGAACCCCGGATATCTGAGGTAAAATCTTCATTTTAATGGCGCTAAATTCACCATCAGTAGCTGTAAACCCAAATGCTTTGAGCAAAATTCGTCACTTAGCTCATATATCGCTCAACCGCAAAACACAAGTAAAGATAAAGTGTGCTGAAATTTAAAATTACACCCCGAAGCAAGAGACAAATCTGTCTTAGAAGTTACCACAATGTCATAGATCAACAAACCACCACCACTAATATACGACCTTCTGTAGCTTCAGCCATTTTTAAAGTAAATGACAAGGTACTATTGTAACATGTGGAACAATCACTACTTTGTTTACATTAAGGTCAGATGGACGGCAAGCACGGAAATGGAGCAGCGATATCTCTAAACTGTGCCCTTAAATGACATTAAATGATCTGGCATTGAATGATAAACCCCTGATTATTGGTGCCTGCCGTGCATGACATTTCCTGTGCTGATAAAAACACAAGGCCAGTCATAGTTATTGGACAGATTATGCTCATGGCAGCAGCTGCTTTAAATCAAATCAGAAAGGAGGAATCTCGACTGCACAAGATGTCCTTGCTGCCACAAAGCTGCATGCTTTGTGCAAACAGGTATGATGTTGGATTGATGGATTTTCAAGGATAGTTGGGTTTTCAAGTGATTATTCGCTGCTCTTCCTTCGGGCTAGAAACTGTAATATAAATACCTCAAGAGCAATGGCACTCATGTCAATTAAGTCTTTTGTATATTGTAAAGGAACTTTGTGCTTCATGCTGGTGTGTTTCACAGTTTGTGAAGTTCATGGATTTATGTCGAGTCACTTTTGATCTCAACATCTTTCTGTAGAGCTGTAAAAGCAGAATGGGCTTCTACTCTTCAAAAGACTAACACAAAGAATAGAACACAAACACACAGCCTTTGCATTTTCTCCTGTTTATAGGATTAAAAGATGAAGTCACAGCCGCAGTGTGTCAGTGTGTGCAGCTCTTTGTCACCGTTTGTCTCCCTCTGTTGGCAAACTTATCTCTAATGTTGTATATTTGGGCATTTGCAGTCACAGAAAACTTCAAAAACAACGTCCCTGTGTAAGTGGAAAAACTAGAGGAGCAGTCATGCCTCCATTTTAGTCATTTCTGACAGCACACGGCTGCTTCACTCTTTCTTGAGTGGAGATATTTATATCCCAAGCAATACCAGTGAAATAAGTTCTATAAAAACAACTAACACTCCACATAAAACACAAGTCAGATTCTTAATCTGGTAAATGTGCTCAAGTACGAAGAACTGCTTCCGCTCTTCTCAGATTATACAAATGTCATTATAGGGTTACTTTTTACCAATGCTTTACCATGCAAACTGCATTTCAATATAGTGGCTGGCTGAGATAGAGCTCATTTGAACCACTTTATATGCTCTGTATATTTTTGATCTATAGCAAATCATGTTATTTTATGAGCTGCTCACGTGCATTTAAAATCTCATTCTGCAAAAGAATCTGTTGTCAAAAAAATAAAGTGGAATGAAAAAATACAATATAAAACAAGTATAAAACAGCATCCATGAGTTTAAAAAAAGAGAGAACAATGCTGTTGTCATTAATCCTTTAATATATGAAAGAGGCATGTTTCAATCGAATATACAGTGTAACAGACCATGTCCCACAGTTTTCATTTACAATATCTCTTTACAAGGCTGCCCCTCAGAGCTGACAGCTATAAACTCAAAGATAGATTATATGGTTCTGTTTGCTGCAACTAAACAATAAAACTTTCAGTTAGAGTAACAAGCCATTTCTGCTGCCCTGTTGAATAAAGATATATTTGTAGTGGTTTCTGTTGGGTTAAATGATCCTTAACTGCGTTCTCACCTGTGAGCAAATCTGTAAAAACCCATCAACTTAACAAAATGCTTTTCATTCGAGTCCAATCACGCTTGTGTCTTAATCAAATGTCACGACCTGGTATGGAGATGTCAGCACTAATAGCTGTGGTATTGCTGTTAATAGCCTCACAAACAAGTCAATTACGCTGCTTCTCTGTGCTCTGATGTGGCCAGCGTCTGCACACCATGAGGTAAGACAAGTGAATATCTGATGTGCGGCTCACTTTTGCAAAAAAATAACAAAGAGAAACACCATTAGCTGTCTTGAAAGGGCTCACAGGATAGATTATTAGGCACGATGACGGCCACTTTGCATTCTATGCATAAAAGAAATTTCAAAATCGGATCATTCATAAATGAGTAATCAATAACAGATAATCCAAACCTGGACAGAAATGATGATTTTTAATGATATTTAGAAACCATCCACATTTACAGCTGCTGAAGAGAGGCTGAAAAACCAAGACATTGTTTAACTGGTTGTATCTGGTAATTAAATGTTTTTCAATTGCATATTAAATGTCGATCTGCAAACACACACACACACACACACACCTGGAAACAGAAGAAATGGAATGCTGATCCGCTTTTCATGCTTATTACAACACATTAAAAAAAACAGAATAACATCTAAAAACGTCGCTAAATACAGCTTTTAATTCACATTCCTTAACTTCATTTGTGTTGTGCATTGCGCTGCATAACGGGTAAAGGGAATTTAAAACTGGATGTGGAGCAGTCCATGCTGATACAGACTTATACATTCATGGTATGCATAGGGCTCCTCCTTGGGAATGATTTAAGTGCCCATAGGGAAAGCAGAGAAATTAAGAAGGTGTTTCATGATGCAAGGCCATTAAGATAAAGGACAAAGCATAATTAGCATTGTTCTCTCCCTTCCGCTTTGCCCTACATTAAAAGGAATACAAAAGCAGAATTACCCAAAGCTGTTAAAACAAACACACTCCAGTAAGTCACCTCTGTAGAGTCTGCATATTAAAGCCCTGCCTGGCTGCTACTGCAAATTATTATGGCATTATTATCCTTATTACCAAGGTGACTGTCTGATTATTGGCACATCCATCCAAACACGGGGATGGCTGCAGAGAGAGAGCAGCGGCGGTGCTTTCTGTTTAAGAGTCGCAGCTCTGTGGTGCAGCAGAACTGACACTCTTGGCCTCCACCCGCCTCCAGCCAGATCCCCAGCATTACACAACAGGCAGCGCCCCGCCATTTCATCACGTACAACACAGGATTTCCTTGCATGCACAAGCAGTGTTGGGTTGTTCTTTCTCTTTAGGGAAAGGTGTGTTTAAGACCCTGAGCAAACACTTCCAATTAAGAGTGATTTCTAAAAAATGAAAACCTTTTTCAGATTTGTTAATCTGTCATTTGCTAATTAATCACACATTATCTGCTTCAACCCACATGTCAAGAGATTAAACTTGAAACATGTGGAGGAGAAAAAAAAATGCAGGTTTTATCCAAATCTAGACTCGAGTGGGACGGATTGATTTACAACAGTTAGTGAAATCAAAGGAGCCCACACACATTCAGGGAAAAGAATGAAAAACCAAACATCATGTCAGGCGTATGTTGGAACTTCGGAAGAGAATTTACAAGAAGCGCAAATTGTGTTTTATCCTGTAAATGGTTCTGTATTTGATCTAAAAGAAATCGGTTTTCTCAGATTACTGGAGGCTCTCACTCATTGACTACACCTAAAGTGCTGAAATAAATGAGCTGCTCCTATAGAAACATCCATTTGAACAGAGAGAAGTCATTAAGGCTCCGTCGCTGCGCTACTGATGCATTGTGCTCCACTGGCGATATTGTACTTGTGCATTCGTGACACCTAAATTCAAATAGCTGTTGTTTTGTCTTGTGTTTCGCTTTTCTTGTTTTCCTTTTTCAAAAAAGCCCAGTGTTTAAAAATACATCAAAATGGCAGGCTCTGAAACAGATGCTCTCAGATCAGGTAGAGTTTTGAAAAGGGAGTGTGTGGGTGAAAGCAACATGTGACATGTACGCACAGCAGACGATCATAAGGTGCCGTTTCTGAATGAACTCCTCTACATGTATTCCACAGACAGACTCAGTGAAGCAGGAAAAGTTTTGGCGTAGTGTTCACAGAATATTAATGCTACTCATTTTTCAACTTGTGCGCGTTGCAATTCAAAACATGTTTGCATTTTTGGCTTAGTCTGTACTATATATATATATATATACACACACACACACAAATATATATATATAGATATATATCTATATATATATATGTGTGTGTGTGTGTGTATACATTTATATTTATATATATTATGCAGTTACAATGCTGTGAATAATGCACAAAGTTATCAAGTGAACCCAGCTGTATCACTACAAGATGAAAAGCTTTGAGAGCAACTTATGAGAGCCAACAGTTGTTTTGAGATGAAAAATAAAGGGCAACATGATCTGAGTACAATGTGTAAACTTAAAAAATTAACAAATATCCAGGATATTTCCTCAGCCTGCAAAACAAGAATACGGCAGGTTGTTTTTTCAAATGCCATCATGTGAGACTTTTGTTAAGCTCAATTACTGCACTACATATCAACATCTAGTCAAAGTTAAAGCAGCATTCATGTTATATTGAGACTGTTGCTAATATCAAAGGTAACAGCATGTATTTGCTATTCTATTTAAAAACCGTTCCAAACAAAAGACACAACATTGAATTAAAGATAAAAGCGATACTGTAACATTTTTAATTATTGTTTGATTTCTCAGTTCAACTGGCACTTCCCACATAAAGGGACAATAAATTCACATTTTGGCTATCTAGAAATGCTAATTGCTATTGTTGGCATTCCTAATAAAATCAGAATTGTAGCCAGACAAAACCTTGGCAGTTAGCTCGTGGCCAGCTGATAGTATTTGGTCTCCATTAGGACTGCTAACAACATCAACAATAAGGAGCTATTTAGAGTTGACTGATGGGTTAGAGGTAAAACAGGTGCCTGGTGATGTCAAACAACAAACCAAGAATATATGAGTCTATAAGAAGAATAAAGAATGAATAAAGGACATCTTTAACAACAGACAAATTCTCTTAAGTGAACAACAAAAATATAAGACAAATGTGGTAGCATAAGTCAAGTAAAAAGGCCCCAAACCAGCAATCCCATGTGCCTGAGGGATGCTTAGAGATAAGCAACGATCTCTATCATTAAACTCTTTTCCCTGTGTAGCACAGATCTACAATCCCAGCCACACCAGGCCATTCCATGTAATACAATACAACATCCTTCAGTGAATCAGGAGATAATACAATCACTACAGGGAAAACAGGGCGACTTTCAAGGAACTGTCACTGTTTTTCTGCATTAAGTTAGTCTATCTAAATTCAACAGACATGGATGGAAAAAAATAGACGTGCTTCTAACCAATGGCAGAAAGCATATACTTTTGGCCAGGCCCTGAGGTATTGAGGGGGGGCGGGGAGCAGATTTTCCATATAAAGAACAGAAAGAAGACAGAAATATCACTGGAAATTAATGGCACTTTTTTTTAAACATTTGAAATTAGAATGTAAATCTCCTGAAATGACGTTGCAGACATGACCAGCCAGTGTTGAGTTGGTTTTTTTTCAGTGGTCATAAAAGGTCACGATGGAGAAAAATGACACACACAGGAATCCATGCGTTCATTAGCCGGCCGGCCAGCCACCCACCGTCCTCTGGAACTGGAAGTGGGGATAAGCGCGTTAAAAACAGGCTGTTTTTAGGAGGAGAGGGACAAGATTCTGTGACAGCGTGTCACTTGACCTAAAAAAAAAGATGATTTATTGTCACCTTTCCTGTTTTGTTTTTTGTTGCTTTTGTTCTCTCTTACTTTCATCCATGGCTTCCAATCTCCCAGTTGACAGGAGTCCTTGTGCAACTGCGTGCCATAAATATATTTGTCCAAACAACAAAACTCAGTGGAAATAGAAAAAAAACAGAATCTAACTCTGAAGTAGGCAGGACTGTCCTCTGTATATTTGGGTTAAAATCCCAGCTGAGTGGTAAACAAAGTGTTGACTGGTTTGGGTGGAATCATTTCTTCCCCCCCCCTTCAAGTGTCACTGATAAATGTCTGCACATACGCAAGTGTGAGAGTGTGTATGTGCTGCTCAGCTCAGTGGCAAAGCAGACAAGAGTTGTTGGCTCTCCGTCCTCAGCCGGACAGGTCTCTTCGTATGCCGTGTTGACTTGGCGAGGCTCAAGGGGTGGGGCTGCCCCACTTCACTTTTCCTGTCACCAGTTGGCTTTGACAGCTTTGACATCACTCACCAGGTTTTGAGCAAGGCAGATACCGAAAATCTGGACAAGAGCCACACAGGACATCAGGTCATTAGTGCGTTATGCTAATGGAAAGATCACTGAGGATGTTACTGTCAAAAAAAACCCCAAACTGCTGTATTTCAAGGGATTGCTTGATGGTGCATATTCTCACCACTAGATGGCAGTGATGACACAAAATCAGAACCCACAGATACACAAACAACTATTTTCAGATACAGCAGGCTGTTTGCAAGAAAAAAATCTCCAAAAAATGACTCATTACCTGTAAAAGTGCAATTCCAACAAAGATTCCAGCTACAATGATCAGGTTGTCTTGAAGCCACTTCTCAAACTGTCCCACACAGCCCTTGGTATAGATGTATTTCTGCCGGTCCAACTCCTTTTCACAAACAAAAACAGATCATAAGTAGATTAATATTTGGATGGAGAGCACATATTTTTCTTACTTACATTAAAAATCAGCTCTAACAGAGAGGACATTGGCCTTTTGTATCATTTAAACAAACTATCGAACTCTGGCTTCTGACTAATGCTGGACAAAACAAACAACACTGTTTTGCCCACTGACTCTTTCACTGCTGAAGAAGGCATGGAGACTGTGATAGCTGAGTCACAACATGTCAGTGTCTCCACATAATAAAGAATATCAAGGCGGTGTACTGAGTTCCACTGAGGACAGAGTCTGGAATGAACAAACAGGCAAAAGCTGTTTCCTGTTACCGGACAGATGGCTGTTTGTGTTGTCAGATTCAGCCGATGATGTACACGCTCTATTCAGAGAGGAAAATAAAAAGGTGTATTTTACTGCTGCAATGACACCAAAAAGGGGAGAAGAATGGGGGGCCTCTAAACAATGCTTTCTTTGTTACTCTTCAAGACGAGTCAACCAGGCAAACCCTTTGTTCTCTTGCAAAACCTGAAAGCTGGCTTTCCACCAATGAGAGGTAAAGAGAGCCCCTTGGTAGCCAATAAAAAGCAGGAAACACTATGTTGTTCTGGCTGTGAACTTCCTCTGAAGCTATTTCAGCCCTCTGCCTTTGTTGTGCTTCTGTCCTCCCCATGTCTCCTGCTCTTCCTCTTTCCCACCCTGCACTCCATAAACGAGCTTCGCAGGAACTTACTGCACATCAGTGATAGTTTCAGCAAAATGTCAGCGGTCGGGGCGTGAGCACAAGAGCACGCAGAAAATTAATTCATACCAACCCTGTGGCAGGTGGTTCACTGTATTGCAGTTCGCCTAGCAACAGCAATCTTTCTGACTGCAGTGCAGTGAGTTGTAACCACCACACCCACACACAGAGGAAAAGGAACGGACTGGCATAACCCACTGAGTCACCAATTACAGAGTGTAGTAAGGCTGCTCTCTAGGCTATAACTGGAGTCTAATTATCCCTGTTAGAAGAACAATCTGTTATTAAGGCAAGAGGCATGCAGAGTAGTCTGTGCTTCTTAACCCCATACGTTCTCCCTGTTGACCATCTGTTTTTAGGTTATACATGTTATTTGGTAGGTTGAAAAAAGGAAAAATTTTCAACATTTTCCCTCTTATTGAGAATGTGAGTGAAGATAGTAAAAAATCTCAAATTTGATTGGAGTTGATTGGTATTTAAAACGTGAACCCATTTTACTGGGGGACTCAGGCAAGTAATCAAGCTCAGTACAAATGATCCTGATTGCTACTTCACCCTCAGCAACTTAGATTACTTAGATTGTTTCAATCAAACTGGTTTGCAGACTGTCAATCAATTCGCCCTCTGGTGCAATTCCACTTTGTAGCTTTGCATCATCTTAACCTAAGAGGCTGGCAATCCCCACTCACTTCTGCCAATGACTCAACTGTATGAAAACCGGTTAAAGGTCATATTAAAATTCTGTTAGTGTTCTGTTATTTGACAATATCTTAAATGCCATATAAGAATCTGAAGATTAAAAAAAACAAAAACTGGAGGTTGAAGTAAAAGAAATACAGGGTTAAGAAAACAGAGACGAGTGGTAGAGACATAGACTAGAAATACCAACCCCTTGAAGCCGAACATCATAACCACATTGCGTGTTGATGACATCCTCCTGTAAAAAGACACAAAAATGGAGACTTTAATGTTACAATGTCACCTACTTATCAGAACCTTTGAAATACTGACTCTATGTATTTACAAATTCAGTTATAAGAAAAATGAACTGACTGGTTTGGAGAGTAACCTCAAGAATATACACATAAAAAAGAAAAAAAACAACAGTCACGGCTACAATTATTTGTCAAAAGAGCTATTCCAGAGCATTTTTAAATCCTTTATCCTTATTTTTGACAACTTTCCGCTACAATCTGAATTCTACCAGTTTGCTAAATACACTAAAATGTTGACTCAATTTCTACAGTTGCATGACTCTAAGATTGTTCACATCATGAAGATGTATGATTGTGCAGTTTTTCATATTCTTAATGAGACACTCACTGCAGGGTCTTTGACACAGCAGGAGAAGGGGACTCCACAGCGTTCCCTACTGGGATTCTTGTCAGTGCAGTTGAAGTAGATGTTCAGATTCCAGTCGTCGGGCCCATGTGCTCCACAGCATGACCACTGAGACAGCAGCAACAACAGGCCGAGATTACACACAGATTTACTTTCTCTGATCTGGTCTTGAAACAGCTCTTTAGAGTTTGGCTCAGGTCAGCTTGGGTGCTTAGCCAGCTTACTGTGGCGGGGAGCGACTACAGATAGTGAGACTCAAATCGTCGGACAACAGCGGATCTAATCGCCTTTAGAGTACGTCACGACAGAGCCCGGGCGTTTACACACAGAAGCCAATTATCTAAACTGTTTCATTCATATAATTAGATAATCATTTGAGGGAAACACAATCACATTAATCGTGAGATTTACTTCACAGTTGCCGGGGCTGACTCATTCTCCAATCTGCCCAGAACTAGGCTGACTCAGCATCACACTTGAGCATTTTTAAGTTCATATAAACAATGCCTCATAAGAAGGGCGTGTCTTCTTACAGTCAAGAGACACTGAAACATTGAAGTATCTGCTAGTGACACAAGAGTTTCAGTTAGTAAGTGTTGACTCACATATTCCTGGGCAAAGTCAATAAGATTTTGCAAGTCGATATCATCGCGGTAGGCCTTGACATTATTGTTGATGAAAAAGTTGAGCTGGTCTTTGATCCAGTCCTTAAAGACGAAGGCGAGGATCCCCGCAGTCAGTTCCAAGAAGAAGATCAAACCCAGGAACACAGAAAACTAGAAAAAGTGCATGACGCACACAAGAGTACACACACACACACACACACACAAACAAACAAAAAAACAATACAATCTGTCACTTCAATCGGTACACTTGGTGTGCCCAAAAAATGCTTAGCTTTTTTCTGCTACTGTTTTTCTTTAATTTACAGAATTAAAAAGATAGCTTTGATGTAATGTCCCTGTGCACGTCTGGTTGTAGGTCCTGTCCTGATTTGCTACTGTAAGTGTGAGAGTGCCAACAAAAGCCGCAGTCCCACAGGTACCATTATATTATCCCTTTACGGTAAATGTAGGAGGAGACGAGGTTAATCATAAATGCACAAAAGCCACATTAGCTGCTCGGCTCTGACGCCTGACTTTCTGCTGCTAATGGACATCGGCTCGAGTTAATAGCTACTCAGAATCGCAGCCAGCAACGAGGCAAATTTGTCTCTGTAAATCACATGTTGTTATTGATACAGCTGATCCCAGATATACTTTACAAAATGGTGGTGTTGTGGCTTTGGGCTTTCAAATCATTTGGTTTCTTAGATCAGAAGCAAAAAAGTGCAGCTGTAGCTAACATCGCTTGACACAGAAAAAATGCTTCAGGTGGCTGTGATCATTACTTTGTGATGAAACAGGTTTAGTTATGAAATAACACATTCACGCCATGTAACCATTCATAGCATTTGACTCAGGTGAGTCAAACTGACACCTGCGACACTTGACAGCCTCAGCTCTGGTGTGAACTGCAGATCGAAGGGTGTGAAGTGGTTAAAACTGTAGTGCAAGTCAGGAGCTGGCTTACAAATTTCAGCAGGAAGGTGTTCTCTCTGAGCGCTCCGATACAGCCAGCAAAGCCCAGGATGAACATGACCCCTCCTACGACGATGAAGAGCCACACGGGGTCGAAGCCCCCCAGATCTGTGATGGATGACAGATTGGACAGTACGCCCTGAGGGAAAGGACGGAAGACAAAAGAGTAGTTAAAATTCAGCCTATAATACTTTCAAACTCAATTTTTCCCAACTATATTACAAGGTCTCAGCAAAATTTCTCTCTCTACAAAAACACACAGCTGACCTTGAAAAGAGCCTGTGATATCAAAAAGAAACAGTGAGAATTTGAATAATGTCACAGCTACGAGGCCAGCTGGGGTTGTTCTGCTCAGAGACGCACACGTGTAGCAGAAATATTATTTCATTAGATTGGTATTTATCAAGTGTATGGCCATCGAAAGAAAATAACAAAACACCAGGGGGTATTTTGCATACATTTCTGAACAACACAGTTTAACTCTTGGGCAGTTCTGCACCAAAACCAACCAACTATTTTTCAGAAGAGGCAAAGTTCAGAGCCTTCGTGAAAACAGACATCTGCCTTTCCTCCCTGCACATCCTGCCCTACAGCCCCAAAGCCACAGTAACTCCAACGTGTTTTCCTGTCAGTCTCTGGTGTGCACAGTGCCTTACAATGACACAGACCTCATCTGCAGCCATTTCTCCATTTCTCAAATATATCGTATATTACACCTTGCTGCTGCACAATGGGCTCAGGTGATGTCACAGAGCAGCACATTACAAGGAGGTGCAGTTTGTAAAAGCTGCACAAAAGCTTGTTCAAATGTAATGTGTGTTCTGGTTCATGCATGGTCTCGTCTAAATCTCTCACCCATCTTGAAAAGACTATCCCCTAAAAATGTGAGCACCAGCTCTCAGATTTGACATCCTGTTTGCTTCCCATATATACAGCACATGTCAAACACTTGCAGCTAAAGCCGAGAAAGCTGAAATCTCATACCGCTTAAGTTAATCTCCCTCTGCCCTGACCAAGTACAAAACTAAAGGACCAGTGCAATAATGCATTCTTGTGTTTTTATGGCACTGATACAGAATAAACTGCCTTCATTTGCATTTTAGCATGAGGCCCTGAAACAATAATGTAGTCTTGCTGCGTGCAGTGGGCTTGAAACTAATCATCTTAGTCACTGAGACCCAAACTCACCATTATGCCTTTCCAGCAACCGCTATTCATCATTCGACCTAATCCTTTTAAATTATTCACGCTGTTCCACAAAGGTACTCGAGTGCAGGCCTATTTGCACAGAGTTCGAGACCAGACGTTACTAATCAGTACATGCCTCCACGCTGGTGCAGCATTTACCGAACTGACTGGTACAATATCTTGCTAATTAAAGAACAAATTGAGTGTTAACTCGATTGGAAGAAGTTTTGAATGTTGCCGTGACTCACTGCACATGGGAGGTTAATGGCAAAAGCTGACCTTTGCAGCCTGTACAGCCTGGAAAAACAGTAACCAGTTTCCATGCAAACATGAGGTCCAATTCATCTGCTGATAAGCTCTCATACAACACAAAGCATTCAATTTCTGACGGCTGCAAGTCAAATGAGAGTGTAATTTTGGCCTTATGGCTTCTTATTACTAGCCACAGCCATTTGCAGCTTTAATTCACCTACTGGCAAAACAATTTGACCATTAGCTAGACATTGGCCCAACAAAACTTAGTTAAACATTATACTGGAGCTGCAGCAGCATAATACATTTCCTGAGATGACCAGGACGTTTTTACCAGGACCATTATCAGGTCATGTGCTTTTAAGTGCTACAAAGTGTTACAGGAATGGTGCTTCTATTTTTCACACCACTTTTCTCAAAGGTGCTATTCACATCTAAACTCTCTCTCCTGCAAATCATACCTCCAGCTTATTAAGGCCAGAAAATATCTGGAAGAATTTTAGCTATGTTGCTGTTTGTGTGCGCGTGTTTATACATACCTTCTCCGCCCATGCCCACAGGCCTATGCCCAAGAATGCTGCTCCTAGTAACTGTAAGACAAAGCACAGAGAAGAGGCAGCACTGTGAGATGGAAAGCAACAGTACACACTACTTAGACACATTTAAATCCATGAAATAGCAAAAAGAGCTGTGACTAAAGAGCATCAAACAATGTTTAAGACAGAGGAAACATCTGCAGCTGTAAATTTACAGAGAATTAACAAAAGCTTCTTCTATCAGGACTGTTGTGGGTGTGGTATAATTTACAGAGGTGTCTCCCTGGCAACATATGCAAACAGCACAACTATCTTCACAGTCGTATCTTTATTTTGTTAACTCTGATCCATGGTAATCCATGACATCACCTTTTCCCTACACAGCTATGCAGAGAAGAGCACAGACAAACAAATACAGACACTTCTTATTTCAGACTGCCAGTATTCCTCTTCAGGCCCTACCACCTATGGAAAGAAGCTAACTGAGGAAACCGGCTTTTAGGGCCTTTCAATAACACTGAGTGCACAGAAGACGTCTTTTAACTTGCTGTGAACAGAGGGAATCATTGCATCTGCAGGTTACTGCAGGTTAGACACATTGCACTGGGCAGCTTAAGAGGCTGGAGGATCTGATACCTTGAGAGTTAAGGAAAATCCCTCCAGTTTAGCCTCCCATCCTAGTGAAGGATGAATGCAGAGTTTAAACATGCCAAAAAGCAATGGGTGACAGCTACAGATACCCACATTATTAGACCACCCTATACAGAAATACAAAATTAGACAAAAACAACAGCAGACTTGAGGATAATACAAATCAGACTGCATGTCAGAATACTTGTCAATATCTGGTAGTGTGGGTTTACTCATATAATGTTATTGTCTAATCAACTGCTTAGCTGCCACAACATGTCATTCATGAGAGATTTAGAGTGGTAATGAACTTAACTGAGACACACTCTAATGGCAGAGGCTGAAATATAATAGCGCCATTGAAATTGTGTTATATCATTTTCTTGGGAAGCTGATTAAATCCGGGGAAGCAGGTAAACTGATGGCAGCCCATTAACAAACGCATAACAAGACCAGCAATGTGACAGAAAGCCAAACAACAACAACAGCAGTGGTGGGGTGCTGCTGGGTCACCCTGATGGTTACATAAGTGGCTGCAGTAGAGGGTGTGGTGGTTTTAATGGTGCAGTGACACGCAGGAGGTGTACAGGTAAGCAGGTGGACGTCGGGTTAAAGAGATTAGACTGAAAGAGAAAGAGTGTTAAAGCACTCAACCTCTGACTCTAAGCAATCCATGTACATTATAGGAAACATAAAAGCTTTCACAAAGAAAACAACTCTCATTTTGCAGCATGAAACTACAATTACAACACGACCTAGTGTATAACGCTACGAAGCAATGCTCACGACATTAGGGATAATTATCATTTCACCCACTTAAATCAAAGAGAAAGTCTTATAATGTTGCAAATTGTTGTTAATAGCTACATGTGAACATCAATTTATCATATTAAAAAAATGTATAACTATCACAGTCCGACAGATACTGGATTTCTGGGGCTGATATCAATTTTAGGGAGTACGAAATTCTGAGAGTATTTGAAACAATGGAGTCAAAGCTGCTCTGTGGACAAATTTGGGGATCACACTATTTTTAAACTACCTCAGCATCTTTTTCTGTATTATGTTCTGTAAAACATATATATTGGGTAACATATACACCAACACCAAAATATCTGTGACAGGCCAATATTAGCCACTAATATCAGCCAATAAATTAATCATTTAGGCTCTTTCAACAGTAACTAAAAGCAGCTCCGTCAAGACTGACTTCCAGCATATACTATTCAATTATACAGTATTCTTGCACACAAAAACATTTCTTGCCATGCAGAAAGCCCATTTAAAACTCAGACTCAATGGTAATGTGAGTTAAGACACTATCCAAGTTTAACAACTGTCAAAGTGTCTGCTGGTGCTGCATGATATGTAGTTTCAGCGTCGACAATGCAATGTGTGCATGCACAATAGACGTGACAGACAGATGTGAAGAGAAGCTAATTAACTCAGGCACATCATGTTACAACATTTTTTGCTCCTTGATACAAAAATAAAACAGGGCTCTCATTTTCCATGACTAATGTACAGGAGAAGTCTGTTTGATAGAACATAATTTACTATAATTTAGGGGTTCTTAGATAAACGTTTTTTTTCTTCTTCATTTTGAAGGCACAGAGTTTGTCGATATGCAACCTCCATACGTACACGGCAAAGTGAGTGAGAAACAGTAGAGAAACACTGAAAAGAAACATTGGTTGCAAAACAGAAAAGCAACTTCAGGGTCACACAATTAATGGAATATTAATCACTATCATGATGATTTTGGCTTCCTATAATTAAATGAACATGACTGACTGCAATTTTGACATGTCTGCTTATAGAAAATTTTGCTCATTGAAAACGGTCTATGTACATAAAATCACTTGGTTTCAACTTGGATAATTCACAGATTTTCAAAACACTTTATTTTACTGTGTTTTGTTTTACTTTAGAAAACACCTTATTTGCCAACAGTGTACCATATGTTGGCAAATGGTACATTGCCAACATATTTCATGAGGAACTCACACTGTAGATTTCTTGTTTGAGAGCTTAAGACATAAATACACATCTGACAGTGACTATTTGGCTCACAGGGGCAAAGGAATGCTATACCAAACACAACGTTACATATAACATGAACTGGATGAATTCACATACCTTTAAACCCCTTACTGACTATTTTATGCAAATTATAGGCACTTAAAAACAACAACTTTTCTAGTTAAATGCTCAAACCATCCATTAAGTAAGTGTCCTGGTGGGTCAGCATGGACATATCCCTCGCTCTTTTCTCATCTATCCTGTTTCTTTTCTACTGCAAAGTATCCAATAAAGCAAAAGAAAAAAACATGGCCTCTTCACTCTGGTGCCTTGAAAATGAAACGCCAGCCAGACACCAGGAAAATACTTGCGTTGTATTGCCAATTTTGTTATTACTTCCGGTCAAGAGTACTCTAATGCATGTCAAGTTGTATTTTCCCCTGACACAGCTGGAAGCGACCCTGAAGGCAGCATTAAGTGAGACAGCTATGGAGGTATCCATGCCTGGTAGCCTGTCATTTTGGCTCACTATTTCTTCCACCGTTTCTCATTTTAGTTTCAGAGTCACTGTCGAAGAGAATAGAATGTCAAACAAAACTACAAATAAAATGTTATAAGTTAAAATTAAAAAGTCAAGACACTTGACTAGGTATGCCCCCAACAGTCAACCAAACATTACTTGATAAGAGGAGACTTCGTAGACATTTTGATTGGTTGGTTGATGGCACATTATCCTTTACATGACTGGTCCCTGCAGCTGTGATAAAAATCACATATGTTGGGAAGGACTTCCAAAGAGTGGAATAATTTCAGAGGCTGAAGGATGACCCTGGCAAGATGACATGCAAACTCAGGGTTTCTACCAGAAAAGGTGTCAGGCTGTGCAGCTGGAACTGGCTCACGGGCCAAGTCTTGGAAGACTTATTCAGCACGCTTTCATGCGCACCCCCAAACAGCAGCCACAAAGAGAGGGCAGGTAAAGAAACAGACAGGGCCGTTAAAAACTTTATGGATTTTTTGACGCTCCACCAGACCACCGAAGCAGCAGCCAAGTGTCTTTTCTGACAGAGGGCTGGTGCGGGCCAACAACAGACTGATGGCAGCATTAAGATGAGATCCTATAGTTTCTGTGATAAATTACCAGGAGGAGGTGCTTGCCAGCTGCACTTTGTCGACACAAGATGCACCAGTGTATTACGCTTATTAACAAAATGTTCAGTCTCCTTGCTGGTTTTTCTGACACACTCATGCAAAACCATTACTGCTTTTGCAGGTGTTGCTGCGGCTCACTTTGTGCGTGTACTTTTAATATCTGTATTTTAAGGGCTTATTTTTAGCAGTGGTTTTGTATTTTTCTGTAAAGTGGCACCATTTAAACAATGCTAGCCAACTTATAATATTTGCCTTCCACCCTGGCACTCAATCATTTTCTGACGCCCTTCCAAAATATATATTTAGACAACTAAATTAATATCATGAATGCACAACAACTACTCAACTAGGTATGTCTTTGCTTAGCCCTAGACTTGACCTACCAGTATTGTGAAGCAACTGTTACTATATAAACCTCACACACAATTAATCATGTCATCTTGTAAACCATATTCAGATAACCCTTTCTACATGCTTTGGCTCAGTGCTTTTGTAAAACACTATCTGCAGATCAGACTTCCCTCATGGCACAATATGGTTTGTGATTTTGACTCACTCAGTACATTGATGCAGAGAACTGAACATGCCTTTGCACAGTGCTTGCAAAACTTCCTTTCTGTCTAACCTTTCACACAGTGTAATGTGGGCAGCAAAAGCCAAAATCAGGTAAGTCTGCGGCAGTGAAACACACTACCTGCATTAAACTCTGTCAACACCACTCTGACACAAAAAACTCTGGGGGCACTCAGTGTTTTTCATGGAGAAGTAGCGGGTAAACACAAAGTGAAAAATAAACTCAATATGCAAATTTTTATCTCTTTGCATCTTTCAACGGTTAAGCAATTATATTTCAAAAAAGCAAAGTACTGTGTCATTGTTTGCGCTGGCTAAGTTACTTCATTGCTTCTGTTCGGGGGCAAGATTTTTTAAAAGTACTCTGGATTTGTTTATTTAAATCTCACCTGCCGTTCCTTGTAATTATTTTTATCCTTCTATCTAATCCATATGCTTTATCACTGTATTTCAATATTTTATCGCTGAGCAAATAAACAAAGTCTGGAACTAAATGTCCTTGTAAGTGCCTTCTAATTCAAATCAAGGTTTTTCCTCTGTCAAGTGCTGGTGTAAGATGTGTGTGTCCCAGAGCGAGGTTTTCCTCTCCATGTGGACAGAGAGATTATCAACACTTGAGAAGATGCCTCCCTAAGCCAGCTGATCCCATTAACCTCAACTAACTAGCAGCGCAAATCAAGCTCCTCACTTCCTGGACGCACAAACACAAATGCTCAGGGTATAGATTTACTCAAGCGTGACTGCCCTTTCAATGGCCCCCTAAAAAAAAAAAACCTGAATATCTAATGTGTCTGACTGTGGGAACGCAGTCATTCATGACGGCATGATATCAACAGCACTGCCAACAGAGTGATTACATTGTTAAGCTCATCCGACTCCTCAACAAGGAGTTGGAAGTCAGATTTAGGTCCAAAATGTATTGTACTAGAAAACAGGGAAGTCACAAGTATCGACACCAAAATTTGTAAAACACAAAAGTATTTATATTCTATTGTTTCGAAAGGTACAGAGAGTACCGCAGTCAATATCTCCGGAATGATGCCAGCATGTGCAGGCGGAGGTTGTGCAACAGGTATGCTATGACTTCTGTGGAAAAACACGCCTCAAAAGTTCAGAATGGAAATATTTAGTGTTTGAGTCAATGAGCAGGGACCAGTTACAGACAAACAAAGTCAGAAGGCACACGACTGCATGGAGAAAACACCTCAACTGTCTAAGTAGCTCAAAGATGAAAATTCTGTTGTGTGCGCAGACTTTCCAGCTGAGAAATGTTCATCTGCTACTTTATATTAGCGACAATCATATTGAAGTGCACATGCAGAAATGTTAACATTGCCATTTGTGAACTAGTTGCCTGTCTTGTAGCAATGTTCCACACACAACATTCAAAAAGGCGAACTTAGCTTGCTTAGGCTAATGTACCTATGGCTCATGATGTAGGCTGGGTGCTACTAATATTGATATTAGGTTACCAAAATTACCATTCAGTCTGTCACCTTATAGCAATGTGCATGTGTTGTCATACTGTATGCAGCAGCCTCTGTGGTTTCCCCAATTATCTTTTCACAGTATGAGAAGGATGTTGAGCAGCAGAGACAGTAAAACAAAACAAACACACAGCCAACTACATCTCAAGCTTTTCAGCAGCTCAGAAAAGGTGACAAAAACATATCCTCGCAAGAAAAAAATACATTTCTTAAATACAGCATTGCTTGCTTTAAATACTTGAAGGTTACATCCCACCCCTTTTTCAAATGTTTACTACATTGAGTCCATTTATGATTATTTGCATTCCTTTTTCATATGTGAGTGAGCTGGGCACTGCAGCAGAGATGCTATGCAACCATAAAAAGTAGTTTTTTTTCCCTCAATATGGTGAAAGCTTGATCAACGTTTTTTTTCAAGTAAGAACAAAAATACATTCAACACAATTTTTTTTGAGTAATGTCGAAATTGGTACAGACAATCATAGAATTTCTGTGATATTAGCACCAACTACCAAATTACTGATAATGTGACATCCCTACTAGAACAGATTATCCTGACAAAACTGGTCCAGGACTATAATCTAGAGAAGTTTATGTTCTGTTCAAAGATACTACTGGGAAAAATCCCTCGTGAGTGGACTCTGCCTCCCTGTTCACATTTGATTTTATCTATGTCAAAAGGAAAATACTGCTGAACACAAAACACACAAGAGTAGAAAACAGCTGTCATTTTGGTATCTTGTCCTGGATACAGACATTAGCTGTATTCAGGAGGTTCATCAAGCTATGACTGTAATTACATTTTTTTCTTTCTTTTTCAATTAATCTGCAGATCAATTCTCCAAAAAGACTTTACTCTCCTGTTTAATAAAGAAAGGACAGAGCAGAAGTCTACTACGCTGCTTTCCTTCAATGCAAAACAGATGCATACACACACTATGCAGACACGTGAATCCTTAACTAACCCTCAATGCAGCTCGAGTGGTGTGACCCCAAATGACTGCATTCACACTTGGTTCTTTGCAGCTGTCCACCTGTGATGTGATCGTCAAATGTGTATTTTAGTGTCAAACGTGCTCACACACTTTGAGCTTTAGCCGGCTAATAACGCTCACGAAGCATCCAACCAACTCAGCAACTTGGGTTACAGCTTAACAAGCTCTTAATTACAGCATGCAGAGCTTCCAAACATTTCAGCAGCTCAGGCAGAAAATGTGATTAATTAAGTGGATGTGAGGAATGTGTCTATTCTAAGGACGAGAGAAGGTGTGTTGTTCTTGGGCGACAATGTCTGGCTGTCAACAGCAAGCTTGGGTGCTGGAAGAATTCGCACAGAAAAGAGGCACTAGGTTGTATTGCTTCATTTTGTTGACAAAATTTATGGCCTTACAAGCATTTTGTCTCAATTTAGGCAGCATTTTCAAGCCTGACACAATCACTATGGGAAAGACAAATGGGTTGATTTGTGGAGAATAAACCCCATCTCTCTCTATTTCTGCAATGCTCTGGCTTGTCTGTCAAATCCAGTTCCGCAGCACACAACAAGAGCAGAACATCTTCCAGTGATTATTAACGGAAACAGCCAGCGAGCTGGAACTTGTTCCACAGTTTCACACAGAGCTCAGACACAGGACTGTTAGCTTGGCCTTAGTGTCTGAAAGAACACAATATGAGTTAGACACAAAACTATATGCCCTGTGACTCAATATTTCCTGGTTGACTGCTCAGTCCAACTGAGTTACAACCCACTTTATTTGTGAGGCCAGTTGTAACATGTATTTGTGGCTCTAAACTCTGGCTCGTGTGGCATGTTTGTCTTATTACCTGCGATTTGCAAAAAATAGCATGACAGATGGTGTAATCACATACATTTTGTAAGGGAGTGTTGAGGAATGAGGAGGTGGTGACGAAAGGACGGGAGCCAAGTTGCAAGTGGATCTCATGTACCTGATGAGTCCAACAGAGCGAGCATATGACGGGAGAAAACACAGAATCACACCCGTTGCCCCCTTCTCCACCCTCACCCTCTTTGTTCTCACCATCCCTCTTTGTGCATTTGTGGGTGTGTGAGGGGAGAGAAACAATGCCGTCCCGCAGAGCCCGGGCACTATAGTCGTGAAAGGGATGCTTGAAAAGAGGAGGGCTGGGCTGCATTCATGCCGTGTGGCCTTTTCCTTACAACTGCGTGTGGGAAGACCCTCTGGGGCACAGACACGCCATTCCTTCAGCAGCAGACATTATAATACAGCAGCCGCACATAGGCGACGCAGACGGGTGAGGAGGGAGGGATGAGGGAGTCTGAACAGAGAAACTTTTCAGACTGAGGAGTGATAAAGACGGAGGGGGGTTGTTGTAAAGGAGACGTGGGATTACTTGCCACTGCCCAAACAATACAAATCATGTCATTTCTCAGACCTAGCAGTACCAACACATGTCAGAGCAGGAACCACGTTAACAAAAACCAAGCCATCATCAGAAACTTTTCAGTATTTAAAGTGACTCTTAATACTTCTGACTTACTTGAGTTAATTACCAAAAGATCATTTCATGAGTTTAATAAATTAAAAAGCTGCCAACAGACTAATAGAAAAAAGACTTATGAATAAATAGAGGTATGCAAAAAAAAAAGTTAATATTGTTAATTTATACCAAGAATGTGAACTTTTAAAGAGATTTTAGGACTGGAGTTGCATTACACATGAACACTGTCCTACATTTAAAAATAATGAACACTTCCTCAACTAGTTCAATCAAGGTATCAAGCTAATCTGTTATGCAAGATGCCGCAGACAAACAACATCAGTTTAGCCAGAAAAAAGGAAACAAACTGATAGATTCAAAATAAATACATGAAATACTTTATTTAAATGAGCTGACTTATTTTTTAAAATCATACTAATGAGACTTGAGCGTTCCTTTAAGGACAGTTTTCCATCACCAACGGTCCCAACGTTAGGCTAACTTCACCAGAATATTCAATGTTACTTCTAATTAGCAACATTAGCGCTGTTTTTCTAATAAAACTTAACAGGCAAACAGCTCAACGACTGTGTTAACTTACCCAGAATAGTATGTTGAATCCAAATAAGAAGTATTTCACGCAGCAGCTGACTTCGGCTCCTTTAAAATGATGGTGTTTTCTGCTCATTCTTCCAAGGATAGTGGAGGCTAACTGGCAAGCTAGGCAACTACTACGACTGGTACTTCAAAAGCTCAGCCAAAGCTACACTTCTTGAACGACTAAAATCACGGTTAGCTGGCTCCATTGGCCAAACAATCCTGAGTTTACTCTCCGGACAGCGCTGAGTCGGTTAAATCGAACATGTGTGGCTAATTATCCCTTTCTTTTTCGCGTTAACCATTAGCTTGCTAGGCCAGCTAGCTCGCAACTTCTACAGTTAGCATTAGCGGCTAACAACAACAAATCCGGATCCAGGGGCACTTAACTGAAGGCACAGACATTCATCTGCAGTTGTGTCGATATCCAAGTTGCCTGGCGTCGGTTTCCAAGCAAACCCCGGGAGACTGAGGTAAAGACGGTGTTTTTTTATAAACTAAACCTCCCTAATGTTATCTGTGTTACTGCTCCGTGGCTTGTAGTCTTCATCCTTGTTGTTTTGTGCTGTAAAACAAGCCCCTGCTGTCAAACGACAAAATCACTGCGCTGCCTTTCGCCCTTTTCACCTCAAGAGCGGCCTCTTGTGTCTCAATGGAGGTTTTCACTGAATCAACGGCAAAAAGAGGAATAACTGAAGCATCCTAATACACCCCTTCAGCTTGATCACACAGATATTAAGTGCCACAGGCGAGGTTAACACTGATTCACATGTGCAACAGGAACTGCCTAGGATTATTATTTAATTTAGGGAAAAATGTGGGAGCATCATCAACAACATCATTTTAATCCCATGACATACAGTCCATGTTGTTTATCTCACCATTCACAGCAAATCGACTATACATAACAACCTAGCATGTGCTGCTTTAAAGTTTTAATTCAGTGTGCAAAAGTAGAAGAGTTGTGAATGAGAAACCTTGTGGGTAGCTGTCTTGCAAATCAATTAAATATGTGTGTCACAGAGATATCACTTTCCCCCCACAAAGAAACAGCTGTGCAAAAGGATGCTAATCAGGATCCAGGTTGCCAGTCTGTAGGGTGAAAATCATATTACTACAAGTGGCTGTGTTTCTGACATGAGCTTTTTGTCCTCTCGGGTCCTGAGTGTGAGTTTTTATTTTAAAATCTAACAATGCTTTAAAATAATAATAATGCATCAAAATCAATATTGGTGCTAATTATTGACATCCCAGACTGTGATAGGAAAAAAAGAATATTCAACTTTACACTTATTATTGGAACAATTTTCATTTTTTAGCTTTTTTCATTAGAGCAGCAACGACAATGGAGTAGTATTAACAAAGCATGCATAATTATGCAAAATTAAACACTATGTAGTTATCCAGTATGTTACAAAAGTGAGTGCACCCTTCACATTTCTGCAAATATTTTATTATGTCTTTTCATTGGAAGAAATGACACTTTGCTACAATGTAAAGTAGCCACTGTACAGCTTGTATAACAGTGTGAATTTACTGTTCTCTCAAAATAGCTAAATGCACAGCTATTAATATCTAAACCGCTGCCAACAAAAGTGAATACACCCCTAAGTGAAAATGCCCAAATTGGGCCCAAAGTGTCAATATTTTGTGACGCCACCATTATTTTCCAGCACCGCCTTAACCGTCTTTGGCATGGAGTTCACCGGAGCTTCACAGGTTGCCGCTGGAATCCTCTTCCACTCCTCCATGATGACATCATGGAGCTGGCGGATGTTAGAGACCTTGTGCTCCTTCACCTTCCGTTTGGGGATGCCCCACAGATGCTTAATAGGGTTTAGGTCTGGAGACATGCTTGGCCAGTCCATCACCTTCACCCTCAGCTTCTTTAGCAAGGCAGTGGTTGTCTTGGAGGTGTGTTTAGGGTCGTCCCAGTTTCTGAAGGGAGGGGATCATGCTCTGCTTCAGGATGTCACAGTACATGTTGGCATTCATGGTTCCCTCAGTGAACTTTAGCTCCCCAGTGCCGGCAGCACTCAGACCATGACACTCCCACCACCATACTTGACTGTAGGCAAGTCTTTGAAATCCTCTCTTGGTTTCCGCCACACACACTTGACACCATCTGAACCAAATAGGTTTATCTTGGTCTCATCAGACCACAAGACATGGTTCAAGGTAATCCATGTCCTTAGTCTAAAGGTCTTCAGCAAACTGTTTCCGGGCTTTTTTGTGCATCATCTTTAGAAGAGGCTTCCTTCTGGGATGACAGCCATGCAGACCAATTTGATGCAGTGTGCGGCATATGGTCTGAGCGCTGACAGGCTGACTCCCCACCCCTTTCAACCTCTGCAGCAATGCTGGCAGCACTCATACGTCTGTTTTCCAAAGACAACCACTGGATATGACGCTAAGCACGTGCACTCAGCTTCTTTGGTCGACCATGGCAAGGCCCACTCTGAGTAGAACCTGTCCTGTTAAACCGCTGAATGGTATTGGCCACCATGCTGCTGCTCAGTTTCAGAGTGTTGGCAATCTTCTTATAGCCTCGGCCATCTTTATGTAGAGCAACAATTCTTTTTTTCAAATCCTCAGAGGGTTCTTTACCATGAGGTGCCAGGTTAAACTTCCAGTGACCAGTATGAGAGTGTGAGAGTGATAACACCAAATTTAACACACCTGCTCCCCATTCACACCTGAGACCTTGTAACACTACCGAGTCACATGACACCGGGAGGGAAAAGGCTATTTAGGCCCAGTTTGGACATTTTCACTTAGGGGTGTATTCACTTTTATTACCAGTGGTTTAGATATTAATGGCTATGTACTGAGTTATTTTGAGGGGACAGTAAATTTACACTGTTATACAAGCTGTACAGTGGCTACTTTACATTGTAGCAAAGTGTCATTTCTTCAGTGTTGTCCCGTGAAATGATATAATAAAATATTTGCAGAAATGTGAGGGGTGTACTCACTTTTTACATACTGTAATTGATTGCTGTTTTTGCTTTCACTTTCCTGCATTTCCTGCAGATGACATGCTAAAATGCCTGCAAGTTTTAAAATAGGAATGACACATACTAATTATGACAAACAGGGGACACTAAAGTGCAATTTTATATTTATTTTTTTAAAACTGTGTTTTCTAGCCAGGCAAATTACCTCATTTAAATGCTTTGACAAGTTACTTTAACAGAAAATCGATCCTACTACAGAATATATGAAATTCTTTGCACTATGTTGAGGAGCAGATGGTTGTTGTACAGACTTTGTTCAAACAGAGCTGCTTTATTTGAACTTCTGTCTGGAGTCCTACAGATGGCAGTCTATGAACCTGTGATAAATATGGCTTTAGTTTCCTTTACTTCCCCCCGGGTGCTGCTGTTTGGGACATGCCAGTCCCCTAACTAGCACTGCAAATATGTAATATGTTGCACTGGCAGTGAACACAACACAAGACTGTAAAACTAAAGGAACAAGCTTGCAAGTGTGGCGGTTGTTGCTACATGTAAACAAATTGCAAGCAAATGCATCAGTAAGTGGCATATAAGTACATGTGAATTATATATTAAAGCTAATTGTTTTTGATTTACTACTTTGTATTAGAGGTTTCTTAATATGTCTTAAAACAGAAGCTCATTATAGCTCTTAAACTGCATCAGAATACACTAACTACATCGTCATACAATTTTAATATAGGGGCAGTTAATGTTCTTTAAGGGACCAGATGAAATATGAGTCCATGTTTAGGTGGAACCGTACAGGATTACTGTAGCTCTGCATATGTTATTTACCTTAATGCTCCAAGTTCACACTGAGGGCAAATTCAATAAATAACATAAGCGCTAATTTAACTGTTTAAACATTAACTTCTTGAATGTGAATTATTGTGCATCCCATGAGCCACTTCAGATTTTATTTAGATGTATATATAAAAATGGGAAATTACTAGGGAACTGCTACTCCAGCTTCCACTATTTTTAGTCATATCGCTGCCTTGAGTGCAGGGTGCAATGAACGAAGGTATTAAAATAAGAGGCACACAAAAAGTATTTAATTTGGTGTGTCATCTTTTATTTTGCATTGATTCATTCAGAAATAATACAGTTACGAAATGCAACATGAGTTGTATTGATACAAGGGCAGGCATGCAATCACAGAACCACAAACACCTGCTTGCAAACTCAAAAATGTAATGATTCTTTTCTCTGTTTGAGGAGTCTGTCCAGAGGTCGAAACCAAATCATGACAGTGATATTCTCAGTCCTGCAGAAGGAACCAGGTCACCATGTAGCAGGAGTCCCTGTCACTCAAAAGACGCACAGAGTAAATATTTAGAAATGTGCTGATGCTTTTGGCTGACGAGTCGGGGAGTGAAGGGATGATCTGTTGTGCTGGAACAGAACTGGGCTAAGGTGGGAATGGTGTTAAATGGTTTCATGCTCGACTTGAAACAGAGAACTAGTCTGGCAGCAGTAATGTTTGCAGCTAATTGCCATTATCATGTCAACATGTTGCATTACATAGGGCTGGTGTTTTTTTTGTCTTTTTTTACAGTAGATCATTTATTTGCAGGTTAAATGGATTAATGACACCTGTCTGAGCAAATCAAGTTTTAAACAATGCCATTTTAGCCATTGAAATGGAATGAGCAGAAGTGCAAATCAAGTATAAAAAGAAACTTTAGAAGTTAAAGAGAATGTACATTAGAGTTTTATATGTATTCGAAATACATATCACTTCACCGATCTTGTTCTTACAAACACTTTACAACATGCAACATTCTTCTAACCTTTTTTTTCACAACATCTTGCACCTTCTGTACTTGTGTGACAAACAACCTCATCTTCACAGACCCTTTGTACAATGCATTTGAATCAGTTCCTCCTGAAAGATATTTTTAAAAGACTATTTGTGGTCCACAAATGCACAACACCAACTTTGACATCTTTCTCCTGAAGCATGGAAACAGTGTTTGATTGAACGTGTATGTCAATGCCCTATTTCACCTTCACATAACTGTTCCTTTTCAACACTCCCTTTTTTTGTCATCCTTTGTCAGTCTGTCTGTAAAGCTTACATTCATTTGAGCAAATCCAGTACTTTGAGCAACATATGTACACTGCGGTAAACTGATTATTGCACTGAGATAACTATACATATGATTCACTATACATTAGTTAAACTGTGGCGAATACTTTCACCTTTCATGATAATGTGAATAGCATGTGTCCTACCTACCACTGTGCTTTTGTGATTAAAAAATGTGGAAAATCTTTTCACTGTATAGTTGAATTTGGTAATTTACTAACACAATACAATAAGAATGCCTCAGCCAAAGCACTGTACAGTCCATTGAGCTATATATTTACATATTCCATGTGTCCCTTGTATGCCTTAAAATGTTAAAATCTCTTACCATTTTGACTTGCTTCTGACTGCAAATATAGTAATTGATTAATAGCGTTCAAAACTGTTACTTCACTGAACAATGTTTAACTGTAATGGTGATTGTGAAGGTATGTTTGTGGTGAAGAACATGAAAAAGTATAATATTTATTTAAAGTGAATTCAAATATCTTTGGTTATTTCGAGTCTTTGTACTTTTTGGTATGTAAGAAGCATACAAGCCAGCAAAATGCAGTTTGTAAAAAGCTTGTTCTTGTCAGTCCTTACTATGTATGTGCGTTATATAAAATACTAAAACTACCTCGATACAATATTTACTGTTGTCTAGAATCAGCAATCAAAGGCACAGAAAGGTAACTTGTGTAATATTAGCCTGATGAAACGTCATCAGAAAGTCTTGTTCTGAGCGATCCAATGCCACAAAAGTCTATGAAACTGAATGGATGCTTTAATTGACATCCAGTGACGCCCTCACAGATCAGTTGAGACAGTGCTTCTCTTCACCCTCAGGCTACCTCCCCATCCACGGGGGCAAGTGTTATAGGAGTGTAGGCCAGGTGACCGAAGGCCCGAATCTTCAGACTCCACAGAGGCATCAGAGTCGGTTAGAGAGCGAGTGTTGTAGAGCCTCACAGGTGAGCAGATTCTCTGAGTTGGAGTGGGAGGAGGGCTGGCGAAAGTCGGGGACTGGGAACCCAGTGCCCGTGACTGGAAGGGGCTGATGGGTGGTTTGTTACAGTCGTAGCCATGGTGGGAATTTCCCAGAGGGGAGATGGGGAGGCTGTGACCGCTCAGTGCACCAGGGGAAGGGCTGTTTTTACGTTTGGCTGCATTGATGATGTTCTTGGCCAGGAGGCGGTGGTTGGCTTTAGAGTCTAGATTATTAACAGTGGGGGACATGCAGCGACTGTCTTTGGGTTGGGGAACAGGAGAGCTGGCAGAAGATGTATACAGAGGTTTGGCTGCAGGGAAGGACAAACTGGTTTGAAAAGGTGCAGGAGACTGGGAACGTGAGCCCCATGGAGGAGAGACAGGAGATGTGACTGCAGATGTTTGGGAGGGCCTGGATGTGGAAATAAAGGCACTAGAGGACTGGATATTCTGGCTTACCAATGGGGATTGACATCTTGATCCCCAAGGAGGAGAAGTAGCTGTAGAAGATTGTAATGGTGGGGATGTAGGAATGGAAGAAAGGGTAGAAGATTGTGTTTTGTGGCTCACCACTGGGGACTGGCATCTTGATCCCCAAGGAGGAGAGCATGGGGATGGGGCTGTAGATGTTTGGGAGGGTCTGGATGTAGAAGAGGAGGCAGTAGTGGAGGGCTTGTTATTCTGGGTTACTACTGGGGACTGATTTCTTACACCCCAAGGAGGAGAAAGGGGAGAAGAAGTTTTAGAAGTTTGGGAAGGTCTGAAAGCAGAAGTGGAGGACTGACTGACCATTGGGGACTGACTTCTTGAACCCCATTGAGGAGAGCAGGGAGAGGTGGCTGTAGCTGTTTGGGAGAGTCTGGATATGGAAGTGGGGGTAACAGTGGAAAACTGAATATTTTGACCGGCCATAGGGGACTGGCATCTGGTACTACTGGGAGAGGATACAGGAGAAGTGACTGAACGGATGGAGCTAGACATGGTGGTGGAAGGGTGGCTGGTTTGGAGGTTGGATGTCCAGGTTCCAGTGGATGGGCCTGCTGGGCTGCTGAAACGTCTGGCAAGGCTGGGAGTCCTGGTTGGTGCTGGTGTCTCACTGGGAATTTCAGCAGGGGAGGCCTCCTTTGGTGTCTGTTGGACCATGAAAAATAGTACTTTTAAAACCTTGGAAACATTAATTCAAAGATACAACATATACATTTATATGTTTCCTATACAATTTTTGGAGAAACAAGTAATAATGTAAAGGTTTTAATTTGGCCATGACAGGATGTTTTGTTCATAAGCCAAAGGCATTTTGTTGTGAAACTTCGCTAAGCAATTCCATAGGAACAATTTACATTTGTAATAAGTAAGTCTGTTTTAATAAAATAGCATAGCCTCAGCAGCATTCAGGTCATCTATGTGCGTCCCCTCCTCCTATGTGTGTTCCTTTAGTAAGCCTGGCTACTAGGACACATAGACCCAGTCTTTAGTGTCTCTCTCAGGTTACTGTTATGAGGTACTTCTGAGGTGGTTAACCTTTGCAGGGATATGAAATTACTTGACTGAAGTGAGGGCTGCAATCCATCTTATGCCTATATTAATTAAGAATTAACTGTCTCTGCTTGGGATAATAACATGAGAACAGTCTGTAGTGTTGTAAACTGAACTTGTAGGAATTTGTATAGTCTTAGGATGAATGTTAGTGGTCATATTTCAAAAGTTCAGGGCTTTTGAAGAAACAAGGCCCTCATCAAGGGCAATAACATGTGTCTCAATGTCTGAGCCCCTCAAGATCAACAGGACCAAAGTTCAGGTCATAACATGAACACACATAAGTAACATTCTTATGCAAGTGTGAAATATCTGGTAACGGAAAGGTTAATAAGTAATTATTTCAGAACTTGAAATGTCACATACTGTGTTCCAAAATAGATCTGCCTCCTGTTGCAAATTATCTGTGTACTTAACGGAGGCACATTGTTTTTTAGCATGTTTAAGTGTTCACAGTGATTGCACAAAAGGCAGGAAAATGAAATGGCAAACCCTTAAGAGTGAAATTAATGGCTAAAAGAGGCCAGTGGAGTCAGAAAATAAGAAACAGGAGAAAAAGGTCACTGCAGAGTGTTAGAATAAAGCTTTAATCAGGGAAGGAAAGATTCAGTCATAACACAAAAACAGATAGGATAACAGCAGAAAAGAGCAGAGAGTCAAGGTTTATGAAAAGAAACAGATAAAATCCCTGCAGTGTGAAACAACAGGGATTGACAAGCTAGGAAAACGATGTATATGTAGGTCCATAATACAAATTTGTATGCCACCAGCAGATTTGAGACCAAAGAATCCAAGCACACAATGTATATTTAGGTAGAACATGCTGCAAAGCAGAGTAGATTACCCTGAAGACATAAAGACATAAAAGGAGCTCTCTTGCTGCAACTTTCCCGTCAGTGAGCAGCATTAAATTGCAAATCGTAGATCATAAAGCAGATGCTAGACCATCTGTTAAAGTGCTTTGTGAAGCAGCATCACCCTGGTGCCCAGTGGAAAAAGTGTGAAGTTGTTTCTCATCATATTTTAAAATGTACTGAAAATGGAAGATTTTGAGTGCTTATGTGCTTAGCGGCTTTGGGAATGGCATCTGATTTTGATTACACCAAAGCACGTTTTTTATTTTCTATGGATGATTACTGAATTACTGGGAAAATAGACAGTTGTATATTCTCTGAACAGCAAAATACATTCCTTTAGAAAATCTTATAAGATGCAGACAAGGTCTGGCCCTAGCTGAAACTACTAGATAATTTATCCTCCACTTAATGTTAGAGATTACAAGATTCGAGATTTTGCTCTTTTAAATATCTACAATGCAAGAGACAAAGAGGCACAAGAAAAGAAGAAAAAGAAGGCAAAAAGTGCAGGAAATTGTAACTTTTAGCCCAACTAAACTCAGTTTCAGTTTTATCATGTGTTTCATTTCCAAGAAATCCCTCTGATGTAAACAAGCTTTCTAAAAATGGTACAGAGAGGGTTTCCACACCTGTGGGGCAATCCCTGCCTTCTTGGCTGAAAATGTGGGCCTTGGTGCTTGTACTCCTGACCGAGGAGAGGACACTCGCTCTGGAGAAAAGGCAGACATGGGAGAACTGATCCTTGGATGCCCAGGGGCTGGACTGGATGGATACTCTGGTCCTCCTGTGGGGCTGAGAGGCAGCTGAGGAGACATGCACTGGAAGCGAGAGGGGGAGCTGGTAGGTAAGGAAGTCTGTCTAGAGAAAGTTTGGGGGGCCATTAGGTTCTTGGCCTGTGGTGCTCCTCTGGGAAGTGTACTAATGGGGTCCTTGACTGGGTTAATGATGAAGAGGGAAGAGTTAAGCTGGTATGGGCGGTGCCTTGACAGGTCCATCTCAATCTTGGAGCATCCGTTCTCTAAAGGAGGCGGCTCTGGAACTGGCTCTGGTGCTGCAGCTCTTTGTCTCGGTTTTTGCTTGACAGCCTGTTGGGCCTTTAGATTCTGTGAAAGCTGAGCACTAATGTCAGAGTTTTTAGCAATGGCCTTGACTCTACCAGGCATGTTTGATGGATAAACCCAGGATGGTGGCAGAGACATTGTGGGAGAAGGAGACCTAATCTGTCCCGGATTCTGCTTCTCAATAACATATTTTTCCATCCTTGACTGGCGCTTGGCAAACAACTCAGCCCCTTTTCCTGACACATTGGTAAGGGTCTGCTCTGGCCGGTGTTCTGCCCTCGGTCGGGTCCTCGAGCTCTTGAGACAAGACGCCCATTCTGGAGCTTTTGCTCCTTCCATCTTCACCTCTTCCTTGGCAAGGAAGTTGGAAGCCTCTGCACCCAGAGCCAGTAACTCTTCTTCAGATTGTGGCTCAGGCATAGACCTGAGTCCATGTTTCTTCCTTTCATCTGCCCCCTGCACCAGAGAGAGCAGCTCAGGGTTTGGAGCCACAATTTGCTTCTCTTTGAATGTGAACATTGACTTCTTATTTGCCCTCCTGGCAGCGCTCTCCTCCAGTATCCCTGTTTTGATTGGAGATACCACTTTACTCTCTCCAGCAGGGTGAGGAACAAAGGCGGAGGGCTTTGGGGCTGTAGGAGGACCACAGTGGGGCATAGGTGGGTACTGAGAACCAGGGAGATGGGATGGTGGAGGAGAGGAAGGGGACATGACAGGGGACACTGGAGGCGGACTGGAGTAGTAGGTCTGAGGAGGTTGGTTTGTGAATGCTGGTAGAGGAGGTGTAGGATATGATGGAGGAGGAGGGGGAGGTGACGCCACGGCAGGTTGGGGAACAGGGACAGCAGGGAGAGCAGGAGTGGAGTATGAAGGAGGAGGAGGGATGCCCATGACAGGACTGCCTGCCTCTGGAGATTGCACTGTCGGCGGTGAGAAAAAGGGTCTGGCAGTTCTGTTGATGATGGCGGCCGACTGCTTGGATGTGGATAAAGATGCTCTCTCAGGTCCAGAGGTACTGTGACAGCCATTAAGAAGCTTTGCAGCAGGAACTGGCCCTGTGTGGCCTCCATTTATCTCTGCCTCCCCTTCAGCAAGTCCCATCACCACTGGATCAGTGTGATTACCTCCTGGGGGAATCTCATGCTTGACATTGTCCGCTAGCTCTTCGTGGATTTCATCTCTTATCTCTTCCTCTTCCTCCTGCTCTTCCTTGACAGGGAGGAAATGTCTCTCCTGGATAACATTGCCCTCCATGTCCTCCTCTTTGTGAAAATCTCTACCTGGTTCGTCCATGATATCGTCTACTGAATGTACACTTGAGAAGAGTGGCTTGGTAGCACTATTTTTAAAGTTCAGTTCTCTATCTTTTTCCTCACTGCTCTTCTCTGCCCATGTTAGTTTGTTGGACGAAGTGTTGGTTTTTACATCCTCAGCTTTGTCCTCCTCTGACCCCTCTCCACAGCTTTGGAGCGTGAAGGCATTGACTCTCTGCTTGCGACGATTGAAGAGCTGCACTCCCCTGGAGCTGGAGTTGGAAGGGATGGTGAGCTGAGCTGCGATGATCTGACTCCTGACGCGAGCCTCCTTTAGCTCCTTCTCTGATAGACTGGCACTCCTGGTCAGATCTGAATTGAAACAGACAAGGAGACAGGGGACAGACAATTCAATGAGAGCAACAGGGAAGCTTGTCGTTTCATCTCGCTGCGATGTCTGATAAATGATAAAAAGGGGCTCAAACTTTGGTAGACTTTGCAACGTGCTTCTTTGCAAAGGCAACTCCCTCAACATCTAATTAAAGCTTACCAAACTGCTTTTATGTACAAATAGGGAGAACCAGTAAGGACAAATTTTTAACAAGTCTGGGAATGAATATTCTCTTTAAAAGCCACATAATTGTTTTTGCACCATATGGTTTTGATTGTTCTTCGCAGTACTTCTTCCAACCAATCTAACGAGAAAAATAAGGCTTTGTGGACATTTGACTCAGCAGACCAAAGAGTTAGACAATGAGCTAGCAGACGTAGGCGGAGAAACATTTGAAATAAACATGTTAATAAAGAGGCCCAGCTTGTTGTGTAAAGTTAATAAAAATGATCTGGGTCAATGTCTGCTACAGAGCCAAAAGAAATCCCTGTCAGTCAGTGTGTTACACTGATTCTGCAGGTTTGCTGATTACTTTGAAATTATGAGATGAAACATGTCTATGGTAAAACTGATAGTTTGTTTTCTGAGCTTAAGAGCTCCCTTCCAGGCAACGGAGCTATTTCCTCTGCCATCTGCAGTAGTCCCTCCCTGAGCATTCCTCCACCGCTGAGAAAACTCCCTGCCTGTGCTTCCAGCATGCCTTTGGTTTCTCTCTGTAGTTAATTTGTGCAATACTGCAGCTCAAACCCTTAATAGACCATTTTTACAATCTACAGCTTCCAAAAATGACATTTTTTCACTGCTGTCTATAAACATACTATACAATCAAGTGTTCCCATCTTAAATATAGGGACTACATCATACTTCAAAGTTCACGAGAGGAAAATCAAAGTAGCCACTTTGCTTTTTTTTAACTAAAATCCTGCAGTCAGAGAGTCTTTGATGGACATTTTCGAGGAAAATAAGTTGTTATGGTGACACATCTGGTAGATTATTCATCTAATTCTTGCTACTCTGACTGATGGAAGATAGTTAATGTCCCTGTAGGATTTTTCTCAGACAGCTGGCATAGCCATGACTCTGTATTAATTTCATAAGGTGATGGATCCAGACAGCTACATTATTTGATGTAATCATGTGCCAATCACAATAATAATGTGTAAATCAATCACTTGTAAAGCTGTCCTATAGAACTGATTGTTCATGCAGTTTTTCCTGGCACAGAGTATAAAGCTAACGTGATCATTCCCCTAGTAAGAAGGAATAATATGCATCTGTCATTGATTTTACAGACTTTAAGTCTGCCTTCACAGTAATTGAATTAACTCTTTGTGAGGTACCCTTGAGTTCCTTTAACATAATCCCAGCTAAAGTTCAAGAGCCTGATATATCTAATTTCCATCTTATTGTTTATATATATAAAACATGCACTCCGGAGACCATTTTTATTATAAAAAGTATAATATATTTACATATATAGTATTGCATTCTTTTTGATGGCATTGTTTTTTTCTGCAAAGAAATGTTATCAATATGTCAAATCACTCAACCTGACACCCAGTGGAGACATATGGACCACATTACATATTTGTGGCAGTATAACAAGGATAAAAGCATTATCCCACAGCCCTTTAAACAAGCACCGCTATTGGCATGAGCATAAATCACCTTCTTTTATAGACTACAGCAGAGAAATGAACCAACCTATCACACAGGTACTTACTGCATAGTCAGTGCTTTTTATCAATGTTGTCAATATGGGTGGGAACACCAGCGCAGTTCCCAGTGAAGACTTTTATTAGTTATTTACTGTCAATAATTCATGCTAGCTGAATATACCAGAGCAGTGGAGCTTGAAATGAAATGTCCTCTCCATAAACATCCAACTTGAGCTGGAGCCAGATTGGTTATCAAGTAACATGCAGGTGCAAATCCCATCAGAGACCAAAATATAAGTGATACTTTTTGTTGAATGTGGAATTTTGATTTGATTTTTTCAGTTAATTTGCTAGTAATTCATAGAAAACAAATGTCATGTTAAATGTTATAATGCATAAAGATGTTAATCATCAACCAACATCTGGAAATAAATCTGACATGAATTTAAAGTTACAGTACAGATTACAAATCATAGATCACACGATGAACTGGTTGCACTAAAAGCTCAAAGGACTTTCCTCACAACTTTTTCAGTTATGGGGAAAAACTAACATGACGTTTGTGGACAGTAGCCGGTGTCTTCTGTTACAAAAAGAACACAGTGCCACTTATTAAGTCATGTTTCTTAACAAAGCAGAAAGTTACTTCTCAGCTATAATTCCAGACTTTAAAACATACATTCTCAAGTTTTCTGAAAGTTTACTCATCCCTCTGGATCCACTTTAGTGCCTAGTCCCTTACCTTTTTCGTGTCAAAACTCAGAGCTCCGCTGTTTTGTTGTACTTCCACCAGAGTTTTCAATTTAACTGCGTCTGATAGCTTCACACCCCCTTTCTGGAGCGAGACGCAGGATCGGATTTCTTTTCCTGCACAGTCCAGCACACGGACGAACAGGGAGGGAGGGGGTCTGTAGCTGGAGGCTGTACTGTCTGTCAGTCAGCCTCCAGCTTTCTTTCACTTTTAAAAAAAAACTGCTTCCACAGGCTTTTGACTAATCATAAAAACTGAGACGTGCCTCTGAGAACAAAAGCTCAGTGCTGCTCTTGAGAAAGTATTGATGCAGCAGCAGCAGCTGTAAAGAGACTACACTTTGTTTTGACAGTTCTGGAGTGGTGTCCAATCAATGGTAAGTATTGAGCAGCTTATCTCTGTCTAATGTCTTGCGATGGCAGGGAAGCGTCTAACCCTTGTTACATCCTTTGAAGTGCAACCCAGAGATACTCCAGCCTATGTTTATATGGATTAGACCACTGAGACTCCAGAGCTCAGGCACCTGACCCCTGCTGCCCTGCATGTCAGCCAGGATATCGCCATGTGTGTTTATTGTGCACTCTCTCCAACCAAGTGTCTGCCCTCTTTGAACCCTCTGGGCCTTGAGCTCCAACCTGCAAGGGCAGGAGAGGAATTTCCTGTCCTCTAGCGGAGACAAAAAGTCAATCCTCCGCACTGATGCAAGAGCCACTACATCATATTTTCTACCACCTCCTTTCTCTGCCTCATCTTTCTGCCCTGCGTCCCATCTCCTCAACCCTGCGTGGGTGAGAGCAGACAGAAAAACTCCCCCTCAGCAGTGGGATTTAAGTCTGGGGGCCAACCCTGCATTTGTGTATCAAAGGTCAGATTACCCTGTCGGATGTTATCTTTCTCCGGGTGATGGCTGCGGGGTGAGCGGGATGACAGCACCGGCCCCCGTGGGTGATGTGTGAAACGGTATGGAAAGACAAGGATTAACAGGGGTCCTGGGATCTCACCAGACTGAATGTGACCTCAGCTCTCAGTGGATCCCATGGGAGAAATACAAGCCCAGCAACAGAGGTGGAAACCAAGCTCTACTACTCATTGTGTTACTTTTACGAAAGGTCTCGGCAGAGAAATAGTCGACCCCAGTCAGAGCCTTTGTGTTGTTTTTGGTGATCTGTGTTCCATTCGAGGAAACTAATTAGTGAGTAATGAGTGATGGGAAGGGTGTTGGAAGTACAGAGGCTGTAGATCTTTATCAGGTACAATTATTGGGTGGCCATGACCTTTCTGTTATAATGCACAATGTGTTTTCACTCACTTTGAAAAGTGCATCTGACTAACTTGTCGCCACCCAGAGGTAGTTATCCATCCAATACTTATTGTACTGTGTTTTCCACATTGTAGTTTAACAACAGGTTTTGGTGTTATTATGATGTGTGGATTCTTTTTTGTACTTCCTTGGGAGTTGACAGCTGTGAAAGTAAAAAAAGAAGAGCCTTCCAAAGTTTCCAAACAGCTTTTCCCACAAGTTAGTCATAGTCAGCGGCTGTGCTGTATATTAAGACAGCACTTTAGCAGTGATGCATGATTGCATTTCCATTGCTGCTTCGGCAGACTGAATTTTAAGGCATTGAAACAGATGTTTCAGAGAGCATCTCACTATGTCAGGTTGCACTGATGAGTCTGGGTTGCCTGTTTTCTCTGCCTTTCTCAGCAATAGATTTCTCTGCTATAATGATATACTGTAGCCACACTGTAGCAGTGATGCAACATGTAGCAAACAAACCTCCGGAGATGTATTTACAGCTACAAATCTGTGTCATGAAGCAACAAAACATTTTCTTGCTGCAGCTCAAACACCCCAAATAAGGAGCAAAAATGCCAAATAAACAAACACTTACTTGTTTTCCGGCTCGTGTGTTCTTTGCCGAGTCCTGTCTTCTCCCATGATGCATTGTAGTCTGTACCAGGGGTGTGCATGTCTTGTGTGATCTGGAAAGGTTTTCTCAATCCTCCTGGACTCCAGCTCACCCCTCTCCTGACAGACATATGTCCCTTCTCCATCGCTACTCACAAAAGAACACTTCTGTTTCAGTCTGTCCTGCTAAAATGAAGCCGTCAGTCTGGTTGGAAATTGGAAGTTTTACTCCTTATTGGCAGGCAGTGAATACGCTTAAAAAAAAACAAACAAAAATGGAAAAGTCGTAGCTCAGCTTTCCAGGTTGTTGCTTCCGGTGGTGGCTCCACTTTCAGCAATAATCCTTCCAAATGTTGTCCTGCAGTCAGCCGAAATTCTGACAAAAGAAGTGCGCTCTGACTTTGGTCTTCTTGAAATGTTGCTCTCTGTCTAACAGGACCTCCCAGGAGGGTCAGCTCCAAAGTGTCTTGGATGAGTTCCCATGGACAAAAGCCACGAAAATTGCACAAGTTTGTTGTGCTCTGTTAAAAACCTGGCATAGAGTGCTGAGAAATAGTCCAGTTTGCTCTACGTGCATCTCTCTAGTACTCCGTCCTTCTTTCCCAGATGTTGCTCTTCCTCCTCTTCTATTTTAGTCACCAAAACAAGCTTTTTGTCTGCATCCCAGCCTCCAGCCAGCAGATTACTTTTCTTTCGGAGAAAACGATCTGCCCTTTATCTTGGAGATCATAACTCTACGGTGACGTGAAGGGAAACTGTGTATATGAGAGCTTCCTGCTGTTAGGTGCATGTGTGGAATAACATTTCACTCTGGAAAGGTCATTCCAGCGACTGGTTTGTATTCAGTGTTCAAAAGCATTCAATTAGAGTTCATTTATTCTGAGATACTGTGTTATTTCTGATACATTAAAGCCAGGTACAGTCTCTAAAAGCAGGATAATCGATTCCTCTCTTCTGCTTTTTTCAGGAAACCACAACTGAGAGAGAGTTTTTATTTCTTTTGGTGGTAGTCTTGAATGATACAGAATGCTACAGCAAAGGATTCACCGTGAGTTAAGTAATTCTGTGGTCAACAGCTTCACATTCGATCCATGTAGAAAAGATTTGATTTGTGAGTTCTGTTTGTTCAACCAGTCGGCAAATAAAACTGCTTAATCTGCTGCTGCCTGCACTTTAATCACTTCCGTTGTTCATTTTATCCCCAGAGGAACCTGCAAAACAAAGAAACCCAGGTTAAAATGCAATTATGTAAAAGTCCAAAGCATTTGAATGAACTTTTCTTTAATTGTGTTATGCAAATATGACATTTACAAAGACAAAAGCAAGATGTTCCATCTGCGTATAACTTCTCCATCATTGCTCTTTGAGTAATGGAGTTTGAACCCACTGCTTTGTGCTGGACTTAAAGCATTAACTATGATGGTTTCAAGAAAGCAGTACAAAAGGCCTGACCTTTTATGTCGACAGAGAGTCTGCTGTTTTTATAGAGTTTTGAGAATGTGGCCTGAAGAATGTTTTAATATACTCAGCCTGGCTCGTCTAACACTTTAGATGAACACTGGTTTACTTCCAGGAAACATAAGTCTCAACTTATGTCCACTTTTGAGACAAAGATAAAGATCTGGCTTCTCACTTTGAACTGACAGGGTGGAGAAGGAAATGAGAAGCCTTTATAAAACTGATAAACGCAGCGTTGTCTCCAATGAAGTGAGGAAGGTTTGACTGTTGGAAATCTGTATGAAACCTGCCAAAGATTCCCATTTATCTCTGTCTGTGATATGATACAGTAGGTTGAGAACAGAGATTGACAGATTTCCATGAAGGAAGAGACAAGCACGAATGTCCTACAGTGACCCCCCTCTTATCCTGCAAAGTATTTCATTAGATCAAGAGTGTCATGTTCCCCCTTCAAAGCCGATAAGAGCCACTGGCAAAGTTTGTAATGATAAACCAGTGTTTGCACATCCTCGTCCTTGATCAGACTTGCCTCTCCTTGAAGCTGATCAGGGTTGCATTTGTTTTTGCTTGTGAGTCACTACTAGAACACTCAGTGGTGGGAGAACTACACACATAATCATTATTTTCAAATGCCTTTTCAGACATTCCTCAGAGGCATAGCAACCATGCTCACATTCATCTTTTCCTCAGGTGTGCGAGCGCCCGTTGCATCCCTTGAAGAGACACTCGGCTGAAACAACAGCTGAGTCATGACAGCATGTAAGAGGACTTTCTCATTGGTCCCTGAACACAATCAGCCCAAACAAAACTCTGCACCACCGAAAGACACAAATCCTGAATCAAAAGAGAAGGCGAGTATTGTTTAGACACTCCGACAATAGCTCTTTGATTCCTCCAGATGTGCGATCCGGGTTTGGAGCCATCTCATTTGGAAACTGACAATGGCTTTTATAGGTTTGTCCTCACCGTGTCATTTTGCCACAGTGGTTTTTATAATATTTTCTTTATTCCCAGTTGTCTTTGTTGTGCCAAAATTTCATGTTTCCTGTAATCAGCGAGAACAGAGGTGAACACATGTCAAGGACGTGTCCTACGTCGCTGTAGCAGATTGATTAAAATATGGCTTGATTTCCATCCTTGATCCAATCTGCAAATATTTATTAAGCGCCAGACACAGAACAGATGTAGAATACTTAAAACTGACAGCAGCGGAGATGCAGATTTGACTCTGGGTCAGAAAACAAAACACCAACATATGGAGTGTTGAAATCCTCATCTGCCACAATCTTTTTTATTCCTTTTTTTTCTGTCCCGGCTTGTTAATGTGCAGCTTGGGTGTTGTGTTTCTTCCAAACTAACTTGTGATATTTACTTCACTCCAACTCTTATCTACTTGCCAAACCTGATGGTCTGATATCATTTCCATCAACACCCTGTCTCCAGTCACCTTGAAGATCATAAAGTATTTTACACTTGGCTTTCTGTTTTCCAGTGCCACCCTTTAACCTTGATCAGAATCAAGGATCTAACTTACAATTTGGCCCCTGGGTCACTGTGCATGGTCAACGTCTCTCTACAGCATGTCTCGCACACTGATGACGCACAAAAGAAATTACTTTGGCAGCCTCACAAACTGTAATCATTCATTTGTCCCTCATGGCCGTTGTCTTGTACATTTATTACACATCTGCGTCAACAGCCAGCTTGTACAAAGCGTGTCAGCCACCTAATAACTCATTTTCTGCATGCGTTTTCACCTCAGGTATGACATCTGTACATCATCAGTTGCTCTGGGCGCACATGTGTAGAAGTGAGCAAGATGTGTGGATGTCGGGTGAGCGTGCATTCCACCTACTGTAAAGACTCGAAGGTATATCAGTTACTGAGCTCATAATGAGGCATCTGGTCACGACGTTGACTGGCGAGCCTTTATGATTGAATCCCTTCGGGGGCAGGGCTGCCGTGTGTCTGCTATCTTTCGTCTTCTTCTTTTGCCTAGATCCTTTACAGTTTGGCATGCACAAACCCTTCAGCTGCAAATGCAGAAGGTTTCAGCAGGGCCCTTTGCTCCCTGCTCAGACAAAGAGCCATTCAAGGGCCCTTTGCTGCCGCTAAAAAATAATTTGGAGTAGTGCTCCAAAAATGGGCATTCCTGCTTCATAATTTCTCAGGAGGCTGTGATAGTTGACATGCCTCAGCTTGTGCGGGCCGATGAGTGACATCTAAAACACTGCAAGGCACCGTCTCCAATGAGACTCGCAAATGTCTCTCCCTGTTTGTCTTTGTGTTTTAAAAAGGGATTTCTGTGAGTGCACTCATAAATCATGCAGTTGAAAACCTTGTAATGAAGTGTCTGCCTGGTGCGCAGCTCATCCTGCTCTCCTAGTCACAGGTGGAGAACTTCAAGAGAGAGATAAATACTTGAAGTAGGTGCGTATGATCCTGTGCCAGCAGGGATGAACCTTCCAAAACAATCAGAGTCATAATCTGAAAACTGTTACACATCAAAGACAAAGAGCGTAGGCACTTTTAAAAAATGTTAAAAGTATTACCAATACTGCAGGGATTATTTGGGGAATAGTATTGACTTTTCGGTTGTTATTCTGCTCACCGGAAGACATTTTACAAAGCAGCTTTTTTGCAGTTTCAAAGTGTCTTCTGTCACGGCAAAAGTAAAAGGGTATCATTTACTAATATATATGCTATATTGTAACACATAGCAGAACAAAACCCCCTGTTGCTCCCCTGTAAAGCAGTTAATGGGCCTCACCTGTTGTGTTAACAGGAAGCAATTACTTATATATGTAAGTCAATATAGTCTCCAGCCAGGACTTTAATTGGATACACCTTCTAATGTTACACAGTGCACAACAAGTCTATAACCTGGCTACACAGCAGGCTCCACACAGTCAGGACAATGGACCTGGATATCAGTGACCACAGTGTTAATGCAGTCAACCAAAAAAAGAAAGAAAAAGAAAAACCCCTCTGCAAGCCTGCAGCCTGCACCGAGGGAAAAACAGCAGCCACAGATGTTTGTCATTTACTCAAACAAAAGACTTTCAAAGTTTCCCTCCTCTGTTGCTCACTGCATTCCCCACTCTCTCTCTCTCTCCCTCTCTCTTGCAAAACAAAGATTGTGCCTTACCGGTAAAGATAAGCATAATAGTCTGTAGGTGACAAGAATCTGCAGAGTTTTGCAGCTCAGATGGGATCCCACGACTTCTTTCTTTTTTGGTGAATGCTGCTCACCTGTACTCCGGTGGGTCCGGCTGAGTGGAGCAGCGAGGGTGTGTACTGCCCCTTTTCAGTTCCTACAACTCCACACACACACCTCCCCCTTTTTTACCTCCCCTCTCTCGCTCTTCCTCTTCCTCCCTCCCTCCCTCCCTCTCGCGGTCTCTCTCGCTCAGACGAAGGATGGGGTTGGGAAGGGGGTCAGTTGGAACACAGAAGGCTCTTTGTCTGGGATCTTTTCATATGGTTTCCTTCAAGCTTGCATACTGAACACATTATGCTATAATATATTTTCATATTCAACACAGGGACGTGGAGGCCCCACTCTGTTCTCCCCCCTGCTTCTTGACCCATTTTCCCGCCACTGGGCACAAAAAATCCAAATAAAGAGAGAAAAGTATGTGAGAAAAATGTAAATGTTCTGCTTAACTTGCAGAATTTATTAATACAGTTTTGGAATAATAAAACTCAAACACAGAGAATGATTTCCTCTTACAAAACATTACAAATGAAAGCCCCGCAGAGCTTTTTAGCATGCTCGGGACGGCAACTCAAGAGCCTTTACAGTCATATTTGATGTACGGTAGAAGCTTTTCTGCAGGGATGTTCATCTCTCATATTATAGTCTTTACTAATATCTCCAAAGATTGACACTCAAAAGGTCCCATAGGTGCCATAAAATGTCATTAACATCTGCTTCACTCTACAGAGTCTGGGGCTTAAGATGATTACATATTTAGATTTAAAGATCTTAGTGATACTTGGATTCCTTTCTCTAATCTTAAACATCTTTAGTATTGAAACCTGAAAGCCCTCAGTGACTGCTTGTGGATGCACAGTGGAGCCTGCATGCCTGAGTCATATGCTGGAAAAATGTAGCTTGAACAGCTGCCAGGCTTTAGGAGCGACATCTTAATCACCCTTCAGCCATAGGACAAACTAACTTTATTTAATGGTGCAGTTATTCTCCTTGTGGTTCACCAGACTTTCAAAAAAAAACCCACACAGGTCACACAGAGTTTCCCCGGATCAGTTTGGACCATAAAAACTGCTCCAGCGTCCTTTGTGATTCTGAAGGTGTCTTCGCTGGTGATTCTGGTGTGACATGTTTGTCTGAACTTTACTTTTCACTACCTTTTCCTCACCTGATGGATGATCCTGTCGGGCAGCTCAGACTATCCATCACCCCAAGGCTACTTTCAGTAACGTCTCAGTGCTGCCACTTCTCCTCCTTCAGCACCTCCTTCCCTCCTGCCTCCATCCTCCTTCTCTGTATTCTTCTATCATTTTCCTCACAGATCTGTCACCCCAGATTGATTTTTCTTTTCCTTTCTTTATAATCCCAACTTCAGGCAACTTTTTCCCATTTTTCTCCTCTCTTCATCACCTCATGCTTTCTCCTTTGACCCAACCTCTCCTGGCATGTTTATATATGCGAGACCCCACGTAGCTGAGGAGACCAGCCATTAACTGCTTTGTCTGACTTTCTTTCTTCTCCCTCTTTGCTTCTGCTCGGCTCAGCTCTTCTGAAGGGCAGCTGCGTGTGTGTGGGAGCTGAGGGGAAATGTTAGCGCACATTCCTTCAGCTGAGGGGCATTTGCTGCAAACCGAGCGTCGTGGAATTTCCTAAGTGATCTGGTTTGTATTCCCCTCTCAAGTTGGACTCATCTACAGAAGTTATTAGAGAGCGTTTGCTCTATAGGGCTGAACTGATTAGAATCATGCACAAGCCCCTCTTTGCTTTCTTGCTCACCATACCAACCCTCAGTACATCCCTCTGGATGTAATAGGATACAGGCACGGGGCTGTTCAAAGGCATGGCTTCAGTATAAACACAGAGAAAGGCGCAGAGAGAAAGAGAGATCACTCAGTGCTTGTTTGGATGGGTAGATGTTCTTCGGTGATTGTGAGGTGCAACTCAGTCGAGCTTACGGTGCGCTCGAGTCTCTACTAATTTGGCTGATTGAGGGGACGGTATGCATGTAGAGCTAATTCGGTTAAGGCGCACACATGTTTCAGCGCTGCCTCTGTTTATTTTCACTCAATGAGACATCTGTATTTCTCATAAACTACCTCAGAGGGTGTTGTGGTCTGAAGCAGAGATGAGAAAAGTCTGGTAGAATCAGGGTGTGTCTGCTTGTGGTTCGATGATGTATACTACTGTACGGCCACATTTTGAAAGAGACAGTCCAATTCCTTTTACAGTATCAGCCCATTGTGGTCCTCTAATACACTGCACTGATTTCACAATTTAAGTGCAAGAGAGCTTGGATGCCATCCTGGCGCCTTCCTAGACGTTAAAGTTCACACAAAGTTTCCAAATCCAATATGTACACTAAATATACTAAATGGCACAAGTCCCATTTTGACGTCGTTTTGTGGTTTAAATTGCTTCCACAGACTGGGCAGGGCATCTGAGCTGCTAGCAGACCCCAGAGTACTATATTGTTGTTGTTTGTGTGTGTCTGCGAGTGTGTGTGTGTGTGTGTTCATGTATGAAGTGTACGTGTGCGCAGACTTGGACCCACAGCACCATAAGCATATGGTGGGAGCCCCGGTGCACTAATACGCAGACTGAGCCCAAACCAC